>VXAC01004100.1:105332-300661 GCA_013399225.1 Rhipidura dahli
GCGCGCTGGGCCTGGCCTGGCTCGAGCCCTTCAGCGCAGCGCGGCCTGGCCTGGCCCGGCCCGGCCCGGCCCGTCCGGCGGGAGGGGGCTCCGGGAGAGCCCCGCGGTCCTGCACAGCGCCCGCCGAGGCGGCACCGCAGCCCTCGGGGGTGACCCTGCCGGCGCTGGGTTCGCTTACATAAGGCAGCAGCGCCCGTATCCCGTTTCCTGGTGCTGCCGCCCGCGCTGGGTGCACGCCCTGGAGTTTCGAAACTGACCCCGCGTATTGTTCAGGAGGCGCCGGGTCACAAAGCAAAGTGCAGCCGCCGGAGAGCGTAGGACTGGAGCTTTCTGCCGCACCGGCCGGCCAGCATCAGTCTGAGTAACTACAACAATGATTAAACTAAGAATTTTTGGGCTCTTAAAGCTGTTCTCGGGAACAGTAGTTGCCGATACGGTAACATACGACTGTTTACCATGCCAACTGTTTAAAGACGTTATTCATATTAAAAATATTTCCCCCATCTGTTAAAGCAAAACATTAGGACAACATTGATGTTTCCCATGTTAGCATAACAAAGGATTAAATAAATGTTTGTACATCGGTCACACAGGTTTTTGCTCAGGCCCCTGCACCATCCATCCTACACTGGTGAGAGAACCTGAGCTCTGAATAGCTGCAGTTCAGCAGTGGGATAACCCATGGCTAAACACTTCGGCTCTGGTCCAGTATCCACATCTTCCAAGGCTAAGCAGAGCACTCAGTAGCTGAGAATTTAATGTTACTTTATTCATATTCTGATCTTTCTCTATCTGCACTGTGGTATATGGCTTTGCAAAGAAGGAACAGAGAACATGCCAAAGCACTCCCTGGTGCCAAGGCTACATTCAGGCCTAACAGCATTTTACACTCAGTGCATACATGCAGTTGCTCCATTGGATGTAACACAGGACAGAGCCATTAGGGCTTCCACTGTTTATCTGCAAAATGAGGTTAATGCTGCTTCCCTTCCTCACTCTGGTGTTAAGGATAAGTCCATTAGGTACACAGATATTTATGCTCTGACTGTTACAGAAACAGCCTGTGAGTGAAGGACTGTGGAGTATTTAACTGCTGGAGAGGAAAGGGGGTGGGCAGCGGAAGCATTAGGACAAGATTCTGCAACTGGATTTGTTGCAATGCACAAGACAGCTTACCAGGATACCATTCTTAGTTTGCACTCCTCTGAGGAGTCTAATTTTAAGATTAATCCTAATTAGGTAGTATTTGTGTAGTTTGGTCAACTCGTTGTTGTAGGCTTTCACATCCAGAATTTCATCGTCTTTTTGTAAGTTCTCTGCTTTAGAGTTAAAGGGATGTAGAATAATATTCTTGGTTTCCATGGGATGTTATTTTTCATGTTATGTTCCAAAAATATCTGTCCCTGTGTGTGCTAAGGGCTGCGGTCTCTTACCACAGACTCAAACTAAGGCACTTCAAAGCAAGACCTTGAGGTCCACAGTCTCCCCCCACCCCATCTGAGTGCAGACATGAGCAGGATGGCAAACTGTGGCACTGTTTTAGAGCTGAATGAGTTTCCAAGACACACATTGCCCACTGCAGCAGAGCATGCCAGTCCTGGCAGGAAAAGAGTAACCACTACCACCACCACAAATAGCCAGTACCTTTTCCACCCTAGTAGCTACCAGAGGCATTACTTGAGTTCTGCTTATTTTAAAGGGATACTAATCAGTTGTTTCAGTCAAGCTTATGGGAATAATTTTTAAGTTCTATTCATACCACCTTGTAGTAGTTACAGCTTTATATTTAATGTACCAGAACCCACGGTAAGCAGTGTTACTCAAAACATGATTATGTACCCCTATTCAGTCCAAATTCTGCAGCTTCCAGAAAACTGGCACAAGAGAAATCAGTGTGTAGATACAAATTATTCCAGACACCTCCAATTTGAAATAAAAGAATGCAGGCATGTCACTTCTAAAGGAGAGATTTGCTAATTGACTCATTGGCTTATCTATTAAGGAACAAAGCAAAATAAAGTTGCAAAATTTTACGGGTTCTAAATGTTTGGTTTTAAGGTCACTCTGTCTGGTAAGTAGTTATAAGTTATAGCAGTAGGAGTAAAATATGTATATGCACACACAAACGGTTCTAAAGAACACAAAGACTGTAAGAAAAACATTAAAATGGTTGTGGGTTTTTTCCCAGCTTTGTTTATTTTGTGTGTGCGTGTGTTCAGTTGCGAGTCTTGGAGCATGGCGAGAACAAATCATTCCTATATTAAGCAAGCCCTTTCTATGTGTGCCTCACGGGGTGACACACCAGGTCCCACACTGGCGCTCCCCCAAGGTGGCTCTGCCCTGGCGAGGTGGGGCGCAGCTTTAAACGCTGCCCGGCTCCCTCGTGCGGTCTCGCCCGGAAAATGCTGCTCTGTGTACGGTTCTTTTTATGGAATCCCACTGCTTCTCAGACTTATATTAGTACATTTTTAGCCACACACGCAAATGCCGAACCGTTTCCCAGCATACTTTAAAAAGTAGAATTTTTGCTCAACTGAAGCTTTTCAGTCAGTTCTGATAAGCAGCAATGCACTGATAGTATATACATTTTTTTGGGGGAAAAATCAAGTCTTTCAGTATGGAAAAATAATAATTTGAGACCATATGAATAACTACCTGAGTATTTCTTGCTTGGATTTGCAAAGGAAATAAGGCTTCTCTTTTTGAATAACTGTGCTTCCCTATCCACTTGTAGAAGTTGCCTTTTCCAAGTTATTCCACAGCACTGGTGGAACTGTATATTATTAAAAAAAAAAATTAAAAATCAATACTTTACAGCTGGGAACCACGGTTTATTCTTCATTTCCTAGGTCTAATTACTCACCACTTAAAGTGACGCTGACAGTCATTGATTCTTGCAAAGATCCGGACAGGCTTTTTTTGCTAATGAGCAAAAGTCGTCACTCTTACTCTCTGTACAGACAAAGAAGGAGGAAAGGAAAAAACCCACTTTCCTCATTACCAGTAAATATATGAACAGGTTTTTCTAAAAGCATTGTAGAGTGTAGGAACAAACTGTAACAAATAGACAGCAATATCATACAATTTTGAAAATGCTTTGATTAAAATGTTAAGGAATGTAAAAAGCATGATAAAGAACTTCAACTCAAGCAGCAAGTTCCTGAAATGTGCTACAGTTCAAAAGTCCTTTGCAGAAGTGTCTATTTGTTGCCAGACAGAAAACCTTCGCTAACAACTTCTGGAGAATGTAATTTTTCATTCTGTCCCTATTCTTACTGTTTTCTAGCTATTCTTATTAAATTCAGTTTCTGTTGGCAAATGCAGTGTAATTTTGTATTCCAAATATCTTGAAAAGCGACACATGAAGGAGCCCTGAATTGTTCTTTTAGAAGGATACAAATGGAAGGGGTGTATCTCACCACTGTACCTACATGTGCTTATCCCCAAGCCCATTAGCATGATTTTAGAAGCAAACAGCTCAGAGCACTCCAGGTCTGAGATGCTGCTGTTTAGTGTGTGTTAGCAACTCATTTATGCAGTTAGCCTCACAGAAGGCTGAGTGAAGAGAGCTTGAAATTGAATTCGCAGTGCTGAAAAGTGTTTAAATCTTCCTGCATAACTCAGGGAGTGATAGTTTGTGATTTCACAGTCTGCCTAAGGTGATCAAACACCTTACACATCTACCAAAAGGAACAGTCCTACCACCTCCACTGAGTTAAAAATCAGTGATTATGCAACTGTACTGTTAGTCAGGTTAGGAAACCAATTTGACTGAAAATATCCCATGAAAGAAGTTTTTGGTTGGATTACGTCACAGCTATGGGAGCACGAAAGCCAAACCAAAACAGGATTAAAGAACATATTTTGATTTGGAGCAAGGATCCAAGGCCAAGAGAAACATCAAATTGCAGAGTTCGGCACTTAAAATGAAATTTGCATGTCGTTAGATTAGCATAAGAGAGCTAATAAGAGATGCCAAGCAGAAAAGTGCATCCTTGTTCCTGCCTACTGTGTTGGATTTATACATCCTCTCTTGCCCTTAAAGAAAGTGACTACATCAGGCTGGGGTTCACCATTCAAAACCGTCCACACATTTATGCCAAAGACAGCTTTCACAGGGTTTCTGAGCTGATCTAATGTTTCACTTTCATCAAGGGCTTGGCACCACTGCCACCAAGTACTCATGGCTGTGTGGTCTTGACTATTCCTTTTCCCACTCTGCCACTTTCTTGTCCCCTCAGTGAGCATGTTCAATTTGTTAATTTCTCAAAAAGCTCCCTGAGATAGTTTCCTGCCTGTGAGCTGCTGAATCTGATTCCTTGGTGAGAAAGTACATTCCCAAGTCCAGGTGGACAGGGGACAGTCCATGGACAGGGCATTGGAAAGCTCTTTTAAAGGCAATGAGACAGCAGAAAATATTTCCAGAACTTTTGATACCTGAGGCACACTCCTTTCTGGATTAAATGTGCCCATATTCAGCAGGTGTTCTTGAGACATCCAAATTCCTCAGCAGTCACTTGAGCATCCAGGCCTATGACATGGTGCTGGACCTGTAACACAGTGTATTCCAACCCTTGCCTCCCCCCTGGTTCCTAATGCACGCTCCTTGTATTGATTTTAACTCTGCATTTGCTGACCAGAGTCAGTTTACTGACCTACATCGCATTTCTGATCTGCTTTTGGACTCACTGCTGCAGAGTGAAGTGTTACCAATCTCTTACTAAAACAGACTGAGAGACAGACCTTCCTTTAAAAACAGAATAGGGGTAGAGAGACAAGATCTGAGTCCTGACTTCCCCACCAGTGAACATTTATGCAATTTTTATTAAATAATCATTACAAAAAATGTTGGATTACGTCTTGGCATGGGATTGGAGCTGGACTCATTCACAGGTAAAATGGCAATCACTGTGCAAGGGAGTAATGCTGCTGCTCTCAGCTGCTGGGAATCTAGAGGCACCCTTCTTCCTTACTTTGTTTTCATTTTTAAGAAATAGGATAACATTAACAGATTATAACAGAAACATTTGTATGAAATGGGATGCTAAGTAGCAGAATCTGTTCCAGCACATCTACTGCCCTCCTTATCACAGTCTGACTTCTGCCAGACACTTAGCCATTCCTTCCACTAACAGTGCTAATTATAAACCGGTGATTTGTAGTTGTTAAGAAAGAAAGAGCCAAATTTTAAATGGGAAAGAGCGTCTTTGTGTATAATTCTGGAGAGTGTCTCTTAATTAAAAACACTTCATTTTCAGATTGAGTTTCCCATTACTCCTCTGTGTCAATTAGTTTTCCGGCTTTAGTTTACACTTGAGCTGTTTTGAGCTGCTCATTGCTGCTACTGAAGTCAGCGGAAGCTTGGCTTTGTTTTCAGGGGAGTGTGTTTAGTGACTGGCTGAGTTTGCTTCAGGAAGAGAAGCCTGACGTACCTGGCCACACCGATGAAAACAAAGTAGGGATTTTAATAAGCCTGTCAGGCAGGAGTCCCTTGTACTAAGTGAGTTCAAGAGACTTCAGTAAACAAAGTTTTATAGATTGTGGCAATAAACAGAAGTTTCTGATAAGCAATCAGAAATTCTTTAAGTTTAATTCTAATAAATTAAAAGAAAAAGGACAGCTCACTTTGCACACTGTCATTGAAACACAGTACCAGGGGGTGAAGGATTTTTCAATCAACACACAGTGTGTTTGGAAAAATCCCTTTGATATAAACAGCTTTGACAATTTGCACAAAAGAAGTGAGTAACTAAACCAAAGAGGGCAGAAATCTTTTCTATCTTTAGGTATTTTAGGATTATCTGGTATTTATTTGGTGTGAGCTTAACTACAGTCCTTTACTAAGTGCAGCTCTAGGGAGAAAATGCTCAACTACCTTGTTTCCTAGGTGTAACATTTCTTGAAAATTATATGGCTGGAATATCCTTGGGATTTCTTCCTATCTGTCATTAGCTGATAAATGTAAAATTACCATGTGAATGGGGAGAGGCAAACAAGCAGACAAAATCAAAATGATCACATGAGCATTTTTTACACAGAAACCCACTAAAACATAGTACTCATTACCATAAAGAAACATGTTCTATCCACTTGTAACATGTCATACTTCATTAGCAGTAGAAGAACTCTGGAACTCAATGCTTCACTTGTGTAACTACACAATTAAAAAAAATAAAATTAAACAAGTAGTTTAAGCCAGTGAATAGAAAAAAACCCAATCCAAACCAAACCAAACCCTTACATTTCCTAAAGGATAATGGTTAAAGGACATAAAAAGAAAGCAGGAATTAGTAATCCTAAGTAATATTAGGTAATTGTTCATTAGAGGAAAGGCTGTGCTACATGAAAGCAAAAGAACTGTATTTGAGGAAAATGGAGTAGCTAGAACAAAACAGAAAGATGGAAGAGATCTTACCTTGCCAAAAAAGCAGAGCTGTGAAATATGCCTCCTGCAGACAATTGTAAAAGTGCTGTAGGGCTTATGGTTTCTTTGGGTCTGGATAGAGAACTGAGAATTGAGGTGTTTTTCTTTCTAGTGGGTCTAAAAAACATATTCAGCTGCCTTTCAGCCCTTTTACTGATATGGCTAATTTACAATCATCATTTAGTTTCCCCAGCCCTGCTCTCCTACTGTGCATTCCTAACCAGCTATTGTTGGTAACAATGCTGGTAGCTTTTGCTGCCTTCATTTAATGCTGAAGAAAGCAGTGCTTAGTTGGGAGACTGATTCCTCTCATGCAGCAATAGCATTTCTTTTTCTTTTTTAAGTGAACACAGTGCAAGGAAGACAGTGACTTGGGGTAGCCTTGGAGTACATGTGCATTGTAGGGACAGCCTGTGAAGGCACATTCAAGCCAGCTTTAAAGTAGTGGCACTCCCTGGACAGGCACAGAGTTCAGGGGATCGAAAGGCCACCCAAGGAGCCAAGTCAGTAGTGCTGAATTATTGAGCCTGTTCTGCTAGAGCTTTGCTCCAGCTGGGCAGCACACAGCAGTTTGGGCAGGCTGGGGTCCACTGCAGTCCTAAATCACAGTGCCTTTCAGTTTGCTGAAGGGTTTCCTTATGCGTTCCCCCACTCATGGGACTACTAGAAAGAGGAAGATTTTCCTCTGCAGAAAAACTTTACACTTGTCCTGTGTTTTAGTTTGCCTATGGTCCTATCTGGGATTCCCTATGGAGAGTTACCTAACTCATGGTAAGAAGAGGGGAAAAAGCAACAAGTGTTCTGACTAAACTTGACAGATTGTATTTAAAGACTGAGCTAATCTACTTCAGCTGCATTTTGGCCTAGTCAGAGAGGATGCTGTGCTATTCTTCAAGGCACTTCAGAAAGCAAACAAAAAATGGGAATGTTTTTAAAATGACAGATTTTAGATTTTACTGGAACCTAATAACCAGTGAATCAACTTTCTTTGTCATACACTGACTTACTACTGAGAAAACATCTCCTCAAGTTCTAAAATACAATTAAAGCACATTATGTCCCTATCTATAAGCTATTACCTCACTGCAAACTTGATCATTAGAACTTGGGCTCAGGTCCCTCAGAAATACAAATAAGTGTCCGAGACTAGAGACATGGCCCTTCCCACATCATGAGGCCATTACATTACACCTCAAAATCTTGAGATGGAGAATCTTGCAATTCACACTGAGTTAATGTCAGTTGTCAGTTACAGAAGCCAGCACTATTTGAATGACCTTTTTCCCAGCCATTTGTTGGATTACAGTACAATGACTTGTACAGGGAGACCATTAACAAAATATACTTGAAAATTGCACTGAGCCTGTCCAAGCACAGCCACTGCTACTGAAGTGAATGGTTATCATTGTTTCCAACTTGGGATGCTGCAGCAATCTGGTAGTATTAGTCCACTACAATCAGAGTGAAACAATAGAAGACCTGGTATGGGGACTTGTGTATTGCACTTTCAAAAATTATGTTACTTTTGGTATACTTTAATAGCTTCATCTGAAATAAAGCCTCAGTTCCCCTTATATTATAGTTGAGATTTTTTCTTTATTGTCAATGGCATTGGTGGAGTTAAGTTCTTATACCAAAAATGTTTTATAAATAAAGCTCTAATTGTCAAAGTTTACCCTGATATGTTGTAATTTCTATTGTCTACTTTGTCAAAAAGTGTTATCAAAATTATAATTGATATACTGCAAGGTGGAAAAGCAAAACCATACCAGGAATTAATTTCTTAGCCCATTGTTAAGAAAACTGAGTGTCACAGTTGAACACTCTTGTGTGTAAAATTACATAAACAAGCTTTGCTGGTCTAACTAGACACAAATGTCCCCATTTTCAGAACCCTGTTCTCATCTCAACACCGTCATTATCATAATCAGGGATGATGGTCTCTGCAGCACACTGACATTTAGTATTTTTAAAGCTTTTTGGTTTTAAATCCAGGACACAGAAGTGTTCATTCCTTAGTAATGGTATTACTATTGCTAGGGTTGGTGTGTCCGTATCTGCTGGAGGTGATCGCAGTGTGAGAGCTTGGACACCACCAGAGAAGGTGGAATTGTTGTGGGGCTGTTGTTTCAAATGTGCTCCTGCAGCACAGCAAGGGGTGTGTGGGAACGCTGTGCAGAGCTCACTGAAGAACTCTTTGTTCTCCCTTCAGTTCTAGTTTACTGACTTTGGAAAAACCAGTTGTTAAAAAGGAAGGTAGGGAATGTTCTTAAATGAGTCATGTTTGTTCTGTGACTGTCAGACTGCATCCATAACTGGTTCAGTGACTCCATTCAGCTGTTGAGGTCATTCCCATGCAGCACATGACACAGGGAGCCTTTAGCTGCAGGCAACATGCTCCAGATTGGCTCGTGACTTTAGAGATGTTCCGCAGGGATCAACAGGTATTATTCCATGTTGATGCACTGTTTCCTGGTACTTGCAAGAGCACAGGACAAGCCTAAAACATACAAAAAACTCACAGCCTTTCATTTGAAGACCAAGATGCATTTATATTTTATATTTGTTTTTAACCAAGAATTGAAAGATTCTATTAATGACAAAGAAGACAACATGATCAACATGAGCATCACCAAAACAGAGAATGTCAATGTGTAGGAAGCAGCCCTGGAAGCATCAGAATAATGCAAAGACCTTGATGGCTTAGTCCAAGTGTGCAACTTCTGTGGCTAGACACTAATCATGTGATTACTTTTTTACATAGAGAAAGTGGGGAATTTAAGAGTTAAGTGAACTTACTTGAGAAGTAATAGCTATTGTAGACAAGAGGGAGCACAGTATTTCATTCAGCACCATGAAACAGAGAACAGGTGGGATGAAGCAGAGAGAAAGAATGAGACAATGACAAATCCACAAAGGAAAGTGCTGTTATGTTTGAAACATAACCTTGGCTGATGTACAAGAGATGAAAAGAGTTCTGAAAAGCTATTAAAATTAATGCCAGTTATAGCAGAATGGCTAACACAAGGGTGGACATGATGCCTGGGGTGACTGCCTAAAACAGAGTCTAGACAAAATAAGAGAATAAAGGTAGGTATTTATTTGAAGGGCCTTCAAAGGCAAACCCAAAAGGCTACACCCAAGATGGACACTGGGTAACGGGTTCTTCACACTTTTATAAGTTTGGTTCATTTGCATATCAGGGTTGATAATTATGTAATTACCCCAAGTGTGCCCCCCTTTTCAGAGGCTTTAGTTTATACATTTTGAGGCCTGGTGTCCTTGAAGAGCAAAGCTAGAGAGGTTTTCTTATGTCTTACCGGCATGAGAGAGCAGAAGTTAACAGGCCACAAGAAACTTCAGAGTTACACACTAAGCAGTACAGGATTTGAAAAATATAAAGGTTAAAACCTAAGGCATCATTCAATGCAGTTTAATCCCATACAGACAAATTGTGACCGAATTTATTTTGCATTTGAGACTGAGTCTGACCCTGTTAGCCCATGTTGGCATCATTTGTGAAATAAATTCCCTGGAGCAGTAAGTGGTGACTGACAGTGCCCCTGCTGTCACCATGCAGCGCTGCCTGCCCTGGCTGCCACTGTCTGACATTCCCAGGCTGGGCACTATGGGGTGGTCGTGGCTCTGCTCACTGGATGCCTCCTGGGCCCGGCACAGAGTCACTTCAGGGAGCTGCAGCAGGCAGGTGGCTGCACTGCTGGACAGCTGAAACCAAAAAACACGGGGGTTTTTGTTGTTTGGGTTTTTTTCCTCCATTAAGGCAGTTTTAAAAGCAAGAAAACATTTCTTTTTAAATATTTACATATTTATTTATGGGAAAAGAAAGTTTAAAAGACAACCTGCTTTCAGGCACTCCAGATATATAGTGATGTGCCCACCCTTGTCAGTGTATTTTAAGGGGCAGAGATGGTTCTGCAAATCTCTCCAGAAAGCTCCTAAAGACTGTGACATGGTCCACAAAGAGAAAACAATCAGGAATAGAAGCTGCTGGTTTGAGTGGATTGAATTTTGACTCCTCCCTCATGTCTGGGTCAAATAGGAACAGACAGGTTATATGCTGAAGAACTCCTTTTTAATGATTATGTGCCTTTTGCTTCCTCTTTTTCAGGTTCTCATCATGATGGGTTGTACAAGGCTGAGGAAGTGTTCAGACTGCACTTAACTGTGTATTAATGATCTACCCAAAGTCCATTTTTAATAAAGTCCAGACACAGTTACCTTGTCTTAATGGCATCAGAAGACACTTCAGTATCCTGCGTGAGAGCTGATAAATCTGCATATAGGTAAGGGAAGCCCATAATGGGCACAGCACTCCTGCTTATACAGCCAAGCTTGGCTTTCTCACGCCATACAGTTTCAAGTTCTAGGCTCAGCTGCAGAAGAAGATGTGGCCTGGCTCTTTATCTGTGGTAAAAACAGGCCTTGAGGATACTTGTGCTTACAGCTATCCAAAGATGTCATTTCTCCTTAACAAAGACTGTATTTTTTTCCATCTAGCTGCTAGCCCTAGGCGTCCTGAAATAATAGTAGTTTCAACAGGCATTCAAACAGGACAGAGATGCCTGATTAGTCAATAAATGCCTCAGCTGATGAGTGCAGTAGGCAAGTTTTACTTTTGGTATAAAAGCCCCCTGGGCGGAGAAGAAATCACACAAACTGTGAGGCTTTTGAGTAAAACAAAAGACTGAAATGGAACTGTTAGTTGATTGATAGGCAGTGTCTCAGGTCACCTAGGTGCCATCTGGCTGGGCACTGGATGTATCAATAGGATTTGTTTGGGTGATAGAAGCAGGAGAATTTGGATCAAATTCATTCTTGAGGATATTGCTTACTGTTGATTCAACAATGATCATTTTGTTTGCCCTAACCTATAGAGATAAGGAAAAGAGATTAAAAAACTCAACAGGTGTAACATGATGATTAGGATGACTGCCATGGGGGTTGGAGGCTAAAGGCACTTGTGAAAAATACTAATATGGTAATAAGATATTTCGGGTTTCTTCAGTACAGACACCAAAACATTTGTGCCACCACATACAGCACTTGGCAAACCTTTACTTGGAGCAGAGATCTGTGAACTGCAATGGTCACAAGAGACAGACCTGGCAAGCGTGTATGGAGGGACTGTCAAGATGACTAAGGAGAACATGGGCTAGTCAAACTGAAGAAAAATAGCAAACAGAAGAGTAAGAA
Source organism: Rhipidura dahli (assembly GCA_013399225.1). NCBI lineage: Eukaryota > Metazoa > Chordata > Aves > Passeriformes > Rhipiduridae > Rhipidura > Rhipidura dahli. The sequence goes on from VXAC01004100.1 coordinate 116,971, forward strand.
CTATACATTGTGCCCAGATAGTAAGCAGAACAATAAAAACAGTTTTTGAGCCAGCTCATACAGGGCTTTCTAGAGGACTGAAGCAGGCCAAGAGCATGCGTGGTTATGAAATGATGGCTGATAAGCAGGTAAAAGGATGGTAAAACTAATCCAGACAGTTCCTGGTGATAAAATGATTGAACTTTGTCACTGGAACTTTTAGGTGTCTTCAAAGTGAGATATTAAAAGGAGGTTAAAGTATTCTTTGCCAGTGTAATGTGTGTGTTGTAATTACGGGTTTACATTCCTGGATTCTCAGTCACTATTAACCCCAGTGTTCCTTGGGGCATTACAGTTCCAGATGCTTGCTTTCTGCAGCCTGTTCACAGCTGAACTGACTCACTGGATAGTCTGATCTGAGAAAAGGAATTCCTCCCTGTCTCCCTGGTTGTTTGACTCAGACCAGTGAGAATTTTTGGGTTTCTCTCTTCTGTACCTTTCTTAGAACATTAGGAAGAAAGTTTAATAAAACCTGAATTGGTGCAGGGCTGTGTGGTGCTGGCAACAGCCCTGATCCTGCCAGCTCTTTCAGTGCACTGCCATTATGGATTAGTACAAATGATATCACAGAAGCATGCACTCTATGGTATTGGGAAGCCTTTCCAGCACCTGGTGAAACTGGACCATGGAGCAGGTGTTTTCTAGGCCAAGCCAGGGAAGATGTAAATAGCATGATGTTGCATTGTACATTTCCTAATAAAAAGAACAACCTGCCAGTCATTAGGTAAATACTAGAAGTCAAAATTTCAAACCCACTGACTACATTCTGCAGAGTAAATCTGCATTATGGCCAACAGAACGTAGAAACACCAGGCTTTACTTGCCTTTATAAAGCAGTCAGCCAACAGCTGTTAAATTATAATTACACTGTCCAGATGATAAGGGAGAAGACAAGGGTGTCATTTCTGCAGAATCATTCTAAAAACTGCCTTAAAAATATAGTAACTCAGTGCCAGGAAATTCCCCTAATAAAATGTATTATTTATGGTTACCACAGCATGGTAAGAGCTTTTGATTGGAGCTACCCAACCACAGGCGGTGTTACAAGCTTATTTTCCCCTAGATTTAACACTCCTGGGAAAGCAAAAAGAGCTGGCTTGGCTCTATAGTAGTTACCACTGCCCTTCTTTCATATGCAACTCAAGCTTTACCGACTTTTCTTCTCAGATTGCAGTTTTGACCATCTTTAGTCATGTGAGACTTTTTTTTAAATTTTAAAACTGTCAGGAGCACTTACAAGTATCTTATTCATTCCCTTACCTTCAGGTACTTCAGCTTACAAAGTATGTAGGCAGTCACTTCAAGGGTTGTTTTGTCTTTGAACCATCTTGTATTGACTTTCCAAAGCATGTGTGTGTCCCAGGAACTTGTCACCCCACATAATTTAATAACCCCTAGGAAGCAGTTCTTTCTGCTCCCTGAACTGCCATGAATTATGCAAATCTATCTGACCAGAATGAAAGATAGATTTTTCATATAATCTTACTGATCCATATCCATCTAAATATCTCCATTATTTTAAACATTACTTCGTTTTCACTTGGTTTTATAATTTGCTAGAATTCTATGTAAGCTCAAAAGTCAGAAATTGGGATTTTTTCTCAATAAAACTGAGCCGTAAGAGTGCTAGGAGAGCATCAGCCCATTGTGCTCTCTTAATAAGCCTCACTTTGGCTTTGATCAGCTTCCTGTTCTTTAATATCATATTCACATGCACCAGTCAACATAATTCACTTTCTCACTTGGTCTTTATTTGCTATTTTACATAGACCAGAATGTGCAATGTATGAAATTAGTGATTGCTTTGTCCCAGCTCCTCCTTTTAGACTCAGAAGTGTCCCCAGTTGATTGCCAGGTGCACTGAGTTACCAAGGACAAATCTATAGTTTTGCTAATAAAGAACCTTAATTCAAAAAGGCATCTTGACATTGCCTAGGTTTGGGGTGGGGAGAGACAATAATGTGCCTTTTATGTGTTCTGAGATCATTTGCAACAAAATTAGAGGAGTTGTTGAATAATGCCCCAAGTGCATTGAAGGTGTGGAGCTACCTGGGAGTTACTGTGATGTTTATGCAATTTAAAATTTAGGTGTAGGTGCTAGGAAGAGGAGAAAAGCAGCTTTCAACTCTTGTCCCTTCAGAGGGCTTAATTGCTCATTAGGAATAACCATGGCAACAGTTTCCATGCCCCATTAATCCATCACGCAGGTGGCTAGCACCAGCTGCTTCAAGTTAAGGCAGAAGAGGACCCTGACAGAGAGTCTGTATTCCTCTCACTGAAAATCCTTCTTTCTTCATCTAAAAACTGTCCAATGTACACCAAATTGGTGAACTCAACAGTATTTCATGGCATTGAGTTCCCCAAGTTAACTATGCCCTGTTAAAAGGAAAACCCATGTTACCATTAAGAAAATTAAGAAAATGGTCAAATGCACTAAATATATTTTCTCATCTGCTCCTATTCCCAATTTGTTCAAGTTTATATTTTTTTGTCCAGGCTTCATTACTGTTTATACAACAGAAGTGCTTTTTTTCTTTTCTGTTACACTGAACATGTAAAAAGTCAGTGTGAATTAGAAAATCTTCATTTCTAGAAGTCTCTCATACCTAACACAGAGAGGGAAAGCTGAAGCTGCTCAGCTGTCCTTAAACTGCGCATACTGGGAACAGAATGATACAAACCCAAACTTCTTAAAACAAGATTTATTGGCACAAACATACATGTTACAAATGTCTACGATATTATTGGAAAATATGTTCACCACTTCAAAAAAATCACTGTTCACAGAAAAGTACAGTAATATCAAACTTTGTAAGTCATCACAACTTCAGCATCAAAATGCATGCATTTTATCATTTATAAATGAAATTCCACTGACCTCCAGGTAAAGCACTTTAAGAAATGTCCTGGTCTCCACAGCATTATTTTTACTCTCCAGATAGTTCCAATAAGGTGCAAATGGATTGTTTTCTGTAGAGGCACAAATCACAACTCCTTGCTCAGTACAGCTGAGTCTATGAGGTGAGAGATGCTGTTCTCAGCACAGACTTTCAGGTCCTTTCTGAGTGTATTACTACATAGCTTAACACCAGTGTGTGGCCCTTAAAAGAATGCAATTAGAGATTTGGTCTGGGGTTTGGGTTTCTAAAAGGGCAACTGAAAACTTACTTCTGATTATTCCTATTACAGTAAGTGAAGCTTGAAGAATTACAGGGAAAGAGGTAGAAGAAAGGTTTTTATTTTGCACTGTCATTCCATCAGCATTTGAAACAGGTGTGGCATTGCCAAGGTGACTTGTGAGGAGAAAGTAATCTCAGTAAATCCTCTTCTTTCTTTGGTGCCAGTCTAGTAACTGAATAGCCACTCAGGATTTTGTCACTGACCTCAGACAATACAGAACAAGACTTCACCGGATGTCCTGGACCTGATTCTATATCTATTCCCAGTCTCAGGGTCAGAGAAGTAGCCTTCACACGCTCAGCAGGGAGAGAATGCACTGATATCCTCAGCATGATCACATCTGGCTTAGTCCAGTGGCAACAAGAAAGAAAAAATTTCTTGATGTCAGTGGAAGTTCTTTGAGAAAAGGGGGCTTGCACTTACTTCCACTAGATCTGAATTTGATTCTAATCAGATAAGTGCACAACCGAAAAAAGGCAAAACCACAAACCACATGCACTTACATAGGTTTTCCTGCACTTTTATCAGCCTTGGTAGGGTATTGAACACACCCAATGACAGAATTTGTTGTGGAGTCACGGGCCTTGGAGATTCTCAAAACTCATCAAGACAGTACCTGTGCAACCTGATCCAACCTCAAAGGCAGCCCTGCTTTGAGCAGGACATCGGACCACCCAACCCCAGGGGTCCTTCTCTCCCTAACTTTTTTCTCATCCAGATGAAAGGTTTTTCCTCTTCTGAATTAGAACATATCAGGCCTGGATTTAGCAAGGACAAATTAGGGTTTTTTTTGTTGTGTTAAACAGAAAACAGAAATTCACTATATGCTTAGGCACAGGTTGAAGTCACTTCCAGAACAGGGCACGCCTTGCTCTTCACTCTAGGCTGGCAAGTGTGAGATACTACACTGCTGAACTGATTACATAAACACCTCCAGAGGCTGCTTGCCTGTGCTAAGACTCAAGTGTAAGTCATTAAGGAAAATACTAATTAGCTGGCTATGAACTCATTTCCTGCAATGAGCATAACAAGTTTATAATAAGAGTTCATATACTGCCACTTAGAGAACTTTTTATGCTGCAAAACAAATGAAAGGTTTGCTCACAGTAGACACTGGTTTTGTTTCATCTCTTTCGTACTTGGAAGGAGAACACCTCACCCAAATGGCAAATGACAGTCTACATATATAAGCACTTCCTCTGGAAAGGAGAAGGAAAAAAGAATAGGAGCTGTCAAATAAAAAATTAACCTCTACACAGTTGGTGCTTCCCCCTCAGAATGTATTTTTGCAACATACAAAGCATGTTTTTAAGTCCCACTCTTGAGTAGGAGGTACTAATTTCTAATTTTCCAGTGATGCTGATAAACCTAATGTGAGTAATATTTTACTACATTTATGACTGGGGGAGGGAGGAGGTTTCATTTACAAGACAAAATTATGATGTTTTTCATGACAAGTAGTTGGCTATCTGTAACATTTTATTGTGCAGACCTGTGTGTGTCATAGCAACATTAGCATTTTATTGTCTGGGGAAAAAGTAGATGGAACAGAGATTGAAGTTAGCTTTTCTAATGAGAAAAAAAAACCCATTTCATCTACAGTTAGGCTTTAGAAGCTAATTCTTTGACTATTTTTACAGCTGGAAATTGCTTAAATAATAAGTAATTGCTTAAATAAGTAATGGTTAAATTTTATATCCATAGTTTTAATCCATACATTTCTACTTTTATTCAAAATATTTTTCCCTTTGGGTTTCATGAAGGGTTGAACTTACATTATTTGGTAGCTTGTTAGTGGCATGGTAGTCATGCTGATCACTGAATTTTTGGTTCCAGCCAAGACTACTTTCATTAATAAAGAAATTCTAGCAAACTTTCAGGCCAATACTATAATATTAATAGTTAAACTTCTGAAAAAAAAATGATGCATTGTGCATCTATGAATTTGTAGGTCCCTTACATGAACTATCTCAATCCTTGATCTTACAAAGAAAATAACTGCAGCTGCCATTACTTTACTTCAAACAAACCTGCAACGTGTCAGGGGGAGAGACTGATTTAATTCTTTTAAGCTTTTCATTACAAAAAGCTCAGACCACCACCATGTTCAGAGATATATGACAGGAATGCAATGGATTCAGCAGAGGGATTTTCCATCCTCACCTCAGACTGTTTCAAGGTGGAGAAGCACAGGTACTGGAGTGGGTCAAGGGTAACCAAAACAATCTTGCTGTGTCAAAAAGATTCCATTACTGAGACCAAACTGCTCTAGGACGAAATGGACCTTCAGTCTGTATCTTTACTGCACCAGGTGCTCTGCAGTCCTGATTTCACTGAAGTCCTTGACCACTTCTGCAGCTGCCAGCAGCCCCGTGTCTTGGGATAGAATACCCCCAATGGTGCTCTCTGCAAAACATGCCACAGCAGCCTTCCTGCATATATCTCCTGCATTGTCCAGAAAAAACCTCCACCAGCTGTCATAGTTGATTTTAAGTATTTGAATTTAATAGAAAAGCACTGCTTAATTTTAATATAAAAAAGGTGCTCTTAGGCAGAGCCACTTATAAAAAGGAAGTTACTGAATGTTATTTCACATGGACCATTTCCCAATTTACTATATTGTGATTACCACAATATATCCTTATTTGCTGTTTCCTCTCTTTCCAACAAACTCATTAAATTAATATTACAAGAACTGCTAAATAAATTTAATTAAAATTCCAGTGTTACAATTCAAAGTCATGTAGCAAAAATGCTGTTATTTAGCCTTCTTTTGTATCACATAGTTTTGAACCAAATTAAGACCCAGGAGCCTCAGGTGTTCTTGACCACCTGAGAGAGTGGAGGCTGGTTTGAGGAGAGCTGGGCATTATGGGGAGGAGGTTCTGCTTCACCCAAGGCCACCTGAGCTCTGGCTGAGGGCAACACTATGGCAGAAGGCAAGGAGTCAACTGAGAGGGCAGAACTACCCTAGCCCAAATATCTTGTGCTCCAAATACCCCACAATCCAAAACCACAGAGGCTTTCTAAGAGAACAGAAGGAGACTTGAAGAATAATGGATAAGCCAGACACTGTGAGAGGAGCTAAAGAATGGAGAAGGTTTTTTTCATAATTGTCTTTGTTGTTCTCTATGATATTTTCTCTTTGAGAACAAGTACTTTGCCCTTTTAAGCTTGTAGCACATGGTTTCTATGGTTAAATAGAGTGTTACGTGCAAACCATGAGGCTGTATTCATGTTTGAAACCCAGTGCAGGTGATGGTTTTTGCTTTGGAGAGTTAGCAGATGTGATACAGCCATGACAGAATGAGGTCACTGCAGGAATGACTCATTGTTGAATAATCAAGTGTTTACTCCACCAAAACTGCATGTAACCAGACTGCCACAGTTTTTCTGCTTTATTCTGAGATGTAGCTTTTAAATGTCAGTGCACCAGGAAGGAAGGTAAACTCCTTGGGTAGCTCAGATCTCTTTTTATGCATGTGCTTAAAGGCAGAGATTCTTACGGTTCTCAATGGAGCAGAAGAACTACTGAGCACATCAATTGAGACAAACATTAATGAACTAAGGAAGGGAAATTACCTGAAGAGGAAAACAAAATCCTTTCTTGAACTGGAATAGAGAAGTATTTCTGAAGGAGAACAGATAAAGAAAGAACAACTGGTGTGAGGTTTGGTTGTTTCATACATCCCAATCTAGTATCCCTCCAGACAATAATGTTACCATTTGAGAAACTTTCAGCCAATAATTTATCTCGCTATAATTCCTTTTTTTCAAACTACTTTCTTCAGCCTTTTAAATTCTGCTTTTAAAGAAGCTAATTAGAGGGTGCTTTTGCTTTCTCTGGCTCACATGTATCTTGTCTAGCAACAGGGACCTAAATTAGCTGAGGAAGAACTGGCTGGAAGAGCATCTCAATCTTCTGACTACATAGAGGGCCCAAAGGTTATGATCTGTTACAGATCTAAAGTTCAGCTCAGGATGCAAATACAGATCAAAGAGACTTTGAGACCTTTCTCTAATACTCACTGTGTACAATGGGAGGGACACCAGTGCCTTACATGGCTGCTGGTTCAACCCTCTTCCCTGTTTAAAGGGCAGGAGAAGCAGGGCTGAGATCTAAATCCTGGATCATACCCAAGTGCTCCTTAGGTTATTTGTGAAGGTCTCCCACCAACATGCAATTAAGGTGCTCTAATGAAAAAAAGAATAGATCATACATATTCCCACTGTGTGGATAATCTCCCATGGAACAGAGAAAATCCACTATGTAAAAGCATCAACAAGTTGAGTAACATCGAGCTTCTAAAAGTTCCTGAAGTTTGAGTTCCCCATGGTAGTTGCACTTCTGAGAAGCAGACATCACCCTTTTGCAGGTATGCTCTAATACAGATGTCAAGCCAAGAACTTGCTCTTAAGAGCTAAAATCCATTGCATTCAGATGAGAAGTAATCCAGCTGCTTATAAAAGTAAAGTTAGGTGAAGCCCTGTCAGAGGAGTAGTGACAGAGAAACAGTAGAATTTTAAAAGGTCTTGCTACTCAGACAAAAGCAGAGCAGACTGAGGCTGTTCTAATTCATTCCTTGCACAGTCAATAATGTCCTGCTCTTCCATCACCGAGTGTTTAAGTCACTTCTTGCACATCACTATATAAAAAGGAAAAAGCCAAATATTTTACATGCCTGAACTGTTCCCGGGGCTAATATCACGCAGGTTCCAACAAAAAGAAAGGGCCAGCTTTAGAAATTAAACTGACTGCATTTCTAAATCACTCCTTGTCTTACAGACCCTCGTTTACATTCAGAATCTTGATCAAATTCTCCCATCCTTCTTCTAATAGTATTGGATTAGGTTTGACTGCGTTGGATTAACTGTGCTGTTACATAATGTTGCCAACTGAAAATCAGGTCAAGTACCTCACCAGGGCTTCCACACTAAGTTCTCCTGCCAAGTTATATGCAATGATGTTTTCAGGTTTAAAGCCACATGTGTTACTGCAACATGAGCTACATTTGAAAGAAAGTGCAATGCCCAAGCAGGAGCTCGCTAGCCTGTTGATAGTGGGTGCAGATAACACCTGTTCAAGCTCAGAAGCTGATGTACAATCACTGACAAGCCAAGCAGCAGCCATGGTACAGGCACTGACCAGCTGTTACCACTTCCTTTCAGCTATGCTGTGTGTGAAGGGCATCTCCGGCTGTACAACCTCTGAGATGTGCAGCTGTGGTCCAGCAAGCAGAGGAAGAGCTTCTTACAAGGATGGAATATGCAGGTCTCCCATGATGTCCCATTCTGGATAAAACTATCAAAAGCATTGTTTCCAGCCAGAAGAGTCTTCAGTTTGGTCCCCAATGTGACAGTCAGAAAGCAAAGGCCTTGGAGTCCCCAGAGGGTTTGCTACAGAGTCACTAAAAGGAAGCCCTTTTGTGATGTTTTACCAGCCCAAGGGAAGAGCCTAGGCAGCAGTCAGTGGTGCAGAGCAGGAGCTGCAATTCTAATCAGTGGTAACTGATTAGAAAGGCTTAACCTCTTCATGGAAATTTACAGGCAGGCAGTTGTAGCTGCAGGGACATTTAAAATGTAGAAGCAGCGAGTGGAATGCAATCAATCCTGGCTTCAACACAAATAAGATCTCCAACTGTGTTTATACAGATTGTCCTCTGCACCACTCTGCACATATGTGATGCTGTTGCACAATCTATGACCCTGAACAGTCCTATATTACCATACTCTCCTTGCTGAAGATTTAACCCTCTGCAAGAGCAGTTGAGCTCTGAGTCTGTGCATCAGGGGAAGACACTTGTTCATGCTTCCTGGGCTGAATTAGAAAGGTTACATGGTTTATCTTACCAATTACAACCAACCACCACAGCACAAGCAGTAGCAAACATTCAGCATTCACAAGCACACTGTGGGCAAACAACTTTGAAAAGTCAAACATATTAATTTACCACATTTCACTACCACACAGGAGGAAACAGTCTCTTCACAAACATTCTACAACCCACTAGAAGGTAGGTTTCTTAACTCTTCCTTGCAAATTCTCACTAACATTTAGCAGTCACCCCCATTAGTTACAGTTTTGAGAGAAAATGGGTCCACATTCCACAAAGAGCTGTTTCTATTCTCCACTCTCACCTAAAGATCCTGCTTTGATTATTAACTTGCTTGAACTGCATTAGCTGGGAGGACGGAAGCTTTGCATCCTTGTAGCACTTTCACTACAGTTTCACTGGGAGCTTTGCAGGTTTGTAGCTAGAGGATTCACATGATTTAATGTGTATTTGCAGTCCTATCAGCTGAGTACTCAGTTCAGCCTCTCAGAGGAGCAGGAACATCTACATTAAGGCTCAGTATCAGCACATCACCTTACTGACTGCACCACCTCCAGGAAAGCCATCTTCATCTCATGAGTCTTTGCAGTAGGGAAGCTCTGTGAGGACACCACGCTCAACATGGCTGTGGGTGGCAGGGTCTCACTCTTAGGAGATAATTCTTTCACATCAGCTATCCAATTATCTCAGCCGTTTAAAAAGGGTCCTGAAGTTGCATGGCTTGTTCCTCTACCAGTGAAAGCTCAGTTACACAAAGCACCTTATGGAGCCAGGCCTTTCATCACCACTACAATTTTTGTCTGACCCATGAGGATTTCAGAATTGTTTATGCTCTCACCCAGCTGAAGGACTGGAGTGAACAGGGCATACCAGGGAGTCCAGGATCAAATTAGTAACTTTGAATATTCAGCTTCATTAAGACTGGAGCCACTTATGACTTAATGATATGAAGCAGTACACATGACTATAAATTAAAAAATATTTAGGGGAAAATGCAACTGGAACCTTTCAATTGATCATTACTTACTCTCTCTGCAAAATTCTACTTCAGCACAATTTTTATATAGATTCACAGCAACAAACTGGTCAGGGCCTCCATTTTTTTAATCTAAAACCATGTCAAGAGAGATACTCCACAGAGGGAATATTTACACTACTATTATCACTGTTTCTATTCCCTAAGTAAATTGTAGACAAAAAACCCCAACCTACCAAATTGTTATTTTTTAAATTCTATGAATTCTTTTTGGAAATTCTGAAGGCGTTATCCTAAAAAGGCCCTTTTCTGAATTTCCTGGTTCTAAATTTGATTAATTCATTTTTAGTTTGATTAAGGATGATTAAACTATTCACTGTTTTAAAAAGAAAGAAACAAGAAATTCACAAAAGCATACAAGAAATTTCTCTCAAGCCACAATATATAATTTTTTAAATTACATCAAATGTTAGTCTAAATTAATTGAGTATAATAGGTATCTCAGCTGAGCACTTTACAAAGATGACATTATAGTTTATGAACTATCCACATGCACAAATTAAAATAAACTTTTTTAAAGCTTATTAACACCACTACTCTGAGCAGTGTTCCTCTTCCTCCATCTTCTCCAGGAAAGCTTTGCTAGGTATCCTTCCCTTTCTCAGCCTCTCTCCACTGTTCCCCCCTCCCTTCTTCCTGATTTTTGAATGATCCTCGTGTGGGAACCATTTCTGCAAGCTGCTGCAGAGGCAGCTTCCTACCCCAGAGCTGGGGAGCCACAGACAACACCAGCACTGCTCATGTACTTCAAGGTAGGGCCTAACTACAATGGATCAGCATTCAAGAGATGTCCCATGAAACCTGACAAATAGTGCCTTGAGATTTTAGCAAGAGGCTGTTTATGAGTAATTTGTGATGCTTGTGTTACCACTTCTGCATTTCACCTGGCTTTTTCAGGACTGGGCTAGCTAATGCTTTTTGGTAGTCATGCAGCTTTTTCTCTTTCCGGCTTTTGTATTGAAGCCAGCTTGGTTGTTCAGAACACCATTAGGTGTTTTCCATAGGGAAAAAACTAAATCCCTAAAAGATGATAAACCTGTCTTATTTATTTTCTGTAGACAATGTTTTTAGACTTGGATTCTACATCTAATCTCAAAAAAATCTGTGTTTGTTTGGCTAAACTGAAATATGATATCTTACATGAATACTTGTAGGTATCACTCTCTTCAATGGGAGTAAGAGACACATCTGACAATGGATTTTGCCATCCAACTTTAGGAGCTCAGGTTGAGAATTTTGGTCCTAATGTTTGCTGCAACCTTTGATTGGGGTCCAATCCACCTGACAGTGTCCCTTTAAACAGGATCTTCCCCACAGCTGCATTCTCTGATTCTGGGAGATGTTTTAGGATGCTTTTCACATACTACAGTTTCTGAAGGTCAGTGCGTACACATTTTAAGACACAGTGATTAGACAGTGTATGGAACTACTTGGCAGTATTTAGCTGGTACAGTTTCTTGTGGAAACAACAGAATTCCAAAATACACCACACTGAATGCTTATGGGTTATTACAAGCAAAAATCCCAAGACACTGGGAATTAAAAAGCGGAGTTCAACAAAGGAACACTGATATCGTCGGTTGATATGAACAAAGTTGTGCCAAGTCTTCCTTCTTTGCTTTTTCAAGTGGAGAAATAAACTGGGAAATGAAGCAGAAGGAAAGAAAGATTTAAAAAAAGACAAAAACCAACAGTTATTACAGAGTTACAACTGTGCTTTATCTTACAGAAGCTTGTGATGTCAGAGAACTGCAAACATTTTTAGCACATCTTAGCAGAAGGAGCATGACATGTCTTGCTCACAGTATTCCTTTCTAGCAGACATGGGGATGCTCCTCCTGTGTCAAAAGGAATTTGGAGGGGAAACTGGAGCAGAAAGCAGGGGAAACTGTAGCTCAAAAGACAGAAAGGGCAAGGACTGACAATGTTAGCTGCTTTCCCCAGCTCCAGCAACACCTGCAAAGCCATCTATTGTATTGCTTCCTCCAGCAGGTAGCTTGGGCCATTTCACCACCCCTGGTAGCTTGCTGCTGTGAGGAATGGCTCAGCTTATCTGCATGTATAGCCACTTCTCATGGAGGGTATGATCTTATTCCCATTCAAATCATGGACTGGAAAAGTCATGCAGGCCTTGTGTCTAACAGCACTTGGATGCTTGATGTCTCTAGGATTTAAACATATACTTGAGAGCTACTGTAAATAAATACAGCACTAAATACACAGAGATAAATACACAGGGTCCTTCCTGAAGCTGTAACCTTTAGGCACTTATTATGGAAGAATCAAATAGCCTGAAAAAATAATTTGAACAACAGGTACACTTAAATCTCACTGACCTGGTACTAGATCTCACTGTAGTGAGCCATGACCTGGGTGATCAATATGGCACTCAAGTTTGTGATTAAATACCTTAAACACAACCTAACCCACTTCAAACCTGCACTTTTTGTTTTTAACTTACCAGTACAGGCATTCAACATTTTAAAGCAGGAGTGAAACAACATTCTTACTTATGTATGGTTTAGCCTTAACTTCTATGGAGGAGTTATAAACTATCTTGACCACTTTTTACTTTCTTGTTAAGACTCACATAATGCTCAATGAGGAATATATACACAGCAATCAGTTCAATGGCTGCACATCTCCTTTTGTCTGGTAGACTGCAGAACAAGGGCTGGTCTTTCTCTTGATGCCAGTTGCCTTGAGTACCCAGTTAATATAGTTAATTAATATCTAACCATTTCCCATTCTTGCTGTATCAGTGTTACGAAACCCTGGAATTATTCTGGGTCACTCTGGTGCCAGCATTCATAAGGCTAATAAACTGTCACATGTATCTCATTCCATTTAGTCATGTTTACAGGTGATCCTGTAAGCCTCCTTTATAAGAGCAGCAGAGGAAATGGAAACATGCTGAATATGAGGCATGTAATTTGAGAGCTGGGAATTAACTCACATCCACAGTCTAGCCTTCTGGTGAAGCTCTTCTGGGTTACTACCTGGTTTGTCCATCTGAAGAAATCTCCCTTTTAGGAGTTAATGCCATATTACAGTTATGTCACCTAACAGCTGTTGCTAACACAGGGTTACATAAATGAAATGTTCAATTCCTGTTATTACAAGATCCCTGAGTCCCAACCAGCATGACTGCTATTATTCATTCATAGCTAACTTTCCTACAACAACTGCGTGGAATGAGATGATCTTTTGAGAAAAGAAATCAGTAAGACTTTGGGCCATCTTTTAACAACATTTGGGCATTTGAGGTGCAAAAGCATCTTCAGAAACACTGACATCTCAGATTCTAGCTGATATGGTAGAAACTAGGCACCTACATGCTTTTAAAAAATTCAACAGATGCCTGCTTGCTTGTGTGCCTTCACCCTATTTTACAGGCATGAGGTTTGTCAAGAATTACTGTTCTTAGTAGAAAGCACCAGGACTGTGGCATTCGTTGTAATGGAAGGAAGATCTCTGAGACTGCATAAAAATATATTTAAAACATAAAAAGGGAGAGTTTTTAATCCTAGGGAAAGTTATGTAACATGCTAATGTAAAAAACATTAAATGTCAACAAAGTCTGCCAATATGTGTCATGGGAGTTTACAGTAATTCTCACTATAAAAGCATGACACTAGAAGGGAAGATTCACAAATTAATTGGTTTAAATATGTAATATCCTTTTTTTGTTGTTGTTTTGGGTTTTAATGTATCAGCCATTCTTAAGTCACAAGCTATTGAGATCATAGATAAAAGAGAAAATTAATTACTCACTTATAATTATAATGAGAATGACTGCGCATACTACACCAAGGATGATCATCATCTATAAAAAGAAAGTTATAAGAAAGAAAAAGAGAAAGTCAGGTTTTCACAGGAAAGACATTACCCCACAATTTTTTTGCTTTTACTTAGTGACTCATTCCTCGTATTTTTAACTCTTGTAAAGACTCATTGCAACAGACTTGTTCAGGCCCCAAATTTAGTGTCCATTTTAAAGCCAGCTGACCACCAGCAATGGACATAGTCTCTTGTCAAAGCTAGCCAGCTCTTGCCCATCAGCTAAAGATGACCAACCTCAACCATTCCCAGCAGTAAAGAAAAAGTCAATTTCCAAAGTTAAAACTACTCCAGTGGCTGGGTTCACACGTGGCGGTGTACCACTTTATACCAGAGCCACTTGATCCCTTTTCCCCACGTCCCTGAAGTCAGTGAAGAGGCAGCTGGAGATGTCTAAAGCCCAGCAGCTATTTGTGCTGCTTTGTGTGCTTGTGCTGTTGAGAGAGGAAGCCCATGCTAGCCAGAACAGTTTCCAGCACATTCTCCTGGAAATGGCTCACTGCAAAGCAGAAGCCTGCTCCCCCAGGAACAGGTAGAGCAGAGGCAGCTGTGCACAGCTCACAGCAGCACTGAGCTGTGTGGCTCAGAGCCCCCACTTGAGGTTCACTGAAAGCTAATGAGCCCTCCAGGGGTGCTGCAGTCCAGTTGCCATTATTACCCTAGCGAATAGTGAGACTGAAAAACAACAAACACGGGCATTTCAAGGCCTTCATTCCTCCTAACGTGTCCGGAGGACAGAGCCAACCCTTGGCTTGCAGGAGACTTTTTTTTTTTTTTAATTTCTTCTCTCTCTTTCCAGAGTTTGGGAGCCAGAGGAAGCATGGGGAGATTGTTTGTCAGGACAAACAGAAAGGGACAATGAGGAAAGGAGAATGAGGGTAAGTTTGAAAGTCTGGGGTAGTGCGGATCATTGTGGTGACTGCAGTTAACATGGGTGAACCTAACTCAAAACATGTGCTTGTAGCTCCCAAAAGCCCTGCTTCCTGCACTTCTAGGCATAAAAGAGGCCCAGAGGACCTACTCAGCTGAATTTCTAAACTAGATTCCTTTTATTTCTGGAATGCTTGCAGATGTGATTTACCCAGAATATTTTGTCTTGCTTTATATTTCATAGCACTGTGGATTGAAGAGACAAAGCAGACAACAGGCTAGCAAGGGATATACATGGGGTTCTCCCTTGGGAACACGTGTTTTTATTCTGGGTGGAAATAAGTAGTCAGCAGGAAAGTTGGTATTGAGAAATGGAAATGAAGCTGAACTTTTGGCATAATGTTCATGTTGGCAGTGCATGAGTAGAAAGAAGAAAAGATGTGAGTCTTAGAAGGGTAAGAGGAGATGAAGTTTCTGGGCACAAAATCCACAAATACTGGAGAAGGTCTGAAAAGGCAAAGGAGAGTGAGATTCCCTCTGCTCTTGGGAAAAGATTAGACTTTGAAGACAGCAGAGAAGGCAGCTGGTTGATATAAGTCCTGCTCTATCCTAACCAGCCCCTCTTTATAAAAGACTGTAATTTCCTCCCTTCTCACAGCAATTTGTGGAATCCAGTTTGGGGTATTTTTTATAGTTTACCATCCTGAAGGAAAATCAAAAGGGTGATGATCCCCACAAGAAAAAAGCTTATTTTCTCTCATTGCTGGAATTCACCACACATGATCAGGTTTTGTGGTTCACACAGAGAACTGACATGAATTGACATGGAATGCTTTCCCATCCCTTTTTGAAGGCACTGGTGAAGCACCAAAAAATGTATCTACATTTTACATACTGCAGAAATGATGGGTCCTGGTAAAGATCAAAGTTGCTTAACTTATGGAGCCTCGAGGTCAAGGCACCTCTTTCTCACCTTGACAAGAAGAGATGACTCAGAGGTGCCATCCTGCAGGCAAAGTCCCACTGAATGCAAGCGAAAGCAATTCCTGCCATGACGTGATTCTCAACAAGAATTTATATTCCTTACCTTGCAATTTTTCCACCAGTATTTCCTCTTCAGCTTGGCAGCACTGGTCTCAAACTGTGAGGCACCTGCTTGCAATGCGTCTGCCCGGTTGTCGAGCTCCGACAGCTTCTGGTCTCTTTCCAGCACCTTATCCACGTTCATCCTCATGATGTCAACCACCTGCAAAGGCACAGTGGCACGTGAGACTGCTCACACAGGAAACATGAAGGATGCCAGTTTCTTCACACCCTGAAACACCTCACATCATCCTAAACTCAGCCATTTGCCATTAGGATGTGTGATGCATTACCTGGACAGTGCCTCAAAATCCCAGTCTATGGAAACACACCCAGTAAAAACAAGGTGAGCACAGCTACACTGTGCTCAGGTGCCCTTAAAGGAAGAAAATGAAGAGACATCATGCAATACCATAGTTAGCTTCATTAAAGTTTTTGATTTCTTTTATATAGATACAAAAACCTGATGAAGATCTCTATACCACAATTTGATTGACAGCACTAAGAACAAGCCACTATTTTCCTTATACATTTAACATCTTCCTTACCTGAACTAGAGAAATTAGCTAGATAAAGGCCACTCTAAAGGGAACTGTATGCATTTCCTTACCAAAGAATTTTCTCATTGTGCAGATTTTTTGGGGAAGATGACTTCTGAGCTGTAATTTGAAGTCCTGCTTGAAACTGGAGGAGGAGAATGTTTTACCTGAGCAAATTCAGCCTGAAGAGTAGCAGAGAGTTCATGCCACCTTATTGCACAGCCAGTACACCCAGGTAAGAGCTGTTTCTGCATATATTTTATACATTGGGCAAGATGAAAATCCTCTCCTAGAGACCAATAACTAAATGGAAATCTTATAGAAATTCACCACTAATCAAATGTGAGACAGTGTAACAATCTCAGTAAAGCTGTGTCCAATTTTTCTAGCAGTTAATGAGGCTGATGGTCTGTTAATTCTCATACTTTATAAAAGAAAATCCATGTTATACATATTTAATAAAATTTAACTATTACCTGCAAAAATCCAGAATTATTTAAAAGATACATTATTCAAATACAGTGAGATGAAATTGGTAGTGAAAGGATCTTTAGAAGGACTGGCAGAAGGTCTCAAAAGAGTTGCTGCACTTGTCTACCAAACCTAAACCAAAATGAAAAATTTTGGTCGATCCAAATTTCTTAATTGCTTTTCCAAATCAAAACCTTCCAACCATTTAACTTGATATAAAATAATAATAATTTTTAAAAGTATTTATTTCCCAGCTGGTGTTTAGTTGAGTTTTATCATGGTTTGTAGTGAAACATTTAAACTATTTAAAAATGCTGAAACAAAATACCCTACTATTTCCTACCCATTCTCTTAATTTTTAAATTTTTTTTCCCCCAGAAATACTTATTGAATTTAACCTGGCTGCAGCGAGCACTTGTTCCAGATGACATTTCATTTTTGTCAAATAAATAAGTAAATATTAGTCTGGGCTTTATAAAATAAGCTCTACGACGTCTGGAGGAATCGGATGAGAAAAGCCAATACGGGTATGGCTGAAATACCTTATGGGCATTGTTCTGGCATTAAAATCATCAGCGCTTTCCTGCATTCCCAAGGCTTCCTGCGCTGCCCGCGGCTCTGCTGCCACCTGCGGGTGACATCCCCGTACGGCACAGAGGGGATGGGAAACAGCCGGCACAGACCTGGCAGGAAGGTCACGGCCACGGTGCCAGCCCGCATCCCTAGGGAGCGCAAAGCAGCGTCACCCCAGGCACCGCACAGCGCTGCAAGGGCCGCTTTGCCTCCCTCGGCCGCTCCTGTAACTGTGATTTCCCTGTTAGAAAGGACCTGCTGGCCACGTGCTATCGACTGCAAATCCCTATCAACTCCAAACTCCTATCAGCTGCAGCCTCTCTCGCGAATGGAAGGCAAATCCCCCACGAATCCTGAATTTCGCCCATGTAATCCTCAAATCCAAGAGCTACTCATTGTCCCCTCATACCAGGAAAGATTTTCTGCTAAACTTATTTCACCATCTTCATGAAAAGACAGATTTTCAAGGGTCTGAGCGAGAAGTGGCAGAATACAGAGTATTTTAAACACAAAGCAGAGCTTCACTATCCTCACTCATGCCATCTCTATTGATCTACTTGAAGAGCTCTGTGTATCTGACAGGCATTACTCACTTTTAGATCATAAAGGGCAATTATTTTTCATCTTTTAGCGACAGTAACTTTTGCTGTCACTCACATAAACAATTACAGGGCCACCATGATGTAATGTGTTCAGGACAAGAAGTCTATTTCATTATTCTGACCCAAGACAAAAGCTAAAATGTAACATTCCTTTCCCTACTGGAAGAGACACACCACTAATGTCAGTAAAGTTAGTGGGATGTGAAAATTGGAGATAAAGAGAGAACCTAGTCTAGACATTTCTGCAACCAGAGGATGTTGGGAACACATCCGAGCACCAACAATGGGAAGACCAGAAAGTCACTGCTCCAGATTTTCGGCAAAGAAAAGGTTCTCAAAAAGATGAAGCCCATTTTGACAGATGTATTTAACTCATCTTAAGAAATTCATGTGAGCTGGATATTTTGAGGTCTTCTCTACTATGTTTAAAGCATGCCTGAAGCTTTTGAAAATAGAGGCCTTTATGCGTGTAAGTACATATTTTCTAATGTGTATTTTATCAAATTGGCATTTAAGAATCCCACAAGCTCTGCGCACTTCACCATAGACAGTAACCAATTAGTCACTTAAGTCGTTGGAGGGGTTTAACAATTTCTTCCCTTAACATCCAGCACACAAATGCACACAGCAGGAGTGTAAGAATGCTGCAGCTGCTGCTGTCCTTCTGGTGTACTCAGGGACTGCACCTGTGAGCAGTGGCGTGCTCCCTAACTCCCATTCCCAGAGCAGGTAGATGGACACTGGCATTACAGCCAAGGTGCAACAAGAATTCAAGGATCCAAGCTGGAACAGGCACATGGTCCTCCAAGATCAAGAAAAGGAGTGGGGATTTGTTAAAGATGCTGTTATGACATCATGCGTGGGTGCCTTTCTTTGGGAATAAAATGTGATTAATCAATAGAGCTCTTGCTAATGAACACACCCCTCAGCTGCTCAATTCTGGTGGTTTTAATCTATCTCTGAGAAGCTGATGGCCTGTCTCTGTGAAACAGTCTGTGATATTAGCATCTAACCTTTAGGAGTGCAGGAAGACACTAGAAGAGCTGTTTCCACTATGGTATTTCCTCCTAACCAGACTGGGAGGAATTCCTGAATTGGCACCAATGCCCACATTTAATCTGCCAAACTGTTACTGGCACAGGGATGTTTATATTCAGAATCCTTCTCGTACTGTCTGCCTCCTCATAACTGCCGTCCTTTGATAAATCTCATTTCCTAGATCCACTGCCTTCAGATGGGCAGGATGGAACCTGGGGGAGAAAACCAAGCACAGCAGCACCCTTGTGGTGCACAGCGGATTGCTTGGAGCCACTTACCTCATCCACCTGGGCCTGTGTCTGCTGCAGCCGCTTGTTGCTGGACACATTGGTAGCAGGAGGAGGCCCTGCAGCCCCTGCAGCACCGGCGGCACCTTGGGTGGAAGCTGGAACAGACCTGGATCAAAACCAGAGAACATAAGTGACTGAAACCATCTTTACTTGTTCACTACCCCTTCTCTGGAACTAGTAAAAGGTATCCTATCGCTTCAAAGAACTTTTCCATTGTTTCAACCCATATTTTCCAGTCCTGGATCACAATCCTACTGTTTCATACCACAATCAGTTTTCACACTATTTATTCACAGGACTTTATCAAACTCTTCCACCTCCCTTGCTGCCTTTCTAAACAGCAAATAATTCAGATTATCTACCCAAATTTAGGCCAATGGCCAAACTGATCACAGGCTTGACTAGCAGGGCAGAGCTTACGTCCCACTAAGGAAACACACTCTGCTCTGGGTACTTTGTGTTAATGCAGTGAGAGCCAGGCTGTGACCCTGCCTTCCTTCTCAGTGTGCTAAGTAAAGCACTGCCCTGCTCCTCGGTGCTTGGACTTAACCAAGGGAAGACAGAAAGAGGGGAGAAAGAAATGGAGGAGGAAGAAGGGGTGAGAATTGCACACAGCACGGGGTTAGTCATCTCTGGCATTCAGCAATGCTGAACCTCCCCACTGGTGGTCACCAAATGCCCCACCAGAGCAGCTT
The DNA here is from genome assembly GCA_013399225.1 of Rhipidura dahli. NCBI lineage: Eukaryota > Metazoa > Chordata > Aves > Passeriformes > Rhipiduridae > Rhipidura > Rhipidura dahli. The sequence goes on from VXAC01004100.1 coordinate 137,061, forward strand.
AAGCAACTACCACAGACCCATGAAGAGGATTTGCAGCAATGCTGTGAACAGAGCCCTGATGTTCTGCACAGCAGCTCTTGAACTTCAACACTGGCTTTCTCCAGGTTGCTCTGTAACAAAAGACAAAACAAAGCGTCCTGAAAATCCAAGAACAGATCTGGTCTGTCTCACAGTATGAGTTTGTGCAGACAAATCACCCTGCCAGCCTGAACAGGGTCCCTTAACCTTAGCCACTCATCCTTCACACCCACGCTTTAGCCATGAAACCTCACCCTTTCTTTCAAGGGACCCCTCTAACTTCTTCCCGCAGGGAAATAAAAACCCTTCCTGAAGCTGCAGAGGAAATCCCCGAGCATGAACTGAAAAACATCGCAAATCCCACTCATGCATTACCAATGCCTTCCCACAGTGACAGACTGAGAGAACACAGTGTTTCTCTGTGAATCATTCCCCTCTACATCCTGGGGTCTGATTAATGCTGCTGGAATTATGGCCTCGTCAATACACTGTCAAAACGCCTGGGGGCACTCAAGTTAGTTCCCCAAAGGTACCTTAAGCTGCAAAATTCAGGTTGGCAGTATTGCCTGAGGGCTGAGATCCCTGTGGATAACCCTGACCCTCAGAAGCTCCCAGAGACTGAGCAGCTGTTTGCAGACCTGCAGCACTGCTGTAGCTCACACTCCACTTTTTACCTGTGGGTGGGAATGTCATTAGCAAGCTTTAGCTGAAAGAAAAGAAACTGAGTCATGCACTACTTGCTCATCCTTTGATGACCTCACAGCCACAACTAAAAACATAAAAAAACCAGATGCTGCTGCCACCTGCAATAGAATCACTCCATCAATGGCCATGGGCCAGCATCCCAATGGGATTTATTCTGAGTTGGCACAAAGGATCGAAATCTGACTATAATGCACATCACACTCACCCAACACAAAACAAGATCTCCCTGGAGCATCAACAGCTTCAAAGGGAGATCCTGGTACAACAACAGAGCCAAAACTGAAATTGTAAAACTTCTGAGCAGTTAAGGAAGTAAATAGGTATTTTCCTGATCAACACAAGCAGAATTTTTTCTGTGGAAACATTGTGTTACTACTACAAACATTAAGAGAGCTTCTCTCGAGTTAGAATCCCAGAGACTACAGAAGGGAAGTAGGTGAGAAGAGATTTTCCCTGCCACATGTTTTGCTGTAAGCACAGCTTATAAATGCAGTGATGTTCTTGGTCAGAGCTATGAGAGAACTCCCCAGTTTGGAGCTCTTCCATGTACCTTTTCTGCCTAGTAATTCTCATCCTTTTTTTGCACCTCCCAAGCTGTCCTAAAAATGACTTGACATACAGTAGACACTTTCAAGGTTGTTCTCTTCCAGCATTCTTGCTGCCATCTCATTTGGTTTCAGCTGCATTTTCTGGGGCTTCTTTGCTTCCTGCATAAGGGAGGAAAGGATGGGAGGAATGGGTGTTTTTACAGCTGCCCTGACCATCCAGCAGGAGTTACTGCAACCACCAAAGAGAGATGACAATCTTTATGCTAAGGCACAGCAAGCTTGTAATTAATGTACCCATCTTAATTAATTACCTAAAATCTAATTCCAGAGCAACCAGAGCTGGGCGCTGCCTGCAGTGCAAAAGGTTTCCAAGCCTTTTGTCTCTGGAACTGTGCTCTCCTTACACAGAGCAGCGGACTCGAGGGTCAGAGCACTGAGCTGCCCCAAGCACAAGAGCACTCACCCAAGGAGGGAGGGACAGCACAAGTTCCCAGACAGGCTCAGCAAAGGCAGGCCCGAAGCTCGTGGCTTTAATGCCACCAGCAGCCCTTGCAGGTTACGAGGGCATGAGCCCTCTGCTGTCATGAGCCAACACACAACATCCAAAACAAACACACAAGATCCCTGCATCCCCTCCCGGCCTCCCAGGGCACTACAGACCTGGTCAGAGGGATCTCAGTGCTTCTGGCTCTGCCCTACCAGTTTGTGAGCCCTGCAGAGAGCATCCTGGCTGGGGAGCAGGCAGCACCTCAGTATGCCAACGTGGCTCCAGTCCCACACAGCAGCCAGTAAGAGTTTCGTTTTGAACGTAATATTTCTGATAAGGAAGGGAACTGAAGGCCTGCATCACTTGAAAGCACAGACGTTCTCTGTGATATCATAGTGCAAAAATCCTAGAATTGAAGTCCAGCCTACATTTACATAATTCTTCTTGCATTTACATAATTCTTTTATTATTGCCTCTGTACCATGTCGTATCAGTTTATAATTTCTCAGAAGAGTTATTCAAAGACATTTATGCAAAAATATTAGCACTGTGTTGGAGAAGCCTCCTTTTGAAATATATGAAGCATCACAACTTTAAAGTATAATTTTTCATGGCCTGGCATGATTTTGGGGAGCTACAAAAGAATGCAAAATCCACACAAAAGCTCCATCACTAGGCCCCTACCATCAGACTTGTGTACTTTTTTTAGGAAAAGGAAAAAAATTACCACGAGAACCTCCATTCCCAAGAACAAGTCAAATTAATTCTGAAAAAGGAACAGGATTCTATGATTGCTGGTGAAAAAGGGTACGAATCCCTAACAAATACTCTTAAATGGCAACCACTCTGTGACATCAGAGCACTGGAGTACACTCTGGGAGACTGGTGAGCACACTTACTTCAGGACAACTACACCACTTGCTTAGAGCATCAGCAGCCAGGTCAGCCTTTATATAACATCAGTTCCATCCCCACAAGCCACATTTGGATCAGTCAGCACACGAGCAACCCAACAGACTGAAAGCACTGCAGGGCCTGTGCATGCAGCCACCTTGGAAGAAACATTCAGGGACTGTCTGAGTGATTCAGCAAAATGGTCTCAGCTGACTCAGACGTCCTCAGTTCTTCTGCTTGGGCCTGAAACTGGTAGGTCAAAGTCATGACTAAGAGATTTGTCATCTCAGATGTTTTGCAAGCAACTTGCTATTTAGAGCTGACACTTAAAGGGAGCTGCAACTCTTAATTAAAAGAATTGGAGATACCCAGTGTTACTGTTTTGCATTTCAGCACTGACTGAAGGAACACTAAGGGTGATTGTGTATCTAATATTTTGGGAAACCACCTGACACACACTTTCATTTTTGTTCATATGTGTGAGATACACAGCAGAATTTTTTCACTTTGTCAGGCTAGGGAAGGGAGATGCACGATGTAAATAATGAGGAGGATGCCAGGCCACCACTGTGACTCGGTACAGTTTCCATTAGGACCTCCAAGGCTGCTTACAGCATCTTCTTTTATCCACCCAAAGTGCTTGATAAAGCCTCCAACTATAGGACCTAATCCCTTCAGAGCCTTTATCTGAACAACTCTGAAATAAGCTAAGGAAAAGCCATTATCCCCACATATGGCTGGGAAACAGGTACAGGGAGATGAAGTGACTTGCTCCATGGCACAGTCTGCTGTGGCAGAGCAGCCCAACCCTCTTCATTGTCCTCCTCCTGCTCCTCCCCAACTACTGACTCAAGTCAAAGCTCACAACCTATTTCTAATACCAGGAGTTATTTTCTACCCCTCAGACTTAAACAGTGAGAAACACGGATGAAGCTGACAGCACAAGGAAAGTGAGAATCCCATCAGACAGCTTTAGGGGGTGTCAGCTGGCAGAGCTCAGGGGAAGGGCAGTGAATGTGCATCAGTACAGCAGATTTGACTAATGATCCCTACCAAAAATGAAATGAAGTGGGCAATTTTTTTAAGAACCCCAGTCTGAGTCCTCTTTCCTCAAACCCTTTCCCTGTTACTCAAATAAAACAAAATCACACTGCCTCTCTACCTATTTTTTTAGACTGTTCAGGTATCATATTCGTGTAGTACATATTTACTGTTGTAACTTAAGTATATTTAAGACACTCTTTTCCGATATGGACCCCTTCAAAAGGCACCTACACATCTGGGCTTCACTGTGTAAGTAGAGTCTGCCAGTCTGTGGTTTCAAAGGCATTTGAAAAATACACCAAAAAAAAAAACCCCAACCCTTTGTTTAACAGCAAGATAAATCAGAACCCTTCCATAGCTTTGTACTCTTGAGATTTAACTCTAAAACAATTAATAAAATTATCTACAAATGCATATTTATACACTACTTCAGTGGCTCTGCATGTCAGTGAAGATTCTGGCCCAAAGAGTAACTGCAGAAACAAACCTCTCTCACGTTGTTCATCTGTGGATTGAGATGCACTGGAAAGCTTTGAGGCATGGAGGATCTCTAAGGAAATAAAGGAGCTCTATAGCCCTGGGGGTTTGCTGTTGGTTCTGGACTTGCTTTGTTTATTCCTATGAAGTTACAGCTAAACAAATTTTTCCACTGGTAGTTTGCAGAGAGGGATTTTTACTGACAATACTTTGAGTCTTCTGCGTCTGAAGTAATTTGCAGGTTTCCAGCTTTCTGTTAATCAGATGCTACCACAGGGGACTTTATTTCTGCAGGAGGTCAGTTTAGCCAACATTAGCAAAAAAAAAGCTTTCTTACCAGTCAACGTGGCTAAATGAGGTTTGACACAATCCTAACAGAATCCAGTCTAATAAATAGAGCAGACTAAAATTCTGTGCTTGTCTATTCACGTGTCATCTCTCAAAGAAATTGATAAACTCCTTAAGATTCTGAGCCTTCCAGACTCAAGTCCTTAACTGTACAAACTTAAAAATAGCATGGGCCTACCACAGGTGTGTGTGGACAGTCATGTTTCCCTTTGTGTCCAGGAAAGAGACATTAGTTATCCATCCCAGCACCTCCTACCAAATTATTTGGTTTTCCCATGGTGAAATGGGATAGTATCAAGTGGTAGGTCCTGTTACTCTTTGAAAACCACACACTAATTCTGTCAGGAGAGGTGTAGAGAAACTTCCAGCACCCCCATAAAATTAACTGTTCTTCAGGTTCTCATTCTTCTTACAAGTAGATAATGATGTTCTCTGCCTGCAGGGTGAGAGGGCTCTCCAAAAGACAACCCTGGCTAGAGACCATGACCTTCCTCTTCTGAGATAATGCTCTCAGTAGGGTAATTTGCTTTTCAGTTCAGTTGCCCACTAATTGTATGGATTTCAGATTTCTAGCTCATCTTCCCCCCTCCAGTTATTAACTAGCCTATTTTAACAGGCTACATTTATCGTTGTTTTCATTCTACTCATCTCACTTTCGCAGGGGAACAAAAAAAAGAGCTCCTCAATGGGAGTAAAGAAAGCCATGATATAAAACTGGTTAGGCTGAGGAGATAATTAGCTGATTGACAGAGGAGTATCACTGCTGGGCTAGTGGACATTTGCATACTGTGGCTGGAGGGATTTTCAGCTTACAGAAAAATGTTTTCAGCCCTCTGAGATCTCACAGAGGGAGTGGAATTAGCTCTCAACAAGAACACACAGGCTTCCTTCACTTACAAGGGAAGCATCACTGCTTGAACAGAGATGTTGCTCTTAATTGTGCTTTTTTTCTATCTGAGCCCTTCAGTATTCAGTAAAAATGTGGCTATTGACAAGTAAATGGCTCCAGACAGACTCATTCCATTCTTTGACTATCAAATTTCAAGTTATTCCTCGTGCTAATAACTGTGCAATGAGTAATAGTCAATTAGTGGTAGAATAAAACCCCACATATAAAAGGAATTAGTATTTGAGATATCTTAATTTTGTGAAGGAAGTTCTGCTTTGAACACAGTTCTGTTCTCAAATGTGCTTTTCATGTATTACCAACAATATTCTACAAGGACTCTCCCTTATTACCAAATATTTACTCTGATCACCAGCCAAAGGATAATACTCTGTATTTAATGTCCTGGGAGCACATTTAATGAAATATTCCCACTAGTTTATTATGACCACATTAACCATCTGGTGTGCTAAATATGCACACAGAGGAAAAGGAGAGGAACCCTAAGACATCATCTTTAATTTGATCAACACTTGTTAAGTTAGTAATGACCAATTGATTTATCTTCTCCAGTATCTTCTATTCAAGCCAAATGAATGTTGCTTACAAAACCACAAACACCTGAATTCCAAATCACGCCAGTTAGACCAGCCAAATGATTTTTGTGACAAGCACAAGAATTTTCCAGAAAGAGTTACATTATTTCCATAATTCCCTCTAAATTATGGCCTTCACAACAACTAGTAGTGCTGACTCAGGTGGAGTTTATGTTTGTCAAAAAAGTAACAGAAGGCAGGATTCCTTTTCCAAACGATCAACACCACAGGACTTTTTAGATCCTTCTTTCCTCTTGCTGACATCTTTTGCAAAGTCCGTGGCTTAAGATAAAGTCATGAAAGGAATGAGAGATTTTACAAACAAGCTCTGGGCCCCTGCTGGTTGATGAAATTACCACCGAGAGATAAAAAGAAACAATGAGGAGAGTTCCACTGACTGATGAATGAAAAGAGATTTGTCTCTACAAACAAACTGTAGGTTTGCTGATAAATGAAATTGGGTATTGAGAGATGAAAGAAACAATGAGAAGAAGCATAAATTCTGTAAGAATTAAAATAAAGAAGGGTTATACATTAGAAGGGAACCTTAGGTATTAGGTGTTCCAGGAAGTCTGTCCCTCTCGAGTACCTCAGCCAGTGGGGAAAGAGAGGGAAATGCAGCTGGGAAATTGGGATAAAAAGGAGGCTGCACCCTCCTTTTTATCCCAATTAAAAAGGAGGCTGCACCCTCCAAAAGTGTGAGAGACCCCAGGGGAAATGCCCCATGGCCTCTTCCTTTATTCAAATAAAGTAACAGGACTCCTCTGTCTCCTTTTTGGACATAAACCTCTGGTGTTTGTGGATTAATTTTCCTGACAGTTGGCTCAATGCAGAGATGTTGCTTCACATGTTAAGCACTGCTCATGCTTTGCAGAACAGTCTGCGGATTTGCTTGAAGGACCATTAAGGGCTGGATGACGCAGGGTGTCAATGTTCACATCCTATATCTGCAAGTCAAAAGCTCAGAACTACAATATGGAAGCCAACCATCTAACATATCCTAGTCTTAAGTGGTCATTAATCCAAAAGAGCACCTGCACATGCAAACCAGTCCTGCCATGCCTTTAGATCCCACCTCACCAGCCTCACCTTGACATTTAACCAGGCAAAAGTAGGGTTTAACAGAATTGTGGGAAACTAATGAGGCAGACAACCAAGCAGGCAGTCACCATTATAACCTGTAACCTATCTGACCCACTGAAAAGAGTTCAGTATGCTACCTAAACTGCAGTTAGGAACTGCGCTGAGCCAGACCAGACTGCCCATATCTCAGCTCTAAGAATTTAACATGCTTTACTGATTCTCATCTGCTTTCTAGGAAGCATCATTAAATTATATAGTTACTGCCTCAAAAGACATGATCTAGTTTAGGCCTGACTTCCTCCATGGACATTGATTATACATTTTTTGTTTGCATCCTGTTTCACTAACTCAGCCTTCCACTGCAAATGTGGGGTTTCATTTTTACTCCACCGCACTTGCCTCTCCAAAAGCAGGGGCAGGGAAGAGAGTTCAGAACAGGTCTCTGTGGGAAGAACTGCCAGAGGGAAGGCAGAGGTCTCTTGTTCTGAGCTGGCTGGCTCATGGGGTGGCCCCAGCCACCTCGCTGCTGTTGCTGAGACCTCTGCTCCCCTGCTGCCAGCACAGCATCAGCACCAGAGCAGTAGGGACTTTGCCCTGACAAATCTCTGCATGAGACTGCCCAGATCTGCAGCGAATCTCAGACCAAATTACAGATATTTTTTCACAGCTACAAGGACTGCAAATTTATATATTTACATAGAGAGCACTGAAAAAACCCCAAACCAACTCTAAAGTAAATCTCCACAGACTGACCTGTGACTTCAGCCAATTTTAGCCCCATACTCTGTTGGTTTTTTCTGAGAAAAGGGTTAACTCTCATTTGCTGATATGAAACTAATTGAAATCTCTATACTAAATGAGATTTATTTCATTGGAGAATGAAAGCAAATACAGGTGTAAGCAATAACAAAGAACTTTCTCTTAATATTTATAATTATATTAACATTATATTGTAAAAAGAGACTAATGCAATTTATTGTTTTCTACATTTTGGTGTTTAAGTTAATTTTCTTTATTTGCATCAGGCTGCTTTCAGATAGAAATTAGTTTATTAAAGCACATGGAAAATAATTTCTGTGATATGTTTGTAATAGTTAATAACTAAAATCTATCTCCAGTGCAATGTCTACACAGAAGAACACCAAAACAGCATATTGCACTAACATCAATTTTTAGAAGGGTGTGTTATCTCTAGTTCCTAGGTAGTATTGATTGCACCTTCTATTAATTCTTACAAGATTTCATAATTGGCAGGTTTCAGGCTCTTGAAATAATTTCTCTTCACTAGCTGAAAGAACACAAACCTCTTTTTTTCCTTTTTAAATTTTTTTTGTGCTTTTCAATCTGTTAACCTTGAGTATCTTGGTTATGATGTGGGCTAAAGGCAATAAAACTGGCACAAAGATCAGGTCTGTGGTCTAATTTTGTCTCAAAATGGTTACTATTTCAAGCCAGTTCAATATAGATTAAATCTGGTGTATGTAAATGAACACACAGTTACAAAAAAAACCAGAATTTCCTTTTACAAAAGTTCCTTGTGCTCCATTAGCCTCGTATGTTCTTATGTCAAAGTGGTTCACTTGAGCTGAAGTGGCCTTTAAATCGCAGAGAGCTCCTGACTTGGCAAGGTGCAATGGTAGCAACCTCTGTCACTTTATTTACTTTAGTTAGTTACTCCAGCTCTGTCCTGCACACGGAGGCTACACACCTGGAAAAATAACACAGGGACTGACCATCGCAGGAAGAGTTCCACTTTTCCCCTTAGAAAACTTTATTCAAGGAATTTTAGTTTATAGGTGAGAAAGTGCTTTTACTGGGCATAAGAAGACACAACCCCTCCCAACTACAAAACCCTAACAAACCAAAACAAAGAAGAGATTCAGCAGAGAAGTCAAATCATGGATAACACAAAGCCTTTTTTTTTCTTGCCCTAAATTACTGATGTGAAATTAGGGAAAGAAAATGCTGATTGCAAACACACAACACTGGATTAAAGCACAAATCACCAAAGTATACCAGGCTGTGAGAGAGAGGAAGCCCAACAGAACAACGCTTTAGTCAGTGCCTTGGTGAGACACATCTGAAACAATGTAAGAATAAAACAATAAATAGACTGAAAATGAGTCAGTGTCATTGCTGCCATTTCTTATTGTTAGATAAGAACTGCAATCTGCCTTGATAACAAACTGTAGGGCAAACAGAGATAGCAAACATGTTGCTAGAGAACGCTTCAAAAATTCAGGCCTCTAAAGCTGGAGTACATCTGAAAAAGCCCAGTAATGTTAAATACCATGGTCTGCCAGATACTTCAGATTCACAAACCTGTCATTTGAAGCTCCAGAGCAATCTCTGAGGACACAGTTTAGTGGAAATGGCCAGCTCTATGCAAAGTCCCAATTTCTGAACAGGTGCTGATATGTTACAGCATGGTTGGACATTGCCTGTGCTCCTCAAGCAGAGGAGTAAGAGCATCTACTATTTCTAACTTTCTGTGTAGGCTCCCAGTTCCGTGGGATTTACCCCAAGGAGGGAACAGGCAGCAGCTGGGCAGGGAGTGGGAGGGAAGGACCAGGGTGGAGTTTGACTCAGCCATCCCCTACTCGCTGACTCATGTGCTGGTGCAGAAGAGACTAGCTGTAGTCAGTGAAAACTCAACTCTGATGCAGAGAAGCGAGGAAGGCTCTCAGAGGAGTAGCAAGATTGATAAGCTTTCCTTGCTTTCAAGAAATATTTTAAGAGTGAAGGATGTTTTTTGCGCCTGTCTTTTAGGGGACTCCAATTAATACCTAGGAGGCTCTGGAGCTTCCCATTTGCCTATACATTACTTCCCAGTATTGCTAATGCATTTTAGAAGTAAATCAACTCTTAACATGCTTGTTTGTTTTTAAAGTCCCAGAAACAACAAAACAGCTGAAAGAAAATCACATTTCCATCAGCAGTGAAGTGTTTTTGTAGCCTGTCTATATATATATATGCCACTGTGGTTCAGAGGCAGTTTCATCACAGTTAAACTTTATAGGGTAATTACCATCTCTTCTTAGATTAAAGCTTAATTTTCAGGAGGCTTGCTAAGTTTAAATCTTGTCTAACTACTTGGCCAAGAAAAGTGCAGGGAATATTTCATCCCACCTATTCATTACTTAAATAACAGTATGTGCAAGTGTTGGAGAACAGCAAAGGTGTCTGCATAGAGAACCAGACTTCCACCCTTATTTCTCCCAAAATGTGACGTTCAGTTCCTGCAGAGCTTCCATGAAGCACAGTCATCATCCACGAGTGACAGGGTCCCATCACAGGTGCTCCACCTTCCCACAGTGTCACAATTCACACACAATGTACCTTCTTCCCAGTTTCAACACCCATCAATTCCTAGAACTACGTTCCATTTAGCCATCAAATGCATTAAACTAACTAAAGGGAAAGCTCTCATCTCAAGTTCTCATCGAACTGAAAAAACACCAACAACACAACATTTTGAATACAACGAAATCAGAGATTTAAAGACCTTTTAAAGAAGATCTTTGAGATTATTTTGCCAAATAAGTTGCTTGGTAAACTGATGTAAATTCATTAAATACCTCCTAACAGAAAATTATGAATCATATTGAAACTTAAAACGTGTAAAATAAGATTGGTTTATAACATTACAGCCACCTCTCCTAAACTGCCCATGGATCCTCGTGAGATCACCAAGAGCCTTGTAGTTTCTCCTTAGGCTGAGCTCCCACCTTTATTTTACCATCTTTCTCTCAAAACTCTGATTTTTTTAATGACCATCTCTGCTTTACACAGAGACCTGTGTCTAAATCACATTTCCAAAACCCCTAGTGTGATTTCTGAAGCTCACAGGCATACTCTGTGGATCAACCTGCATATTTGCAAAATGCTACAGTTCAGAAATTGAACTTCACTTTTGCTTTTTCTTCCCCCAATAAATCCAAAGACACCTACTAATTCAGTAAAGATCAGCTTACTCTGGTTGTATCTTTCAGTTTTGTTACATTCAAGAGACTGCCTTTTGCTATTTGTGAAAATGCCTAAACATTTTCATGCTTGAAACTCTACAGTGAGTTGCATCACTATAAGCAGCTCTTGGGGTTCTCTGGGTAAATGGAAACCTTCTTCTCCACGTCTGCTGAAGGAGAGCTTCTATTTTGCTTTCCATTCATCTGCAACTTGGAAATTGATTACTTTTACATTATTTCAAAATTAGCCACTTGTTTCTCATCTCCTTCTTCTGGAATAAAAAGTCACTGGGATTGAGAAGAACTGTTTGAGATTTAAATTTATACTTTAAAAGTCAAAGACTTAGTCAAAATTTGAACTGTCGATATGCTATTCGAGTGACAAGAAGAACTGGTGAGAATCATACTGGGGACAAAACAACATATTTACAATCAACCATAAATTCCTGTTTATAGAATTAAGAAGAAGTCGGATTACTGAAGCATTCCCATAGTTGGTATTCCCTTCCTCAAAGCTACTCTTCGAGCTCTCTCAGTCTTTCCATCTTGTGTTGCATCCCGAAGGGCAAAGTATTACCTCCTGTTGCTACAATTCTGATACAGATACAAACTTTAGAAGCAAATGTTTTTAATGAATTTTTTTTCTATAAAAAAACTAAGTAACTTTCTACTGACATCCCAACTAAATCTTGGGAATTACATCCACCTGTCCACAATAAATTCAGCCTACCTACAGCAAGATTCAATGCACTGATAGAGTTATTACTGTTTTATTACTATTCCTTTTTGGCCTCTGCATCCCTGTGCAGCAGTCATCACTCTGGGGCAGTGCTGTGGTGCCCTGGCACTGCAGGGTCCAGACTCCCAGCAGTCCTGGGAGCCCTGCAGTGGCACACCTGATGGCAGGCAGAGGAAGGAATGTGCAGGGCTGGAGCCCATTCCCTAGGTAACCAGTCGATGTTTTAAAAGGGAAAGTGGTGCCACGGTGATGAGTAAATAAATGCACACAGTGAAGGCCCACACACACGACTGACTTTCCTAGAGACCACGGACCATAGGGAGAGGCAGAACGGGGGATTCATGGACCTTGTGTCTGTGAGGGAACAGACAGATCTCTCCCCAGTGAGATGGTTAAATAATACCCTCATTCACAAGTTCCTGGCAGCATTCTGCCTCCCAGCCCTTTTCCTTTTACCTCACCATGGCTTTCTCAACTCTCTTTCACATGACAAACGGCTCCTAAGCAACAGGAGGTTTGCAGAGAGTGAGTCACTCTCCTGTGGCTGACAGGCTGAGAGCAGGATGGAGATTGGTGACCTGTCAAAGCACAGCCCAGAGTCACTGTGCTTCCAGAAAGCCAGCGTGGTCACTGCAGCAAAACTCAATAAATGAGAAGTGCTTTAGAGGGATACAGTTGTAAGCCATGCCTTATAACTCTCAGACACATGGGGCTGGCCTAGGAAGGAGACTGCTCTGTGCCAGATGCACAGTTGACAGGTGTCAGTAAGCATTTCATACCAATAAGGCACCTTAAAGTTAATTAAACAAGAGTTAAATTACCTTTTATTTAGATGGTAGTAGGAAATCATTAGGCTTTGGACTGATAGTAAAAATTTTTGGAACTAACCACACAAGGTCAGTCAGTTCTCAGTGTAAGCACCTGATTTTGACATAACTGGGAATGTTTCTGGCAGGAAATTTCCTTCTGAATGAGGTTTTACCTTTCTTTCCCTAGACACAACAATGGAAATGAGAAAATTTATCCAAAAAAGGACTCAAGAGATCATCCTGACCACTCCCTGATCCCCAGGGATGACTGATTGGTAATTCAGACCTGATTGGTTTGTCTGCCTCAGCCTCGTCTGTTCCTTCCCCAGCAGAGTTTGTATCAGACATTTTGAGGCTAGTTTAGCACTTTTATCTCATCCAAGCTCCTAAGGCACCACACAGACACTGATCCTTGCAAGCTTCGCAGTACTTAGTGCTGGGGCCCCTACTGAGGGTGCCCAAAGTGTGTCTGCAGCACGGGCCCTTCAATCATGAATCAGCTGAGAGACCACAGCATCTAGAAAAGAAAGAATTGTGACCTGTGAATAGGAGGAATCTTGGTGCCTGCACAAAAACCTTAAAATCAAGCTCTCTATTTTATCCATGAAGTCCTAGAGTGGCTGAATATCAATGGAGAAATTCAGTACAGAAATGAACAGAAGTAATTTTCCTTGCTAGAGTTTGGTACAAACCACACCTGTTCTGGAAAAGTGTCTATGAAATCATTGGCAAAGTACATTTTAACCTGTTCTGAGCCTATTCTCTTTATAACTGGGTTGATTCAATTCCCTAGTCTTAATTAAAACTAACTTTTTAAAAATAATTTAATAAAATACTCATAAAAATCTTGAAATTTGAAGTCTGTGCCCTGCTGCCCATGAATATTTAAATTATTTAACTGAGACAAGTATTATCAGAAAGACAAACTACAGTGTTACTGAGAACATAGATTTTAAAGTCAAATTCCAGCATTCAAATGGAGGAGAAAATTACAGAACTAGTTCAGCCTGAATGAGCAGACCAAATTTCCCTTTTTCCCATGAGATTTTAAATAAAAACAACCAACATCTTATGAGTAATCCACTGAACAGAAGTCCTCAGAGATTGCTTTCAAATGATTTAAAAAAAAAACATTAGATGATCAGACTTCTCATAGGCAATTGAAAAGGAATTGAAAAGTTAAATAAAAAACTGTGAAGTATTGATTCACTTCAAAATCACAGAAGTTACTATCACAAGACTTAGCTATGCTATTTTAGAACCTGAAGTAATTCCACAAACATGTAAGCAAAAGTGCATGTGTATCTCAAAACCAGTAACCATCAGAGCTCAGGGAGATGTTAGCCATTAGATTATTCTCCAATCTAGCAAACAAAACCATAATGATCTAGGATTAGTGTGTTATCAATTTAAATGGTTAAATGAAGGCTACATTTCAATTTTAAAAGCTTGAATATCAACACAGTTGTCACTGCTGTAATTCAAAAAACTTGTAATGGCTTAAAAAACTAAACAGTGAAATAATAGATCTACACAACACAATAAATTTAATGGCATTCTGGTCTTAGTCTGTGTTCCAAGCTGCAGTTCATTTGAAAAAAAAAAAATCAATTTCTAGCTGAATTAATTTGATTTTTATCAATAGCTGCTAAATGAAATTCAGATGAAGTATATATTTGGTGATTATGCTAATCTCTCCACACATTACATCCAGGTTATTCAAGTAAATGAAATGCAATCTGTAACTTACAGAAAAAAGCAATTCTGTTAACAATCTCACCTTCTGGATTGTTGCTGATTTTAAAGGTTTTATTTTGCTCATACATTGTTTATATGGTCACTAAACACTAAGAGATTCTCAAATCCTTTAGGAGTTAAAAGAACAGCATTCAGTTTCCAGTAAGGAGCCAATAACAGCCACAGTCTCACCAGCATCATCCAGCCAAGCAGGGTTAAAGCAAGTTATGTTTCACTTTGTGCTCACACAGGGGAGCAAACAAGATGAAAACTTTGATCCCACATCTTTTATCAACGGAGCAACTGTCTAGTTTCTCACTCCTCTCTTGTATTCTGCTGTCATCTTCTCTGGATAAAGTTGCACCAAATTCACAGTTTCCCTCCCGTCAGTTTCCCAGGGAATCAGGACCTCACAGATATTACAACAGTTGCAGTAATTTTGTTGCAGTCACACGCATTCCAGCAGCCACCAGACGTAATGCACCCCTGTGCCTGTGTGAATTAGGAGCAATACTCCCAGGAGCTCCAAACTAGCATAAAAGAACAGCTTGTAAGTGGTTACTGATGTCCTGGCACCCCATAACCACCTTTTATGGCAACTTTCCAGAGAACCTGCAGCTTACTTCCATACAGAACCTCCCTAAACAGTACCAGCAAGATAAAGAACCTTCTAACACTCTTTACTACACATTTTTTCTCACTAAGATTTTGACTAACATTTCATGGGATTCAATAGATTTGAAGGGCCCAATTTTCTGAAAAAGACTCTTCTGTAGTGGGATTTTTGTTGTTGTTTTGGGGTTTGGGTTTGGCTTGTTGTTTTTGTGGGGGTTTTTTTTGTTTGGTTTTTTTTTTTTTTTTGGTTATTTTTCTGGTTGGTTTGTTTTGTTTTGAAAGAACTTCAACTCAGCCTTCAGTCTTAAACATACAGAGTTTTACATCTGGGACTAATTACAGACATTACACAACTCCCTACCTGATGGTTTGTGCAGGTAGTTCAGAGATTTTGTTGTAAAATTACTGTCCTACCATTGTACAGGAAAGGGGGCTAATCTGACACAGGTGTTCTCCTGGTGAGAAATGCCTTGATGAATTGCTTTTAATCTGAAGAACGTTCTAATCATGTAAATTCAGAGCATTCTGTCAGTGAGTGGGTCTGAATCACACATCTTTGGTTTAACTCATACAGAATAAGGGACAGCAACTTCAGCACTGTCATTACCTTAAGAAAGCAATTATAATAAAATATTACTGTCACAGCTCCACAGCATATCAGGCAATGTCCAAGGGGCTTTTAAAAGTGGGGTATAACTCCATCTTACCACTTTAGCTATCCTCTGGTGCAACTGGCGACAACAGACAATGTCCAAAAGGAAAGAATATTTTCATTTTATTATCATTTGTATGTTAGTTTGCTTGGAAATGAAATGCATCAAAGCAGGACAAATACTCAATCTACTGGCTTATTTATTTATAGAACAAACTCTCACGGTACATTACCACACTTCTTTACTTTGTATAATTTTCTGCCATTTTTTTTGGTTAGGGTCCCCTGGGAGTTGTTATTGATGCTGAGCCTTATCCCTTCTACTGCACTAGGGACAGCATCAGCACTATTCAGAACTAGTCCATTTATTCCCTGCTTTATGATGTTATGATTGTTACAAAAAGCAACCTTTGCAGGCTGTGTTATGAACTGTTCCACGTGGAACTAAACCAATAAAGCCTTCATATCCAAAACTGCTACATCCCTCCCCAGTCACCCAAACACCACCAGCTTACATCCATTACCATCTTTCAAGGTTTGCTAACTTGCAATACTTCCAGTTCCTGCCACGTCCACCAGCTCTCCTCCATCCTTTCCCCCTCCAGGAGGGTGAGGTCCCACCATCCCTGCACACAGCAACCACAGCCAGCCACAGGCTCCTAAGCCACTCCTGCTCACTCCCCCTCAGCTAGCAGCAGTAACTGGGGACTCAGCTCCACCTGGCTACTTATTTTCCACAGCTTTCCACATTTGCATCTGTGAGGTCTTCCCCACCCTATCAAGTTTAGCAGAATGGTAAAAAGGCAATCACTCAAACTGTATTTCTTTGGAAAGGCTGGCCAAAGCCAGTTAAAGCCTTGCATGCACCTCTTTTAACCTCTGCTCTTGCTTTTGTTATTCAGTTTTATGCCTTAGTGACGTCAGTGGCTGTTCATTTTATGTAGAAGGCTATAAGATATAAACAGGCAATCATTCAGCTTCCAAAGAATGTTGTTGCTTTGCTTTTCTTCTGCACTCAGTCACTCAACTGCCCTGAATGAAATAAAACCATGAAAAATGTGGGGTGTTTTGAAAGAACAAGTAAAAGAATCCACCACAAATATTTGTATTGATTTCAGTTCAGAAGAAAATTAAAAATACTTGCCTGAAAATCCACATGTACGGCCACTGAATATGTAGTACAAACACATTTCCATTAAGAAAAATCCTACTGGAAAAGCATGATGAAACAGTTCAATTCTAAATATTCCAAGTTCTTTGAATCTTCTTACAGAAGTCAATGCCAATGGACTTCCATTTCCACCCCAGACTCACACAGTAAAACCAGTAAAACAGTAGTCAGTGAATGTTTATTGGTTAATATGTAGGCAAGCACATGCTCTTATGATCAGTTTGATGACAGGTTTTAAGGATTTAATTTTGAATTAAATCTTTCAAAATCATGCCCTTGGGGGTACACATGAAAACAGGTACAGACACCAGTCAATTAACATGATTGATGTTTAGTTTCTGTAGCTTAGCATTTAATGAGCCACTGATAACTTATTGCCTCCCAACCTTATGCATATCAGTCACTATTGTACTTATTTCTTTTGGTTTTGAAAGTCTTTTAAGCGTTTTAGAATCCCTAGGGAAAACAGAAGTGGGTAGCTCATACACAAGAGATCCTTAATTAGGAAAAAAAAAGTTTGGGGCTTCAGAGTCACTTCTCTTTGTAGCAGCTGAAGATCTGCCTCAGAATTTACACAGCAAACATACCAATCTTCAAGCACTGTTAGGAAGAGCTTTGTAATTTCTTAAGTCAGAGTAATTGGTGTGAGAAAAAAAGAAGCTGACAGAATAGAAAGAAATTGCAGAGAGAAAAAGAATCCTGAGCAATACATTACTTGTAACATCATTTTTCCAGTTTCACCCCACACAAACTCTCCCATAGAAAACAAAGAGTGAGAACCAGTGATGGTTCACTTTGATGCCATGATGATTTTTGTCTTTTCTTTTATACCCGTTACACCTTTTTACAATTTCTGTATTCTCGGTGCTTTTTGCCCGCATTCTTGGACTTGTTTGTCAGGCTGGGAGACTGAACATTTGAGAAGCTTCGTAGTGAGGGATCAGTGTGCCCAGAGCCCAAGGTCCTCTCCAGAACACATTTTGTAAACTGAGATAGAACCATCCAGGGGAAGGTTCCTTGGGGAGGGGGCTCACTCGAGCCTCTCATTGGGGAATCTTTGCTAGATGTGCTAATTAGTAACACCTCTAATGTGAGACCAGATCTTTGGTGGGTGTGCATTGTGGTGTGCATGGAGGTGCATTCAACCTGGACGTGGTGCACCTAAGGATCCTTAAAATAAATACCAAGGTAAAATCCCCTTGTCCCTGCTAACCGTGTTTGACTCTTGATTTTAAGAGCAGGAAAAGGCATCAACTTCATTCTTAGCTGCAGATCCACCCAAAGAGAATTTCTTTAGGACAGCAGTTCAAAGCTAACCCACCTGCAGGCCCAAACTGACTCAGTGCCACATCAGACTGCCCAGCCAGGCAAATGTGGAAGCTGAGGGTGGGTGGGTAGTTGTGCAACACGTTATGTGCTGTGAGACGTGGACTCCTTGATTGAGAAACTGACACACAGCTGATACAAACAGACACTGGAGGCAGACCTGGACAGAAAACCCATAGCAAAAAAAAGCTACACAGATGTTTAGGAGCTTTTAATTGGGTGAAAGATAATGTCACACATGCCTTCTGTAACAAGTTTAGAGGTTTACAGAAGAGTAAATTAGCTTAAAAAGAATAAATTCAGGAGTTCCTTTAAATTTTATCAGTTACTACCTGCTTGAGTTTGTTGTCTAAATTGAACAAATATTTCTGAATTATTTATTACAAAGAGTATTGGCTGACATCTGCCCCTTATTCAGTGCTTGAGTATTTTACACACTGCATTTTCTCCCGTTACAGTCATGATACAGACAGGCCAAATGTATTTCAACCCATAGTTCATTTGTTATTAAGGGAAAACACTCACCCTCAGGCTTGTAAGTTAAATTTTTTAATTTGTGAATGTCTGCTTCTCAACAGGATCGACCAGAGAGTAAATGTGCTTTTGCAATTAGTTTTTACAGTGAGATTCTCAGTATTGCTTCGCTTGTAATCTTTGGAATTACTTAATTCCCATCCAATTAGGCACAAGTTCTGAACAATGAGACACCCTGACTCAGTATCTGGAACGCAGATAAGTATCTCTTGTTTGTTTAGCTTGTTAGCTGTAGGGCCAGGGAGCAATATTTGTACATGATAAAGAAGAGCAGAGACTCTGACCTCTACTGTTATACCAAACACTAACAGTTTTAATGTGGATCTGATGTTCCTTTCAAGCAAATATGGAAATTAAAGGAACACCCAAAGCTCTATCTCAGCCACACTAATCCTGTGAAAGCAGTGACTCACCTAGTAATGGCTTTCCATAAATTAGGCAGCTAAAAATGGGTAGGAAGCGTGAAACCATTAACAGTTCCTGTAGTGTATATTCTCTCACTGCATGTGAAGAAAATCCATGGCAGTAAAAATAAGAGATGAAGGTGTCAGCACCCATCATGTTTAGATACGCTGTTAATAATTCAAATCTTCCTCCCTTGGAGCATATGGTTTCAGAATGAATCACTCTATTTCCTTTCTCAAATGAAAACTGAGGTTCTGTTGCTTACTAACCCCATATGTTTTCATCCCAGCTATGAAAAGAGAAGAAGCCAACGTGGCCAGTTGCCTATTCTGCCAGCAGCATGCCACAGTGGAGCCCTCCTGCAGCAGTGCTGTGTGTGCTGTCATCTTCCACCCCTCCACACTGCCAGGGAAATGACTGATGGTAAAACTGGCAGTACACACAGGAGAAGCCATACAGAGCTGTGCCAAACAGGAGGAGATGGAAGAGAAGGAGTCACTGCACCTTTGGGAGTAGCACTCCCTTCTACCACACAGAGCAGCCCAGTTGCTCTGGGCCTAGCAGGAATAGGAGTGTGCCAAAAGGCTGCCACTGTGATTGCTGCTGTGTACAAGTGCACTGTGGTAAAACAAAGGTTGAAAACTGAAATTTCAGGACTGGTATCTAAACTTAGCTGCTGAACTAAGATGGCATGGTTATATAAAAAGCAAAAGAAAAAAAACCCAAAACCCAACCAAAGAACCCCAGAGTGGTGCCAGACATAACAAAGTGCACAATTTTCTCATGACACAGAAGGAACTATAACAGAACATCCTAGAAAAGGTGGCAACAGCATGGCCTCATACTGAGAGCTGGCAAAGGCCTCAACACTGTAACAGTTCTTGACATACCGCCTCAGTCACCCAGTGGCAGCTGTCCAATTACTCCTGTCCAATTACCCGTTTGAAATTCTGCTGGCATCCTACTATCAAGAACTCTAACTATCAAATATTCAGCTCAAGGTCTCCTTTCTAGAGTAACAACATTTTTCATCATAACTATTTGTTCTGTTCAATCCAGTCCTGCTGCATCTACTTCCCATAACTTCTTGGGCTTTGTCTACACTTTGCCAAACTGAACAAGATCTTAAGAGAATAGAAGATAGCAGTGCTTTGCTATTAATAGCTGAATTTTGCACTCATGTTGCTCCATTCCTTCTGGACTATGCACCCACTGAGATCCATTCCTTTATGTAAATCCTTCTTGTCATAGGGATAGATGAGACATTGCTCTTGGAGTTGCCCTTGTTTCAAACAAGGAAAAATTTCTAGTTTGAAGTAAAACTGTCATACCAAAAGAAAGGCTTACAATTTTACTTTTAATTAAGTTAATTCTATTTCATTTGAAGTTGCCTGTGAGCTGGAAGCAACACAAATCCTACGTCAGTTTAGCCACTTCTTAGAGCAGCAGAGGAGCACACACAAAGCACGGGCAGTGTTAATGAGGAGTGAGGGCTGGGAGATCAGGATATACCAGGGCCTTAATCTCTCTCTTGCCCCATCTGGTAAAAACACCCCTCCCACAGCATATGGTCACAGGCAAAGCACTAAATGGGATGTGCTGATGAAGTGCACCCCAGTATTGTTCAGCTTTCCATCAGACCATCGCTACAGAGGTCACCCAGAGTTAGAAACGTTCCCTCCTTACAGTCACCATACAAATCTACTGCCTCTATCAAAATAAACTTCTGGAGACAGAAAGATGAGAGATGCAGGTTGTTTCTTAAAAACTGAAAAGGCAAATGAGAAACTGACCCAAGACAGAGGGCAAGCAGGTGTTGCTAAGAAGCAGTAAATGTTGTTTAGACACAACTGTCAATAAAGGAAACAACCAGCAGGATCGTGGAGATGCACCTGCTCAAACATTTGGAGCAATAAACCTGAGGGGCAAGCAGCAACACCTACAGATGGCTCTGTGTGGCTGAGTATCTCAGTAGATGCAGTGCTTTGTAGTCAGTGCAGGTGAACCTCCTCGTTTATGTAAAGCACTGGCACAAACCCCTGGGGCTTGTGCTTTGTGGTGAGACTCAGGAAAGGACGGGAGTCTAAATGGGAGAAATGAGGTGCAGCTTCTGCTCTGCCACAGAAGCCCAGCATAGCCTTGGACAAAGTCACTTGAATCTCAGCTTCCTGAGGCATTTCAAAGGTCTGATTCCCCCTGACGTGCCACTGAGAGGGAGATCTTTGAGGGTCTGTCCTTGCTGCCCAGCTTTAGTTCCTGTTTCTGTAGGGCTGTGACACATGGAACGCTGCAGGAGTGAAGAAGGGCCATGGACACCTCCAGCAGGGCAGATGATCTCTGCTAACAATAACCTGAACAAAAGTTTTTTTCCAGAGCTCTTCACCCATGAGCATCTCTTAGCTCACCAGATGGGTTTCTGCCTTTTTTTCTGTGATTAGCTCCATATATTTTTGACCCTATTTTTGACCTACTCAGACTGTTAAAGTGACTTTAAGAGTTACTGAAATTACATCAGTCTCCTGTCAGTCTGAGAGGATGTGTTTGCAGTACAGGGTGCATTAGGCTGTAGTCACCAGCACAGAGCACTGCAGTAGAGCAGGAATATAGGACTGCAGCTCCAAGGCTACCTTGACACCACATAAGTGACGGCTGCACCAGACAGGAAAAGAGTCCCTTCCCACTAATAACCCTTTAGCTACAACATGTAATCTCAAGTACTTAGCCAGATATCTAACTATCCTTTATCTCCAACAAAAAACTCCACTCTTTCCTATTTCCCTCTTTGATGTTTGAACTTACTATTTTCTCCAGGTACTTTTTACCTTGTCATAATCCATTAAATTCATATGCTTTCATCTTTCCATAGGGAATTTATTTTCTCTCTTCAAAGATCTTTTCTAGTCAGGAGATATGTTCCCCACTCCACAGGCTCTGTTCCATTCAGATGTCACAGCACGATGCTTTTTCTTCCTGCCTTTTTTTTTTTCTTTCTTTCTTTTTTTTTTTTTTTTTTTTAATTTTGGGAACATTTAAGAAATCAAATTTCAAATTAGAACCAAGCCAGGTAAGTTTATTCCTGATGACACAAGATAACGAAAAATCTGATGAAAAATCTAAAAGACACACATTGTGCACACACTGCTGGAGCAAATTCACTCCACCAGAAGGTTTTGTGAGGCAAAATAGTTACAGGAAAGCAAAGATATTCAAAGGTCAGTCATAGATCAAAGGTCAGGAAAGGCAAAAAGAAGAAGCAGGGCAGAGATTACAGTTATGATTGACCACAGTAACACCCTTTACATGCATCTCACTGGACCAGAACATCTTTCCTTATCTCAACATCATGTTATTAAAACAATATCTTGAATATCATATGTATCACCAAACCCCAGCACACCTGCAGGGCTGAAAATGAACTGCAGAAGCCACCACCCCAAAGCCATGTTCCCAGCCAAACAGTGGGTAAGGGTTCTTGTAGGCTGGGTTTTATCCCAGTCCTTTGGGAGAACAAACATTCAGGAAGAGGACCAGAGTCCCAACATCTTTTAAAACCTTGATTTCTGGAGCATTGCAATGGAGATGCAATCCCACACTAACTCAGCTCTGGGAGATAATTTTGAAGGACATCAGCAAAAGGAAGACATTCATTAAAGCTCTGAGCCAATCATTAGCCCATAGGAGAACTATGTAAATCATTTTTATTCATCCGTGCTACTCAGTATAAACCAGGATGCTCTACTCTCTTAATTCCCACTGGCAGCTGTTCATTCAGAGTGAAAATAATCCATAAAATATATTCTATATATACAGGTATATTTGCCTCAGTTTTCCAAGAAGATTTTAATTCTTCTTTGGTTCATTTGCCAGTGTTTATATTGTGTAAATCTGCCCAGTGCTGAGGTTGCCAGTGTTCCAAGAATCAATTTGCTTTACTTACATGTACATTACAGACTGAGGACAAGAAGGAAAGAAAAAGATGCTGGATGCATCCTCTTCTACCTAGTACAGCATTATACAGCCCATGACCTTCTTGTTTTATGAACAGAGCCAGTTCCTTGTGCAGTCAGTAGCCACCCATTGTCCTTCTATGAAATATATTCTCAATTTCTCTGATGCCTTAGACACAAAGTAATTGTTCCTGGTTTGTTGCCAATAAACTTGCTACCTTCATGTAGAGAGGATGAGCACCAGCAGCAGCACATCCTGTGCCAAGCAAAGAACTCCTGACAAGAAACAAGTACTCTTCAAAGCCAGATACCCAAACTGGGACAAGAGCCAACCCAGTGGACTGGAGATGATGCCCCAAAAACAAGATGTCGAATTCCAACATTTAAATTTGTCAAGTAACTTCTCCATTTTAGATATTCTGAACAATGAACAAAGCAGACTGCCTATCCCAAAAAACCCATCTAAGGCACACACATAGAAACACCACCAACCTCTCAGGGCTTTATTTCTAAAGACAGAACAAAATGCTGAATTGTCAAGAGGAACATGCTTGAAAGAGCTTTCAATGCTCATATGTAAAATAGCTCTTGCACAACATCATGGAAACTTCTAAATTGAGCTTTCTTTATACACATTTGCACAAAGCAACTGTGTATAAAGAAATTATAAACATCAGCAGTTTGAAAAAAACATCTGCATGCTCCTGGGCAGAGGTGTTTGTTCCTGTGCTGAACACCTTCTCACCTAAAATATCACACTCCTTGTGTGAGATTAACATCTTAACATCTTCTCTCCTAATCCCTGTCAGGCCAACTTGTTTTTTTGATCTCTGAGTTATGCATCCTGAGCATTTATCTGGACATGCCCAAGAGCAAGTTCTATGTAAAATCTGTTGGACTTGGAAATACAAAATACATCACATTCTGGAAAAGGAAAGGCTTCTCAAGGAGAACCCTGCCTTGGTTATGGCAGTATCTATAATATATAATTAAAGAAATTTGGAGAGAGATGAAGCTTTGCTTAAAATTTCAAGTCTCCATTCTGAGAGAGAATTGTGCTGTTAGGCCTGATGAAAGGTCACACCATCTCTCATGTGCCTTGTACAAATGCTGAGGCACCTACGATGCCCTCATTTGAGATGTGAGATTAAACTAAAAGAAGCCTTGTCCATCATAACAATTCCCAGTTTTCTGTGCTGCTCCCCAGAAAAGGATTTACCAGGCTGGAGCTTGGCAGAACAGAAAATGCAAAGGCTTTTCAGAAACTCAAAAGTTCCACAAGAAAGAGCCAAGGCCCTCACCTCAATTCCTCACATATTCTAAATTAATCTTCTTCTGACCCCAGCCTACATCCAGTCTGTTCTGTTATGAAAGAATGAGCAGAGTTTGCCTGGTTTATTCTCTCAAAGAGACAGCCAAGAAGAATAAATACAGATTATTCTACTTTGACCAAATTAAAGGAAACTGTAGCTCAGAGCAGAGGGATTCCCTTTGTTTATCTGACAACACTTTAAAGGAATTACTGCAATCCTGTCTCCTGTCACCAGTGACAGGCTGTTGGATATGTTTCTGTTGCTACTCCCAAAATGCATGCTACCAACCCTGCAGAAATTCAAAGGAAGGCCATTTCCACAGGCTGGCAGCTGTCATTGATGCTTGTTGGTTGATGAATCTATAATCAACCCGTAACCAAGCCACCTCAAGGAAGGGAAAAGTGTCAAATACAGCCAGACAAGTCCCATTCAGCAGGGAAGAGGCAGGAGAAGGCAGGTTTTGAGGCAGAGCACCTGCAGGGACCAGGGACCCAAGAGAGAAGGGTGTTCAGTGTGTGAGTCACGGCCCAAGGACCCAGCTGTGGGGATCCTCTGTGCCTGTGCTGTCCAGAGACTGAAAGCTGCCTTGGAGCAGCAGCCTGCAAGAATAAACACTGAGATTTGTCTCCATACACTCACCAAGCTTCTACCTCCTCTCTGTTACTCACAATCCTTCCCCATCCCCTTCAAATAAGAAGCGTTTCTCATTTTGCAGCCTAAATCCAAAATGATGGGGTTTTTTTTAAAGAGAGGAAGCAATCTTTATGAAGTACCTTCCTTTGTCATTTATATGCAAAAATCCCACCAGCAACCTGCACAATCAATTTCAAAGCAAAACAAAGATAACAGAAATAAACGCCATTGAGAAAATATCTTTTCCATGAGAGGAGTTTTACAAATGGTTACTTGTATCCAAACAGTGAAGCACAAATACTCTGCTCCACTTTGAGGAAACAGCTACCTTTGCTGTAAATAGACAAGACGTACTAAAACAGACCCAGAGACAAGCACCATCAGGAAAGTACAAAAACAAAAAAAAAACCCCAATCCAAAAAACAAAACAAACAAACAAAAAAAGCCCAACAAAAAACAAACACACCCCTCCCCCCCCAAACCCCAACCACACAAAAAAACCCCCAAAACCAATAAACCAAAAAGGTGAAGTTTTAAATTAAATGACCATTTGGCTAGTCACTGCCTAGGTTTTGTTAAATGTTTAATATTTTGCAATATTTGGGGATTTTTCACATTCACTCAGCAAAGTAAGTAACGCTTAATTCATTGGGAGTTCCTTTCTGAACTACTCTTTTTTTTAATGTTTCCCATCACGTTATGCAATGCTACTGCAGCATCTCAGAGTGAAAGTACCTTGCACAGAATGATTTAGCTCTGAGCTGAGCCTGATCCAGAGTCAGCAGCCACTTTGCCTCTGAGGATTTTGGGTTTAACTTCCTACACAGATATGACATTCTGAACCCCTTTCCCTTTGGTACGCAGCACTTAGTCTTCTAAAGGACTTCAGTACCAGCAACCATTCAGTGCAACCAAATGCATGACTTCTGGAGTTCTTTCACTTGATACAAGACCTACAGATTCCTCCAGGACTACAGCAAGTCACTCAGAAATCCTGGTACCCCTTGTTCACCGACAGCACACAGGACCAAGGGTATTCCAGAGAGGAACTCTGCTCCATGGGTTCCTTGTTTCCTTCTCCAAGGGGCAGGCACTCTCTTGATTCTTACACACAAACACTCTGAGTTGTCCTTTCTTCTGCCCAAATATACAGTGTTTCACTCAAACTGTTATGTTTGACTTGAATTGTTATGTTTGACTCTAAGTGCCTCCTTTCTGCACGGCGAGTTTCACCGTCCAGGCAGCTCATGAAACAGCAAGGGCTGGGAGAGTCAGATCATGATTGAACAGGCTTTATTTCCAAAGCTGTGGTGGTGACAGAGTTCTTGAGCAAACAGCTGTCTGAGAGTCAGCAGCAAGAAAAATACCAACTTGCATAGTGCATAACTGGCTTTGCCAGGTGGGGGTTAAACAAGAAAAGCACCTGTCAGCAGTGATTTCTGTCAGGAGATCATTGTAATGCTACGACATCCCGGTCTGCACAGAACTTAATCAAATCTGCTCATTGTCCCCTAGAGTCAAGCGCATGAAACTGGTTGTCACCACCAGGGCAATGAACATGCTGATGGAAAGGTCCTTGCTACAACATTGCTGCTGCTGAAGTCACGTATCAGTAACAAACACGAAATACAAGAGACCATGTTGCTTCATGGATGTGAAGCAATGGACACTGACATGAAAAATGTGATTCCTGTCAACATGCCAAGACATGTGGGGCATGTTCTGCCTTTTCATACCCTCCCCCCGTCTCCCTAGAATGTTCAGTGCAAAGAAAAAAGCATCAAGGTGTTAAGTGACTTGAGATATTTTTGTATTTATATCATCTAGTAAACAAAGTTGCTGAAAAATGTCACTGTGTGATCTTCATGTGTGTGTGGGAGACAGTATCTCAGCTGTCAGGGAATGACTGTACAGCTCCCTTCTGGAAAGAAGAACTCAAACATTTCACAAGCAGGCTTTTATAGCCTGGTGGGATCTCTGCTAAACACTTGGGATATCCAGACTGTCAATTGCTTCTAGGAAGATATCTGCTGATTCATCCTGGCAGTACCCACTCCCAAGCTGAGCTGTCCCCAGATCCCAATCAGCAGAAAGGCTCTCAGCCGCAGCGCTGACACCGGCTCAGCGCGTTCTGCCCTCAGATCCTCGGGTGAGCTGATAGGCTGGAAGCCATCATCAAATCCCAGTCACCTTCTGGAGTGCACGAAACAACCCAACACCCACAGCCTTCTGGAAGGACTGTTTTGTCACCCAGTGCACTCGTGATGTTTTTGCTGCCATTGATTAAAGCTCTTTGTTCCTTTGCTTCCCTTCCACTTTCTCCACCTGAATTGTTACCACAGGTGACAGCTGCTGGGTGCAGGTATTGTCTCTGTGCAGACACTGGAAGTGGATACTGCTGGAGATTTGTGACGGAAAGAGAAGGGGAAACCTTTCTCTGTCAAAGCTACCAGCAAAGCTAGCTGCAGTTCAGAAAGCTTTCCTGCAAGTCAGCCTAAAAGAGTGAGGGGGAGAGAGGGGCTGAGAGAGTTTTATCTCTTCTTTTTAATGTTGTTCAGGACCACTGACAGCAATAAGGAATGTACAGGCTTAGAATTCCCCTCTAAACTCCAAAACAAAGTACAATACACTAACCCATGCATTAGGTGATGGGTACCAGAGGACCAGGTTTATGCTTTCAAGCAGCAGTGCCCTCTGCCTTACTGCAGCACATTGTAATTAAGGCCCTGCACAGGGCCAGTAACCAGCATGATAAAGAGAAGCTATTTTTGTATGTGAATTCAAATGAACAAATGCAGTTTCTAACCATTAACCTTCTGAAGTAGATAACAAGTGGGTTTAGGGATAATTAATGATTTTCATAGTTTCTAGAAAAGCTTTATGAGGATCCTTATATTTCTAAAATGCTGACACATCACATGATCTGGGACCTCAGTGTCTAAAAAGGCAACGAGCACATTACAACACCCTCACTCCCAGAGCCAGCACCTCCTGATTTTCTGTGTGCAGGGGAGATGCTGAGAAGTCTAGGGAGCCAGTTCCCAAGACCTTTCCCTCATGGATGCACACTTGTTCTTACATAGGCCCCATGCTTCAGCAGAGCTGTGTACTTTGGGTGGATCACTCACAGTGAAGGCTCAGAGATTGATTTTAGAAAGAAATGCAGTTTGCATGGAAAAACACTCCTCACCTCTCCTTCAGAGGTACATGAAATCTACTATGAAGAAGGAGATCTGAAGATGCAGGGAAGGTGCTGGGCTAGGGATCCATCCTGCTTCTGACACCCAGAAACAAGAGGCACCTGGTACCAGCATGGATACAAAGAGCTTGCTCTGCAGAGAGTGCTCACAGAGCTCCTGCACAGCTCCACGGACAGGGACCCACCTCCTCAGCCATGCCCTGACACACACAGCCCTTCTGCACGTGGCACTGAGATTTCCATCTCCTCTGTCACAGATCTAAACACTCTAACTCGGTATAAACACACACAGCTTTATTACACTGATCACTCTGCACTACCGAGGCAGCATTTACAGGGGAACAGCACAGTGGCTTTTTCCAGACTATCAAGGTCTTGTGAGACACGGTGTAGAGTGCTGGGAGCTGACACCAATGCACTGAAGATGAAAGATGAGAAAGCTCACTTGCAGAGAACCTGGTTTTTGTTCTCTGTGGGAAGAACACAAACTTTTGCATTCAAGCCAAATTTAATAATGCATTCCAGTGATCTGCATTTTTCCAAGTTCCTACATTCCCTCTCTTCCTGAATACTGTACGTTTTCCCATTCTATTAGAGATATTTGTGTAGCATCCACAGCCAATGGGTTGAAAATCAAAGTGCTACCAAGTTATCATGGATGAAATATCAGAATCTTGAATTTTTGGGAAACAGCCAAATGTTAGTTAATTAACTCGAACATATTCAATTTTGACTGACCTTTTCAAACAGAATCAGGGAAGCACTGAGGTTGGAAGCAACCTCTGGAGATCATCTAGAGCAACCATCTGTTCAAAGCGGAGCCCATTAGATGGACTTGCTCAGGATACCATCCAGTCAGATCTTTTATTATCTCCCAAAGCAGTTTTCAAAATATCTCTCCTGAGCACAGGCACTGCAGTCCTTCAAAAAATTATTTCAAACCAAATTCTGCAACTTCACTTCCTAGAATGCAAAGAAATCTTTTGATGATCTTGTAACAACACATTGTCCAGAAGAGGAAATAAGAAAAAACCTTTTAGCTACAATGACTGCATTTTTAATACTGTTCACTTTTCAAATTTCAATTAACAATTTAAAATTTAAAATTTCAATATATAAATTCCCATCTGGACCTTGTGTAAGCATCTTAAAATTAAATCAGCACCTACCCAGTATCAAGCACTAAGAAGAGTTCAATACAATACTTATCACTGTGTGTTTCTGCTCTTCAACTCTTTTCCAGATCACGTATGGAGTTTTGGAAACTCTCTGGACGCTTGCCTGCTCAGACTCCAGCACAGGGAATCATTTGATGAGACAGGACCCATCACAGCCTCTGGGGTGCTCCTACCACCCAGCAACTCTGTCTCTAGCTACTTGCAAGGGCTGTTGCAATTCTGTGTGGTATTGACAGGTTCCAAAACAATGAAACCTCCAGTGATGTTCACAGCACAGACTCCTCACAAGCACAGACCTTCAGCTCTCTGGTGCTTTCAAACAGGTACTAACCACACACTGGAAACCATTCCAATACATTTACTGGTTTACACTGAAAGTGCACTGCAGTAGATGAGAATGTACTTTTAAAAAACCCCAACAAACAACTGAACAAAACTCAACTCTGAAACACTATGGGGTTTATCTTCTAAAAAGTGATCATAGGAGAATCTCTATTTTCCAGAAGAGTTCTCTTTTGATGCTGTGATACTGAGTCCAGGTGTAAGTTAAAACACCTGAAAAATTCAATTTTTCTCTCGTTTATACCGAAATATAAATACTTTTGTTCTTTCTTATTAAATTTTTCATCTGAAAAGGTCAAGGAACTGGATCACGTAATTCAGATCATTTGGTCAGGAACTTCTATTCTAATTATATCACCCAGTACAAAAGCAACAAAACACTTGCAAAGGTACAGACAGTTCTATTTCAATGAGTTACTTACTAATTTACACTGAAAAAATATAAGGTTGTCATAGCTGAGCAGTTAAAAAACCCCTACCTTGCAATCATTTGATGGTTCTTCAGTGAATAATGGAAAAGGGTTTAGAGTGCTCAACCACGGACACCAGGAAAAAAAAGGAATCGCACCATTAAAGAAACCCAGGCCTGTTAATTGCAGGTAATGGCTACGAATAATGACAGCAGAGAGTGCTGAATGACGTAGGAGAGAGAATATTCTGTCTCTGAGTTGTAATTGCTTAAAACAAACAGTTTGGTCAATCTGAATTTATTCGTGACTGTCTGACTGTGCTGCTCCTTCCGGAACTCCAAACATTTGGCTAAAGCTGTAAGGGAGCAGAGCAGCTTCCATGTGCTCTGCATCCTACAAATAGTGGCAGAGGAACTGTACAAGGAGAGGGAGAACACTGAATACGTTGCTCTGCTCTCCTCAGCCCTGCCTGTTTATCCCCCCGCCCGGGAACATTCTGTACACACGTGCACACAAACATGGCTTTGCCTGGTGCTCTACAGCCCAATCACTGATTCTTCAGGAAGACATTAATTATGTAAATAGCTCCTAAAAGAGGGAGAAATGTTCCTTTGCCAGACCAATTCATCTTCTACTGCAGCCACCCTCAGTGTCCTGTGAGTCACTCCACAGCTGGAGCTACCTGCACACAATGCCTGGAAGTCAACAGGAACAACTTATGGCTGATGCAAGCAGAACGAATGAGAGCTAAGACACAAGGAAAGGGAACACCAAAATAAGTGTATTTGTGTTTCATCTACTTCCTATTAGCCTGTTTGGAAGAATGTTTATTAGGACACATAATCTCTGCCTGTACTTGTCACGCATCATTCCCAGTAGCTCCCCTTCTGAGATTACTTTCTTGGCTGAGGCCCTCAAGACACCACACAGTTTGAGCTCTACACTTTCAAACACTCATCACCTAAATAACCAAAAGATTCATGACCTACTTGGGCCACCCTTACTTCACGTGGCAAGTTGAGTGTATCAGGAATAGCACTTCACGTGAGCTGGAAGCATTTATTTATACCACAGCACATGAAGTTGATCTGTGCATGATGCCACAAGAGAGCAAGCTGGGGGAAGCAAACAATGAATGAAACACATCTATCCCCCTGGTGATGTCTCCAGGCAGCAGATTAAACAGCAGCTCCTATTCCTAATGCCCTTACTTCAAGGCTCTTACTAAGAGCTGTGAGCCTTAGAACCAGCAAGCGAGTCAGCATAGAACTATGCTGAAAATGGGGTGTTTGCTGCTTCTCAACATCCTCTTCCCATGTGCACAGCCCCCCTCCTCTGAGAACAGCCTGCTTATTTTCACTACAAGCTCCATTACATCCCTTAAATGAGAAGAGCAACCCCACTCCTCCACAGCCATGGCTGTGTGAACCAGCAGCACTGGAGTCTCAAACCACCAGCCCCTCTGGCTGACCGCAGGGAGGAGGCAGAACGTCAGCAAATGTCAGTGCTGGCCGTGGCTTGTCTGGGTCTGAGGCAGCAGGCCACCAGGTATAAAACCCCGAAAGCTCCAGTGGACTCACACATAGTGGAGTTACGGAGCTCTTGTGGAACATATTCCTAAGGGAACACAGACACAGCATGGAACAGCTGCACCACTTAGAAAGTGTATCCCTCCATTTCATGCTGCTTGTTCTTTCCTAGGACATGCACTGGCTGTCTGCACTTCCGTAAGCCACTATACTCCCTGAAAGCAGTGGATCAGGACTATGAAGAGGATTATACTGAATCGTTTGTCTCTGCTGATCAGTACAAGGGAAGGGCAGGGAGATTTTGACAAGTTTTATAAAATTATACCCACAAAAGCAGGGCTAACTACTACTCTACAAACAACAGGAGACAAATAGTCACGACATTCTCCTCAGAGAAACTGAATAGACACTCAGCCAGAACAGACTCATTAGTAATGCTGGAACCATTTTAATCCCACCTGTCCCCTTCAGGATGGACTCCTTGCTGCTCTAACACAGGCAGAAGGATATATTTTTTTAAGAGGCTTTAACTGCTACCCGAGGAATGAGATGCAATTTTGCCCAAGGGAGAGCCAGGTGCTTTGCTGCTTGTCTCACAAAAGTTGTCCCTTGCAATAGAGCACATTTGTATTGGATTAATGCAATCAAAGGCACCCTGCTGTCTGGTCACCGACCTGTCTGTAAACAACAGATGACATGATGCCTTGAGCTGCTATTGTATATAATTACCCATTGAGTTGTGACCACTGTAAATGAAACAAAACAATAACTTCACCTGCTGCTGTTAGCCTGTTTTGCAGGAACAAAGCCTATAAGTGCCTCAACTTTGAGCACCATTTTGTCCTTCACTGCTTCTCACATCTCCTCCAAATGAGTTTGTGTGCTCTTCCTCACACCCAGAACAATTTTCCTAGCGGCACTGGCATGGTCCTACCTTCCTCTGTTCTTGCTTTAAATCCCTTTTATATCCTTCTCCTTTCATCCAACCTTTTAATGTTACAGCTTCTTCTCCTCTGCCTGCATAAAGGTGAAAGTTGTCTGTTACCTGAATGTATCTCACCTGCCTCGGGTTGTGCTCACTGTGATGGAGGCCACAGGGACAGATTCCCACCTGATGTGAATCCCAGATCTGCTGGGGTGATACACAATCACGGATTGCAGAAAACACGGTGAATTAGAACATTGTTCTCTGGTTTCCAGTACAAGAGTAAGACCAGGCAGGACTTGCTACCTGTCAGTTCAAAATCAACAGGAAGCTGCTTCCATGTGCTGTATGGTCCAGCTGCAGAGGTCCCCACCCCAGGACTACAAATTGAGCAACTGGACACCTTACTGAAAGAACAAAACCCACTGGGAGTCATGAAATACAAAGGACTCTCCCCAGGTTCAGACACTCCCCAAGTGTCTCCCTTTTCCTAAAGTGGAAACTGGGAAGGTATTCTGAGAAGTACCTCGGCATACCCACCGTACTCTTCTGTGAGCAAACCCTGCGAGCTGCTCTGGGGGACAGCACATGGGGCAGGTGGAGCTGGCGTCTGGCCCGGTGCAGATCTTTATCACAGCAGCTCACATAGCACCGTGTGAGTGTCAGTGCGGGTCGGGACAGGCACGGGAGGAGCCCGATGCTCCTCCAGGTGTAAGAGCAGCAGAAGCGCCCTCCAGAGAGGGTTTGGTGCTCACTAGCTGCTGGCTCCGATAGCCGGTCAACTACAGCTGCTGCAAGTCAGCAGCTAATACACACTCACCTCTGCTGTTCATCAGTAACTCAGAAGTTACTGGGACGTGACAACCATGGAGATGTTCAAAGAAAAGGTTCCATTACAGTATCTGGCAATGAAACAGAAGCCAACTGACACTGCCAATGGCAAGCAGCTTATTTGTCCTGGTTTTGTTCCAATTATCACACTGAAAGTCTATTTGGCCAAATGAGACAAAAACTGCTTCCTCTTTTTCCTCTGATTTTTGTCAGAAGTCTGATGTAAAGCCCCTACAGAAGAAGTATGACCAAGTTGTATTAGTATCACCCTTTCTACTTCATTTACAAATGAAAACCTATGTACACCAAGACCGAGACACACACAGGTTATGTTAAACATTACCTGATTATTGCTTAGTGTCAGAACAGATTGCTCAGATAGTATAAAACTGCAGCAGCAAACTCATATTTTAATCATTGAAGAACAGCTCACAAACAAATAGAAGTATTTGATGTCATCATCTGGTTCAGTATAAACACAGCTAGGCAACAGAAGCCTTCAATGCACTGGCTTTAACTGACAGACTTCAGCATTTGCAAAAGGAATCTTCTTTTAGAAAGTTATTTTTTCCAAAGAGTTCCTTGCTTTGGAAATATTTTGGACAACATGAACAAAAGCTTCTTGTCTGAGATATTATATAGGAAATAGCATTAAAGACAAAAGCTAACATTTCAGATTATGTGATTATAGACTCTATTTTGAAAATGCCTTCTGAAGAACAGTTAGTTATTGGATATATTTTAAAAGTAATTTAATCACAGATTTCCAGGACAGTTTGCACTCCCCATGTTCTCTGAATTCAACCAAGCTCCAGCTCTCACAAGATCACCCAGTACCAGCACAGATGACTGTTTTAGACATCTTCTTAGGCTCTCCCTTAAGAGTCACGGGGAATGAGCAGTGAATTGAGGCAATAGTAAAATGATGCATTTAGCTGCCTGAATCCTTTTGTGAATGAAAAGGGGTCTGATCAATTCCTATTTACCTCAGCACACTTCTGGTTTCAGAATGGACTTCGGGGGTTTCATCGTTGCCTAGCAGAGAACGTTAATGCTTCCATTAATGCTACATGTAAAAACTTGGAATATATATTCAGAGAGATGGGAACAAGAAGGAACAGATTACTATCAAGCACTGCTGACAGGAAGCCATTGGCACTGGAGAGGGTGAGGCTGGACTGATCAGACAGCAATCATCTGAGAGAGAACATTTCATTAAACAGTGAAAACAAGCAGGACCCATTTGCTGTGGAGCAGCAGCGCTGAGTGACTCATGCTATTACTGAACAATCCTGACTCGAACCTGTTGAGGATCTTGGCCCAGTCTTCCCTTTTCAGTATTAATCCGACTAGAAACGTGTCAATAAGCCCCTGGGCTGCTGCCTGGCAGCTGGCTAAACAGCCGAGCGAGCCCATCTGGGCGCTCAGGTGGCCGGCAGCAGCGGCAGCAGCCCGGTCAGAGCGGGCGGTGCCGCCGCAGGCTCCGAGCGCGGCACCTGCCGAGCCCCACGCCCTGCGAGCCGCCCCTCGCAGCCGCCCCGCGCCTCCGGCCCGCGTCTATCCCCCTCAGCCCGCAGCCCCGGGCGGCACAAGTTCGAGCCCTGGGCTGCGGGAGCAACAGGCTGCCCGCGGTGCCCCGCAGCCCGCAGCGCTGCCGGGCCGGTACTCACATGGCGAGGGGCCGAACGGGGCGCGCTGCCTCCCTCTCCAGCAAAGATGGCTTTCGGCTCCGCGCCTGCTGCCGGCAGTCTCCTACTGTTGTAGGCACTGTTGTTGGGAGAGGAGGGGTAGGCACCGGCTACTGAGCATGCCTGCGCCTCACATCACAGAGTAGGAAGCAGAGGCGAGGCACGGAGGTACCCCCTCCACACCCTCATGCCAGGCGGGAGCGAGTCCTGGAGTGACAGACGAGAAGGCAGCCTTCAGCTCCGGCTCCTGCCCGCAACCCGTCCCCGCCCCGCACCGAGCACGGAGAGCCTGGGTGTGGTCACCGGAGCGGGCTCGTTGCGGCCAGCAGACTGGGAGGGGATTTAGGGGAAAGCCATCGGGTGTTTCTCTAACCACCTTCTTTCTGCCTCTCCTCTCTAGAAAGAAAAAATAAAAATTGAGAGGAAGAGAATGACAAAAGGTGCTGCTGTTCAACCCCTGTTGCCATAGGTGAGTACTTGTGAATGAAAACCCATAGCACAGAGCAAAGCCAGAGACAGATATGATGCTAGGTCAACCACTGATTCTGGAAAGGTCGTGTCTCTCAGATGAAGTACATCCCTTGCTTCTGGCTTAGACATCACCTCACACTCAACCTAAATCCAAGTATGCAACCTCACCCTTCATGAATATTAGCACTTCCCTTGTGTGCTCCATCCCCCAGTACAGAACAAAACTTATTCTGAAGCAGCACATGTTCCTTTGCATTCAAGCCAAGGCCTTCACATACTCTCAACAGAGGTGAAGGAATAAGAAAATCTGCACGATTTTTCAAGAAGTGGCATTTAACATTGCTGTCCCAAATGATACCTTGTTCACTTGTAAAAAGATACTTTACCTGTCGCTGCCTTTACTAGTTTTCCATGGATGTCAGTGGCAGCTAGCACTAGCTATTCAAACCAGGTAGGTGAGTCAGGCACGTAGCTTTTCTAAGTATCTGGACCTCAAATCTTGGGGTGCCTGTTGGGAATAAAGTGCAACAGTGTCATCAGATCAAATCTGTGTCTTCTGATATGGAAATCTAAGAAAAGGTCAATTGTTCCTCAAAGCAACAGGCAAAGGCACCACAGTTACTGGGGGTGAGCAATGCATCAATCCCAATTTCTAAACGTGTTATCAACCAGTTGAGTATTTTCATGGAGAATGTGGCCAGGGAATGTGACAACACCCACAGCCCAGCCATTAGGACACAGTTACTGCCCAAATCCAGGCTCGGGTGTTATTACAGCCTGATTCAGAGGTAAGCCATGGGCTGTCAGCTCTGAAGGGATCCAGCTCCTTGGGGAACTGTGGAACTCCTCAGTGGCTTAGTCACAGGAACCTCTCTCCCTTCTCCCTCTGCTTCCTGAGAGCTTGCTCACTGCATTAAAGACTCCTCATACCTCCTGCCACTGGAGGGTGATTCTGTCTTTCCCGCTGAAGCCAATTATCTGCATGAATGAATAAATGTCACTCGGGCAGCACTTTGACCCTGAGGTTTTTTTGCTCACACTCATAAGACCCTTGCTCTGAGAAACTTTTCCTGATGGAAGTAGAAAACACTTCAAACTGTATTTTCTCTATGAAAAGATTGGTTTCAACCAGTTGGTACATCCTGATGTCAATCAGGAGATTCCCAGTGACCTTTAAGCTTCATCCATCCACAGATTACTTGGCTCAGCACTTCTCATCTGGAATTCTTCCATAACTCTTCCCTCCTGAGGAGAGTTTACTTTTCAGATATCCTGGACAAAGATACATTTACATGATACCCCTACAGCACACAGCCACACCAGCACCCACAGACTTGCACCAAACACAGGTATCACCTGCTACCACTATCACCTCAATCTCCAAACCCAAGCCACATCTGAGTACTGAGAAAGTGAGAAGTCATGCCTGTGTTGTGAGGCCAGGAACTCCTGGGACAGAGAGAGACTTTCTTCTAGACCTTTCTGCTCTTTCTGTAGTCTCACTTCAAGTCATTACTACAACTACATGGGGGGTGGAACAAGTACTGATGCTAGACCAAAGCTCACAACACTCAAAAAACCCCCAGACCAACCCTGGAAGACTCCAAGCTTAGCATATTAAAATATTTTATTATACAAACTATCCAGTGCAAATGATCCAGTGTTTGTGCTGACACCATGGCAGCTTTATCCTGAGGGAAGGGAAACAGAAAATACCCACACAAGCATAAAGGGCAAATGCCAGTCAGAAAAATTAGAAATCAGAAACTAGCAGAAGTGCTCCACTACAGGGAAAACATCTCAAACCTTGTGAGCATAATGCAGAACAAGCTGAAGGTACATCAGTGCCCCACATCAGATGGCCGTGGCTTCCTCCAGTGTGGTACCACAGAGTTCTCAAAACCAAATTAAACAGCATCACTGCATTATAGCTCCTAAAAAAAGAATTCCCTACCAGCTAATGAGAGTACCACCATTCTAATCCAAGAAGGCTCATGATCCTGAAGAAAATCCACAGCTAACCTGGGGACATTTTCCTTTAGCCCTCCATTCCCTGGATCTTGAAGACTGCCATTAAAGGCCCCCAAAACCTTCGGTGTTAGAAGAGATGCAGAGACACCCTGTGGTGGCAAAAATAATACAACCAGAATTAGTTCAAACACCTTAATTTCATTTAAGTCACAGAACTGAATCAGAAAATCTGCATCCCAGGGACACAGAGAAATCATCCCCCAGTTGCTATTCAGGTACTCTCTCCATCTCTCCTTTCCTGTGTGGCATCTTTTGCTCTGTGTGTTTGCACTGCCACAAAGATTTTACCTCATACTCTGTTTGGTACAATAGTAACAGCTGGATCAGGGCTGGTGCAGTTGGAGGGATGGCTATGAAAACACTCCAATTTTTGGAAACACCTTCCTGCACCTTTAGCCTGCCCATCTTGGGTATGGAAAACAATCAGTCTGCTTTGTAAATTGTTGGTGGTGGCTTTTTACCCCATCCAGAATTTGTATTTTGTCCTGAAGCAGAATTCTGTATATGAAGGCAGTTTCAGAGCCACCAATACACTGCTCAGGATGTTCAAGAATGAAAGCCATCAACAACCATCATCAGTGGAGATAAATTTTGACATCTGGAGTCTTGCAGGTACTAGACCTTGCTTATAATTGACTAGGGACAACCTGTAGATAGAGCACTGAGGATCGTGAAAACGTTATGTACTGCTGTTACCTGATCTTCATCTGAAGGAAATATATTTTCTCACAGATCTGCAAGTAGGATCCCCATTCAAAGAGTCATCATGTAATCTATAGATTTATGGACTGCCCATATAATAGAGTAAATCTCAGGGCTAGCTGCTATTGGTTACTTGGGCTCACAAAACAAAACACTATTAATGCTAAATAAGAAAGGTGAGAGCAGTTAATTTGTTTAAAGAAAGCAATGGTAATTAAGTTTCACAAGATTTAAGCAGAAAAGGACAGCAAGGTAAATAAATCAATTATTCAAATGTTGTGTTTTCAAATCTTCCGATCTGGCAATGCATTTAAACAAAGTATAAGAGAAATTCCCCTTAAATCATCAGAGCTTATGACACTGGAAACTCAGCATAGACAGATAAATTCATCTTTAAAAGAGAAATTAAATACTACACATGCCCAAAATATAATTTTTCAAAAACTATTGTCTAAAAGGATTAAGAAAATATCTATTCTAAGTATCTTCAATCCTTTGTCACCAAGTTTTACATGTTTATTTTCAATGCCTCATTTTATTCTCTTGACTTTTTAGACAAGTGGAATTGGTACTGAAAGACCCTGCCTTTGCAGCTTCCTTCTCAGAAGTCAGGGAGATGCTGGCCTGCCCAGCTGCTGATTTTATTAGCCACAGGTGTCTGTTCTGCAGAGCTTCACCTCAGCACCACTGCATGCCTAAAATGGGTCTTGAATTTGCAGATTGTTTTATCACAAATTAAAACCTCAAGTCTATAATTGTGAGGTGTGTAATTTTCTTTCACTCACAATGTGTCTTCATTCCTTCATGGAATATTAATGCCTTAGTGATAGTTTACTTTCACAGGTCAGCGAACTGTTTGTAATTCCTTTCATAAATTGTCTTTTCTGCCATTTCTGTGAGAGATACAGGTCCAGCTTAGCTGGGTTCTGTTAAAACCCTGGGTGTCCCATTACCAAGCTTGAATAGCAAGGTGTGATGCTCTGTGCTCCTTCAAGGTATTTACATTCCTTGTTAATGTGTATTAATGTATAATTTTGGTATACGTTTATAACCCAATGAAAAACTTTGCAGGTGTGATCCTGCAAAGCATTTGCACGGTGAGGCCCAGTCCCTTCTGCCTGTTGTATCCTTATGGTAAGAACAGCGTGTAGGGAACTCTCCTTAAAAGGCTCTGAGGGGCTAAGGAGAGAGGAGATGCAGGCAGGGAAGAGGAGTAAAAGCAGAAGAGTTTAAAATGGTTGCCAATTTTGTTTTTAAACCTACAAACTTTGTGTGATTTGTTTTAGAAGATTTGTGGAAAATATTTGTAATGGGCAGGAACAAGACAACAGACAGAGGAGGGGGTGAACATGACCCTCCAAGTCAAGCAACCAAAAGTTAATGCAATTACCAAATATCAAATGTAGAGCAGAGGCACTAATTTGATCAGAGAGGCCAAGGGGATAATTCCTGGAGACAAAGCATTGCAACGCGGAAATACAGGCTAATCAACTGCCTTATCAAAAGAAAAAGGAAACCATTTCCAAGCCTTAACTAAAATCCCCAGTTGGTTCTTCATCTTTTCAGGGGTCTGGTTTTTGCCTTGCAGTGTTTGTTCCATCTCACATTTATTTCACTGCTTCTGTTCCGAGCACAAAGCTGTTTCCCTGGCTCCTGGCTCTTTGCTTGTATCAAACAAGCCGCCTCTACTCTTGGTTTAAGGAACTACTTAATCATGAAAGAGAGCATGCAAAGGGAAATATTCATTATATTTAATGTCCAAGCCTACTTTCCATAATTACGTGGAATAGAGCAAGAATACCCAGAGTCACTTTGTGCCTGCAGGATTTTTCAGAGCAGGTTTTTGCTTCATCTGATGGGAAGTGACTGCTCACTGATCTCGACTGAACTCCTGTGTGACCAGGACCCTCAGCCGTTTGTAGAGTAGCAGATCCAGACTTCACCAGGTACAACACAGCAAAGCAGAGGCTTTCAAACAGCTACTCAGAACTTCTGTTTTCAGCCAAGCAGGTGCTGTTGTTATGACAGATAAAATGAGCTGGCACAAAAGGAAGAAGGAACTCATGGAAGGAAGTACAGGAGACGGGAAGACCAGCCGAAAAAAGCGAGAGCGCCTGTTTAAGAAGAGATTTTCTCGACTGAGCCTCTTCTCTGGGTCTCCTAAGAATAAATTGTAAGTACATCCAAGATTATATTTTGCAAACATTTTCAAATGTAGAAATTTTGTGTGTATTTCCAGAGCAGCTTTGGAAGAGCCACTGACACCTTGTTACCCCTGCTGTATTAACTATTTCACAGACAAGGAAACAGGGGCTAACAACTTGAGCTAAACACTAGTCAGTCACTGGCAGCACTGGAGATGAAATTAACTTCTCCAAGTATTTTGTGTCTGTGTGTTTGTCTTATATCCATTTTCCTATGCTTCCAGCAAGATATTGGCAGGGGTAACATCTCTGTTTCTCTGGGTACACACCAGCACTGCCACTGGGACAACCCAGGACACTGTTTCCAGCAAGAACTTTGCTGCAGTTTTGGTTGCACCAAAGCTGTAACTCCAGGGTGCAATGGAAAATGTTAGTATATGGGCAGCAGCAAAAATCACTGTTCCACAAAGTTAATGATCCTAAATTTCTGAAAATTCCTAATTAATGCTTGTGTTCCTGCAATGGTGCCTTTAGTTAGATGAAGAAAAAGAGAAACTAAAAAAAAAAGACAAGCAAATAATAACTATTCTTTTTTTAACCAAAGTAAGCAGAGGCAAGAGCGATTTTGAGCTTACTGCTTTGCGAATGTATTAGTTTTGAGTTACTGTAATCATTCTTGTGGGATTTGAAATTCTCTTCTTTGCTCTTTCTCCTCAGTACTATTCTTCCTAAACATGAAGTAAACTGAACGTATGCATCATGCTAAGATCAGGAGGGGTGTCCAAAAAGTGTCTTTTCTCATCCAAGAGCTGTTTCCCCTACAGATCTCCTAAAATGAGTCTGTCTTTGGTAATTATCCTGAAATTACCGTCTTAGCAGGAAGTGCATGCAAGTCTCCACAATTACTCAGCTAACTGCATTAGGCTTGATAGCCACAGCAGCTGGTTACAGGCTCCACAGGAGATTAAAATGCACTAACAATAAATGAACCTGAGAGCCAGATTTTTGATCTAATTGCAGCACAACTAATACCAAGGGCTTGGCTTTGGGATTTTTCTTGCTGCACTGCTGAGGAACTGGACTAGAAACATAGTCAAACGTACAAGAAGTGAATTACTGCTGTGAATGTTCTCTGTTGTTCATAATTTCACTGAAGAATGCATTCAGGAGGCAAACAAATACAACTGAAGCGGTAAAATTGTGTTTTCTGAACATTGATGCTTATTTGTATGTGATAAATATGAATTTTCCCCAGTTCAAGCTAAAAGGAAAAAAAAAAATTGAACAGTAATCTAGCAACCTCCTATGGTACTCCCTCATTAAAGGGAAAGAGTCAGCCTTCAGATTTTGCTGGGTGTATTTCTACAGACACACTGCATGGCAGTGGTTTTTAAATGCTTTTAAAATCAGGGCTTACAGAACTTTCACAGTGGTGTAGCCAAATCAGATCATCTCTACAGTTCAGCACTGTTTCATGAGATCTTGTAAGGGATTATGTAGGTAAAACAGAAGGGTATATAAATTTACCTGTTTTAAATAGAAACAAACAAACAAATACAATTTTTATATATTATAAATATGTATAAATCATTATATATATAATACATATTTATTTATTTATATACAGATATATATATTTATATCAGGATCAGGAGAGCTTTCCTTGCAGGTCTTCCATCTCTGTTCAAGGCCAGTGTAACACAGGGCTGACCTACTGGACAGCATTAGGGTACACTGCTAGTGCACACAAGTGGGAAAAGAACCTTTATGAGGACGCAGGGGAGCACCAGGTCAGACACACAGAGCTGTGTGGAATTTGTCTTCATGCACACACGAGGCTCGTGCCACAATCAGGCACAGAAGAGTTGCATATTAAAGCTCCTACCCCGTTAGCTGACATCACTCTTTTATGGTTTTGTTTAAACAATGAAAATCCTTTAATAATTCTGTGTTCTAAAGCTAATGGCCTGTCACTGCCACCACATCACCAGAGCCAGACTCTCCTTTTTGCTGTGCATCCCCGTTTTTTTCAGGTGATCACACAGGGACACCCGCTCCCAGCGTGTCACAGGCAGAGCCTGTGGAAGGGTTCATAAATCACACACTAATCGCTTCTGCTGCCCTCATCCCTCCAGGAAGTGCACGGGCTGAACTTGTCACCTCTCTTTGTGACTGTTGCAGCCCTCAGGGAAGGAGCCAGCTTTCCGAAGACAAGCGGAGGTGTTTACACAAGAAAGGTTCCAAGAGGCTGAAGCCGGCAGTGCGGGAGGAAATGTGTTCCCTGAGGCAGCCGCATTCCGGGAAGATGTGTCCCAAATGCGAGATCCTCCTGTGCCGGCAGTGCGGGACCCTGCACTCGCAGAGCGGCTTCATCGCCCACAGCCTGCTCGACCACTACGACACGGGAGGGGTCGCAGCCCTGCTCTGATGACGGCTTTTGGTGTGGGGGCCCTGCCAGTACCCGAGCACATCCCAAAGGCCAAAGCTGGGGTCCCATCGGGGTGGCGGGATCCCTCCCCTGCGCTAGGTCTGTGCAGCCGCTCCGCAGTTCAGTCTGTACGCAGCAGATGCGCTCATACAACCGGCAAAAACCCGGCAAGATCTGTAACCTAAATATTTCTCAGCTGTTAAGGACAGGGAATTGTTTCACAAATATTCTCCAGAGCTT
Source organism: Rhipidura dahli (assembly GCA_013399225.1). Lineage (NCBI taxonomy): Eukaryota > Metazoa > Chordata > Aves > Passeriformes > Rhipiduridae > Rhipidura > Rhipidura dahli. The sequence continues at coordinate 180,111 of VXAC01004100.1, forward strand.
TCCTTTTCCTCTCAAGGAAACAAAGATTATCCCATTGAGCTGCAAAAGTGAGCCTGACCATTCCATGCAGAACCACTGGGTGCATTACACTTGCAATGCCTTTGTCTGCTTCAGTGTTGTTCGTGGTGTATAATATTAAACGTTTTATTTTTAAATTAACTAGCTCAGAGGTACAACTTTATGGGAGAAAGGGGCGTCTAAAAGCTGTCCTGGCCACAAGGATTTGCCGATCACATCCAATTTCCCTCCTAGAATTTCCAAACTTTCACAGGCTTTCAACATCTCACCTGTGATCCTGCACCTTAAAGGAGCAACACTTAAAAGGAACAACAACAATCACAACTCACAAAGTATTTAAGCCTTCTTTGAGTTCTTAACCCCAAACCTGTATTTTTAAGCAGTTCTTAAAACAATGTAGTACAGCTCCAGATAAGGCCAAAGCTCAGGGGTGGGTGGCATTAAGGTCCAGGCATATGTCAGACTGTTTACCACTGTGGAATTCCTAAGTACAGGTGGAAGTAGCCTCTTGAACAGATTATCCCAAGTCTACCAACATGTAACTTTTCCTCCCATGCCAACGGACACAAATCTGTATGGAGGATTAATTCCTTGCTCCTTCGTAGGGAACAGGCTAAACAGATTTAGTCTCCCACAGCCATTAATATTAAGGGTTCTTTTATTTAGCCAAGCAGAAGAACACAGGCTGGGACATTTAGACCTTTGTTTCATCTCTCCTTTTCCTAAATTTGAAAGTAACAAGTCCATAGAGAAAAGGGCTCTCTCTCCTTCTCACTCCTCTCTTTTGGAGCTGTTCCATTTTTGTTCGAATGAATGTTTGGTAAGGTGACTGGAATCCAGATTTTTTTTTTTTCTATCCCTAGGGAATACTTTGACTGAGCTATGACATCTATTCTCATGCTTTGTTTCCACCCCCCAAGGAAAAGAGGAAGAATTCAGAGCCACATATACAACATTCCTGTGCTCAGCTCCCTTTGTAGAATGTCAATCACTCAATGCTCCTCATGCAAGAGGTACAGAGACCCTTTCAGAAACTAGACTGAGCTGCTGACAGCTCCCAGGGCAAAACCCATTTGCAATCTTATGTAGGAGAATCCTTAGGCAGAGTTCACAAACTGGAATGAATGGCTACCAGATTCCTCCCTTCTGCCCAGACTTCACTGGTACTGCACACTGCCAGCACCCTTTCCTGCATTGGCGACCAAGATCTTCTGCAGAGATCTGCTTGGTACTGCATTTGTTCCTACCACACTCAGGTTAATGTGTGTGGCATTGAGGTCAGGGGATAGCAGCCCTACCTTGAGCTTAGCCTGGCTTTTACCTTGTCAGCCACTCCACAATGAGGCCTTTTGGTCTCTAAAAGCCCCAGAGCTCCATGCTGATGCCTTTTCCTGGTCTTAAAATCAAGAGTCAAACACAGAAGGGAAAAAGGGAATTTATCTTAGTATTTATTTTAAGGATCCTTAGGTGCACCACGTCCAGGTTGAATGCACCTCCATGCACCCCACAGTGCCCATCCACCAAAGATCTGGTATAACCTTGTAGGTGTTACTAATTAGCACATCTATCAAAAATTCCCCAGTGAGAGGCTCAAGTGAGTCCCCCCTCCCAAGGAACCTTCCCCTGGATGGTTCTGTCTCAGTTGACAAAATGTGTTCTGGAGAGGACCTTGGGCTCTGGGCACACTGATCCCTGACTATGAAGCTCCTAAAATGTTCAGTGTCCCAGCTTGACAAACATGTCCAAGAATGTGGGCAAGAAGCACCAGGAATACAGAAATTATAAAAAGGTGATACAGGGGTATAAAAGAAAAGACAAAAATCATCATGGCATCAATGCAAAGCGTGAGGCCCAACAACAGGGCACTGCGCCCTCATATGGCAGCACCTACTGACACTCTTCCACCAGAACAGCTCTACTCCCTCAGCTCTTGGCAGTGTCATGCCAGACAAGTCATTTTTAAAATTATGTTAGCAGACGATTTCAGGCTTAGATTTTAAAGCTAGCTCAGACATATAATTACATTAATACACTATATTGTGAAAGATTAATAATAGAAATACTGATTACACATTTAAAGGATTTAGGCTTGAAACCATCCTACAGAATAAAGCTATGATATAGCCTAACATACCAATTATTAAGAGCCTCTACTATTTAATTATCTGATTTCAATAGCTCTGGGAGATTAAAGAGGAATATTGGACTCTATTATATTAAATACAGGAATGGGCTCTGTCCAAGGCATTTGCTGGAGTGTGACTTGACAATCAACAACACCCCACTGCCAAAACCACCAATACGAGCATGAGAGGGAAAGGAAGCAACTCCACAGCTGAGGGGCAAATCCATGGGAGCTCTTTCCCTGGAAGTCCAACACAGGACAAGCACGAGTGTAAAAGCAGCACAAAACAAATGTCACAAAACAAATGATCCAAGGAACAGAAAGCAAACCTATAGAGTAATTATGTGATCAATAATAAACCAGAACAAATAAAGATCTTTTACGCACTGCATATACCCAATTTCAGCTGTGGTTTTTTAAGCAGCCTAGGCAGCTTTCCCCTGTGCCAGATACAATGAAGGCCTTGAGAGAGAAAAGTCATTTTTCCAGTGGCCATATACAAAGAAAGGTAATTAACATGAGACCATGTGAACTGAAGGTTCAACAAAAAATCTTTAAATTATCTTATTATAATCCGACCATTTGCTGACTTCTGAATTCAGAAACTGGACAAAAATAATGTTCTAAACCAGCCCAAATTAACTTACCGATTTATTACTATAGCTGGATATTGGGAGGAAAGTACACAAATAATCAATGGACTGATGTGCCAAATTCCAGTCTTCTCTTGGATTACAAACAGTGGAGAACACTGTCTCTCTTTTGACTTTCCACAAAGCAGGTCATTTATTTATTTATTTGTTTTATGAATCAAAGTCTGCATGCTACAGGCTGTAGCAAGTATGATGAAAACCAGGGAAAGTGGTGGTCTGTTTACTAATATAATTCAGCAAACCAGGACTCCGCTCAAAACTTCATGTGAAGGTATCAAAAAATCAGCTTTGGTGACCTGGTAAATGCTGCTTCCTGTCAGGTTCAGCCCTGAGAGGTCAGCCTGAAGAGCATTCCTGGGACCTCTTCTCAGCTATCGGAAGACCAAGGTCAATTCACGTGAGGAAAATGCATCACTATCTTTGCTGCCAAACACAAAAACAGACCATTAAACACAGCTCTAACTTTCTTTCCCCATTCTTGTTAATTAATTGCCAAGAGTAAACGCATAAAAAGTAAAGACAACCAAACACAACACAGCCACTGAAGGACTACTAACCAACACAAATACTGAGCACATGTAGCATTTCCTAATCATCTCTAAATAGTCCTCAAAGAAGAGAAGCAATGGGATTTTCTCACCATCTCAAGTACTTTTATAACCTGCATTAAAGTCACATCCAAAAAACCATCAAACACCACAAAAGCTCTTTACTCCATGCAGGACCCTGGTGGTACTGGAGGGAGGGAAGGTGTTCCTGCATCCAGAGGTCACAGCCCTCACCTGCAGTTCTGCAGAGGGGAGCCTGAGGCACAAGCTTGAATCACCTGCTCCAAGCCTCACAGGAAGCCTGGGGTGGAACTGAGCTGCCTTTTTAGCTAAGGAAAAAAAGGAAATAAAGATGCCATCGTGCTCCCTCCTATCAGATTCCACACACACCAGCCCCAGGCAGCCAAGGTGCACTTGCCAACTGCACCTCAAAGTTCTGGGAAAGACAATGTCTCCCTTAAGATCAGAGATGTCCAAGTGCTCTGTCTCACAGAAAAATAGAATGTGCCCAGGAATGGCTCCTTATGCAAATTCACATGCTGTGAATAAACTGAGGATGAAATTACTTTTTTCAGAGCTGTCACCTTCAACATAGTTTCTTTTTAACTTTCCTGCCATCTGCTATAGAAATAACAACAATAATAAAAGGACATGGAACACTTCAAATGCTACTATATTGTATACAGAAAAACCAACCCTAAACCCAACAAAACCAACCCACGTACCACTTGTTACTTTTAGAATATTCTAGAAGCAGAAGTCTTTTCAGACAGATAAGCCCAGATGGTGAGGACAAGAGAATCAATGCCCTCCACAGAATGCCACCATGACTCCAGGTAAGTTCTTAACCTCTAAAAGAAACAAGGAAACCCCAAACCAATAAAAAATAAAACACTTTCAACAAAGTAAAACCAACTTTAATTCAATTCCTACATAATCCAACATTTCTATGCAGAACAACTGTTTAGTCAAAAAGTAAATATATATGTTTCATTCTCTTTCAAATGTCCACGAGAATCAAGAGCTACCAGTGTTCCTCGGAGAACAAGCAGTAGTTAAAACCTCACCTTGCTGATGTTCAGGAACAGTTCGTTATATCTTTCAATCAGCAGTTCCCTATTGCACATAACAAATTTGCTCTCCATTTAAGCACCTAAAAGCCTGGTACCTCACTAAATAAATTAAAACAAATCCAGTTTCTTCAGCAACCATCTTCAACATATGTATTATGGTAAAGCAACATTACTGCAAGCTTTTAATAAATAGAGAGAGAAGATCAATGACTTTGCATTGGTGTTCTGTGGAATGATCTTTTCCCATCAACACTTGCTTCTCTAAACACTTGGGGTTTTTGGTATGTAGGCTCTAAAAATCACTTTGTGTAGTATACTGAATAAAAACATCCCTTACATAAGTCAGTATGTTTTGCAGGGAAGGACTGATCTGAGATATGAATTTCAGTGTAAGGCTGTCAGGAGCTTCTTGCTGAAACCAAACCAAATTGTGCCTCTCTGGGAGCTGAAGGAAAAGCCCCAGAGGCTGAGTGGGAGACTGTAACCAATGAGGGATTCTTAGGCATGTTTGGAATTGGCCTGACCTTCCTCATTCTGAAGGGCTTCTTTTGTGTTTAAAGTCAGAGGAACAAAATGGCGCAACCCTGAACATCTGGAAGCTGCATCACTCTCAGAGGTCTCCCCAAGCCTCCGAACACTCACCCTTCCTTCGGCAGCAGCACGAGACATGAAGCAGCTCCCTGCAGCACAGTGATAACATGGCTGCTGTTTACAGTAGAATTAATGCATCTGTGCCAGTAGGGCAGAGGTCATATGAAAAATATACACAATGCACTCATTTTTAGCCAGATTAGGATATATAAAAAAATTTACTCTTCAAGTCCTAACTTTAAACAAAGAACAGTTCTGTCAGAGGTCTTCAAACCTCCTGAGGATATGTTAGAGCATATTACCCTAACATATAAAAACAAATATTTACACCTCCATAAAGTACCAAAGAATTTTTAAAAATGCCTAGTAGCTCTCAGCGTGCAAAGTCAGCAGGAACTGATTATCCAGGATGTTCACAAATTGTAGAGACAGTCTTGGAATCAAGCTTTCAGAAGCAGAGTGCAAAAGACTCAGGAATTATTTCAGTCCATTTGCTTTTGTTGTTGTTTCCTTTCTTGTTCTGGATCAGTTCACAGAATCATAGAATGTGCTGAGTTGGAAGGGACCCATCAGGATCAGTGTCCATCTCCTGGCCCTGCGTGGGGCTCCCCAAGAACCACCATGTGCCTGAGAGCATTGTCCCAACGCTTCCTGAAGTTTTGTTGGTCCATATGACACAAACCCTTTACAAACACTTATCAAGGTAACCTTCAGCTTAGTGCAAATGCCAGAATCTTCTAGGACCTGTAATCTTTTCTAACAGTGTGAGCCATCCAGTTCACTTTAGTCGTCCAACTTTCCCGCAGAGCTTCATCAAACTTTTGCTTAAACTGTTTTAGTGCTTCTTCCTCACTCTTCCCTAAGGCGAGGGAGTCCTAAGGCAGCAGGGAAAAAAGTAGTGTTAGGAATTTTAAAAAACACAGTTAAAGCCTCCTTCACCTTTCAACACAAGCCACAGTCTGTTTTGTTCTGCTTTGACACTTTTTCACTTACTATTCATTGAGCAATACATCAGTTGGTTTAAATAACAAATCTTTCTGTGTTTAAAGATAAAACTGAAAAAGAATGAAGCAAATAATTTTCACCTTTACAGATCAATGCTTGTGCATGAGCCAAGATGTAAAATAACCCTGAGATGACTCAATTTAAGATGTAGGGATCCTGAACTCATCCTTTGAGCACTAGGACTGACTACAGACCTTGTACTATTAGAGCTGAAAAAAGAATGCTTTGAGGTCTGTGTGGAAATCTTGACAGAAATGGAAAACAACTAAAATGTATTAATCTTGGAAGCAAAAATTCACATCCTGGAAAAATGCTGCGTCCTGCTGAGCCGTAGTTCTTATTTTACCTTGAGATACTGGATGTCCTTGACAGAGGTGAGCTCAGGCAGCCCTGCAGTCAGCATCAGTGCAAAGAGGGTAATAAATAGGTTGCCGTGCTTGCGCAGGATCAGGTAGGCTTCCTCACAATACTGCCGGAACCTGTGTCCCGCCGGGCACATGCAAGGAGCACAACATGGGAGAGCTTACACAGATGGAAATGTGTGCAACCACTGCCAGAGTTTGTTACCAAAGACAGACTGTAGGAACACGGTAACAGAAAGGACAGAGATGTCTGCAGAACCCCCAGTGCATTCTCACAAACACATCCCATGTCTCCCCAACAAGCCCTTAGAACACCACCAAAATATCACCAGCTGTTCTTCAGAAAGAACAGAAGTGCCGGAGGTCATGGCAGCGTCCCACCTCCCTGAGAACTTGTTAAGTGAAACACCCTGATGATCCTATAGGGTGGGCTACAGTGGAAAAGCGAAAGCTCTGTTGCAGTCCCTCTGTCCCAATGCCGCCTTTCTCTAATCTCTGTCATCTCTAATTCCTTCTGTGGTCAAAACTGAACTCACTGCCAGGGCTGGTGGATCATGAGCATACCTTTATGCCCGAGCATCCAAGCAAGGCCAGCACAAGGAGCAGCACAATGAATGTGCCCTGATGGGCAGGAAGGGCAGAAGGGAGCCCGTTACTAAAGGCAGTGCTGCATCTTGCTTGAACAAGAGTCTGGCAGGCCTGCATGGGGCCTAGAGCTGCTGAAGACAGAGCTGAGCCCAGCAGAACCTGCCACCTCCTGCTGTGGGAGATCAAAAGCAACTGCAGATCTGCAGCTTCTGGTTCTGAAGTAATCTGTGGACATTCCAGCTCAGGGAGAGCAGCAGATAGTTTTGTAAATGCATGTTGGCACACTTCCACACAAGTGCAAATGAGCAAACCAACCCCAGATAGGTTCTGCTATGCTGGAAATTATCATCTCAATTACAAATAGATCAAAATAACACTCACCGGCCGAATTTTTCAGTGTTCCCAGTTTTTCCTTGTTGAATAACATGAATGAAATCATAGGTGAGTATGAAAGGTACCCGTTCCCTTTTAATTCCAAACTTGGACTTAAAGTTTCCAAGAATATGCCCAAAATCTATGTGAAAGAGCTAAAAAAACACACAAACAAACAAAAAGGTGACAATTATTTTCTCCAGCAAAACATGTCACTTTTCTAATATCTCTACAGGATGCTGGTATCAAGAACAGTTAATTCCTAAGGCAACTCTCTACAGCCCACAGTTCCAACTCTTTGGGAGGCATTACTTCTAAAACATTTCAAGATTTAACGTCAGTGATAATGTCCACGCTCTTATGAGTGACCACTGCAGCAAATCAATGTGTGAAAGATTCTCTCAGGTCTAAGCTGCTGCTGCCACCACGAGACATCTTATTGGCAGTATCAGACAAAAATGAGCCCACGGATGAGCCCACGAAGCTCAACATCATCATATCCAAGGCCTTCCTACACAACGACAGAGGCAAAGGTAGCAGAGTTGAGTTAATCTGAAGGAGCCTATGGCGGTTTCCCCTGTTTGAACTGAAGATAAGGGCACATTCCAGCTTTCTTCCAGGAGGTACAAACTGAAAAGAATGCTGCAAGTATCTGTAAAACTCTCAATTTTATAACCCTTGCTAGTTTTGTAGGCAGTTAATTTTTAATTTCAGTTAAATCAGACAATTTACAGTACAAAGTAGCAATTAAGAAATCTGTGTCTAAGAGCTCACCCAGGTTCTGAGGGCACAGCATGGTGCTGGTCCTGGGTTCCACACTGAGCATTTCTGCAGGGCTGAGCTGTAGAGACTCACTTCAGGGAAACCACACTGCTCCAAAATGCAACCCATGGATTTTTAAGGGTGGTCTTTTGCAAGATACTCAAAGACCACTTTTATTCAATAAATCTGAACCATTAAAAGACTTATTGGATGTTCTGTAAAAGCTCCACAGAACAGCCTCTCTTAGAGAATTGCTGCTGGATCAGGCTTTGCTCTGCCATTCTACCAGCATTACATTTCCTTTCCTCAAAGCTCTCTCCAACTCTCAGTGCACCCCAGACATCAGTTCTGACCATGTGTGGCTTTCATTTCACCAAGGCACTATAGAAATTACAAGTCCTCAAAAGAACTCTTGCACACCAGAGATACCAAAGGCATTCCGCCTACAGAAGGGAGTTTTACCTGCCCATTTTTCCTGACCATGATGTTGTCACTGTGTCTGTCACCAATTCCCAGTACGTATGTAGCTACACAGTAGCCAGCACAAGACAGAGTGAATTCTTCGATGGCTCTATCCAAGTCCTCTCTGTAACCACAAAGAAAATCATATTAGTGCACATTGTTGAAATTCATGTCATGCCTTGGCCTCAAAAAGGATCTCTGCTTGTTTAAACCAGAAGTCCATTAGGATGCTGTAAAACCAGAATTACTTGAGAAACAAATACTGTGAAGGCAGCTATGGAGAATAAGCAATATGAAAGGCAACATCAAAGCTCAAAACCCATGTGGTTTTCTTGGGTTTGTGTTACCAAATTTAATATAACTTACTCAACAGCCAAAGTGCTGCCCAAGGCCAGGCTCAAGGGTACCATGCATCTCAGTCAGAATTTGACACGCTAGAAAAATAATTAGCAACAAACCACATCTTCTCCAACACTGAAAGAGAAACTTAAGAGGAATTTTGTAGCTTATACTGTAGCTGAGAGAATAACTGTTGAAATTACCCTAAATTGTACTCCTTCAGCCAGTTCAAGAGCGCGTCCTTGTTGAAGGCAGCAGCTGCAGCAACATTGCTGCTGTTTAACTGAATGTCAGCAATGGTTTCTGAACTAGAAACAGCCTCAATAAGGCCAGAGTGATCTCCAGTTGCTAAACAGCCATATGGTAATATCCTGAAATGGAACATAGAATCATGTTAGAACCTAAAACAGCAAAATGTTTCTTAAATGTATTCAATTTTTGGAGAAGGCTGACTACTCATTTAAACAGGAAACTCCCAAAGGTTAATATACAGGATTTGCTTGTAAAGGTAAAAGACCAGCAATACATTTAAAACAATCATTTTTCCTTTTATGTACATATAGGCAAACAAAGGAGACATTTTTAAAAGCCTAATTCTTTCTTTTTACTGGAACCCAGTTTCTTGTAGTTTCCCAGGATGAGCCGCAGAGGGAGCCCTGTGCCTGCATTTGTGAATTCCTGCCCGGGGAGACACTGACCTGCTCCAGTTCTTTCCCGATAAATTATTGCTTGAAATGGAAAAGAGGATCTTATCCTTTTCCACCTTGTTCCTACTTCAAATGAAAATGCTAGAAACGCTTCTAAATACTAACATAAAGAATGTTTTCCAGCTTTTACTAAATTGAAGCAGAGAAACCCAATGAAAAACAGGAATACATCTCTTAACTTGCTTGGTACCTCAGAACACACCTGTGCATTCATATACTGTGACCAGTGAAAATACCTTTTACCACATCACTGCATTACAGTAAGATGCAGTTACAGATGTAAGTCGAGGAGAGATGTGTCAAAATGGGCAAGTGTACTTTTTCCCCAATAAATTTCCTCACTCCAGATGCTTAAGAAGCTAAGCAGAATGGCAACATCCCATGAGATGTGAGCTCAGCGTGTGCAGTGGAAACTTACAGCAAACTTTTTAAAGGCAAGGCATCACAAATTGAGGTGTCTATTCTTGTGCCAGGCAGCTCAGGCCAAGAATATTATCTCAATTGTGGTCATGGTCCATGTATAAGAAAACCGATACCCACAAAAATCTACACTGCAATACACAAGGTATAGACCAGCACTCACTGACTTAGAGAGTTGTATTAAACAATTGCGGGACATATTAAAAATTTATGCACGTGCCTTCAGACATACAGATATATATATATAAAAAATACTGCTGGTGAAGCTGTCATTAGTATTTATATATAAAACAGATATTAAGTTTGATTGCTAAAAAGCATAAGCCCATCTCTTAAACTGACACAGCCTATTATGCCAAGCCATGGAAGAAAAAGAAATAAAATTCCATACAAAATTAAACGCAACTTTCTGGCTTTATAGCTACCAGGGAACGGAGCAGTTTCTCCACCTAAGGGATAACACAACTGAAGTGGTGCATGTTAATGATACAGTCTGGGATTCTTCCTTACTGGCAACAAAGTGAACTGAAAACCACATTCAACAGGGTATTTCAAGAGCACTCAACATCAAAACAACAACAGAAGTGCAGGCTTGGAAGGTCCTTCCCATTTCTATTCTGATCCCTTCCCAGTGCCAGCCCCTCTCCCAGGGAGCAGGAGGGTGGCTGGAATTGCCTTGCCGGCGCCCGCAGCACGAGGAAGCTCTGCCCATCCTTATCGCCACACCGCAAATGGGAGCTGCATCTCGCCAGGTTAAAGTGCACGCTGGCCTCCTTCCATGGCATTTCAATCCACCCTACTCGCAGCTGAACTGGGCACACTGCCAACAACTTCCCCTTCAAAAGCAAGCAATGATGAAAGCCTTCAGCCCCTTGAGGGCCGTGTGCTTACAACTGGAGGAAAAAACATCCTTGTCAGAGAGACAGTTTGACAGGAGTCAAGTTAGGGACAAATCCTCTGGGCCCTTTCCATCTCATCCTGGTCTTTCTGACTTCAACATCTGTCAGCAGGATATGCTCCCTGTTTTTTAAAGCCAGCAGAAGCCATGGACAGATCAATACTGAAATCCTGGGCAGGACAGAAAATTATCTTCACTCATTTAAAACTGTTCTTTATTTCAAGTGTTTAATGCTCCAAAGCAATGCCCTTCCAAACACACGTGAAATACTGGTGATTTATCAACACATTCTCTGTAACTTCAGGTCCAATGGTTTAAAAATGATGACATTCTTAAGAGTTGTAACAAATACATTTTTTAACATGTAGGTGAAACTCTGATTTCATTCATACGTGGCCATGTAACCTCAGATCTCACACACATAAGGGAGATGAAAATGAAAACCTACTATAGGCACTACAGGCACTGAAAAAAGTGTTTTGGAGAATGTCCTGCACCTGGTCAAAAAGTAACCAAGTATTAAATATTTTTATGACAATTTACCGCAGCAAAGGTGACTTGACATAGATCAAACTCCTCAAACTCATGATTTTCTGCTACTGTTACTTTACTAATTTCTCCACTAACACAACTTTGATGCTGTGACACAGATAAAGAAGCCCAAACACTTTCTGATGCAAGGATTCTCCTGAGAGGTGCAGTACCACAGACCCCAGAGCACCCTTGGGAAGACAGATGTGGGAAGCAGCTCCTCTGCCTTGACACGTGTTTGAAATAGGCCTTCTATTTCCTGCTCAATGTTCAGGTAAAAGTTTGTCTTGGAAAATAAGGTGTGGGGATTAACTACAAAATATACTTCTTGCTTTGGTCATTTCTCTCTGCTACTTGACTGATGTTTGAGGTGAACTGACCCAAGGCAGACTCCTCTAAATGTCAGTGTTTGTCTGGGTGCTGGCCCTTGGTGCTCTTGGCTGGCTCTGTTCTGGGAAGCAGATCCAACCTACACCCCAGGCTTTCCTCAGCTGTGCACACAAAGGGAGAGCCCACGATGAAGGACCTACAGGAGCACATGGTTCCATCCTCCTGCCCTGTTTGTCACCCACGAGACAAATTAGTTGACAGTTAAACAAATGAACAGACATTTCTCCTCCTTCAGCTCTCAAAATCAATATATATTTGGCGTTACTCTCTAGAGCTGAGAAATCCCACTGGGAATATCGTCCTTGCTTTAGACACAGACTGAGCTAAGATTACATTTTCAATCCCTGCTAAAGAACTGAGTGTGGATTGCAGTGCAATTAGAAGGGAACTGATCCTGTCCCCAGCTCCTCAGCAGCAGTGCATTGGCTGCCATTTGATCCATGTCTCAGGGAAGCTGTAGAAGCTGCTTGTGGCAAAACATGACTGCTGGCACAAGTGAGAAGCCCTGCTTTTACTTGGGTGGAGTTACCAGACTCTCTGTAGTGGAAAAAAGTTGAAAAGTGCAAAATCCATTGTGCATCCACAAATGGAGATAACTTCAGGGAAACTGAGGGTGATACAGGGCGAGAAGCAAGCACTGCACTCATTGGTGTGGGCATACGACACTGTATTTTTTCAGGAAAGCAGCTCTTTGACACTACTTTTCCAGCTGAGACCATGCCTCTCACTTAAGCAAAAAGTAACCACAGAGTCCTGACTCATGAACATGGCAGAGAACTCATCTCCACCACTGCTAGCTCATAATTCTATAGTTGTCTTTTCTTGAGAGATATGCAGGCTATAAATGTGGAGATGACAAAGCCTCACCCTCATGGCTGTGCCCTCCTGCTCTGGGTGTTCAGAGTGCTGTTTTGTCCAATTCTGTTCCCAAGGAAGGTCATTTCAGAGCCTTCTCTTGGCAAGTGCCTGATTAATCTCTTTGACAGACACTGAATTATAAACCTGCCTCAATCCCAGGATTTTATTTTATAATGGTAACTATGAGAGGATGAATGGAAGGAAGATGCTCCCAGTTAAGAAAATAAATGCAAAAGGCCAAATATAGAACTTCAATTCTCATTAGGAACTTCCCCTTTCTACTTTTTTTCTTCACACAGTTTTAAGAAAAATCTTGGACATCAAAGCTACTTTTAGGTTTTCCTCTGTTGCATTAAAAAAAATGCCTTAGTCAGGAAAAGCATATTTGATGACTCTAATCACTATTCCTGTTTTCTAGGCATGGTGTGTGGCCCAGGCTGGAACCACAAACAGCTTCTGGGAAGGCAGCTACTGAAGAATGCCTCATCTGGGATTCCACAGCTGCCAGAGGCTGTCCTTGCCCCCAAATGCTGGATCAGTCTCCTCACAGTCAATTTATAATGACATAAATTACCTAAGGTTTCCTCAAGTCAGTGTTCAACTTCACACACATTCAACCACCTCATTGCAAATGTACATTTCCAGAAACAATTTGTAATTCACATTCCCTCCTTTCCTTAAGCAGTCTAAGTAACAAGTTGATAAATTTACTTACCTGTGCTGATGTTACATGTCTTATGTAGTTCCCACCACTATGCTTGAACCATAAAAAATTTTAAAAGAGCTCCAAGAATCTAAATGAAGTATTTCAGGTAATATTTAAATATAAGTAGTTCTAGACTTGTAAACAACACTTCAAATTTAACACAGAGGATTACACAGAGCTCTTGCACAGGCATACAAAATTTAATTTATGGCTAAAAATGGTTTCTAATAATGTGACATCCTTCTTTAGGACTACTTTCCTAAAGTGCAACTACAATTTGAGAATTATATTACCTAATACCAGTTCATAAATTTGGGTGGAAAAGTTTCCCATGTACTAGAGGGTTGTGGGATAACACTGAGCAATGACTGATACTGTTTCTCTTTGGAACACTCTAGTATTCCTTCAAAGAAGTCATCTTTACCTTATCAAGCATATCAAGGTAAGAAAACTGCTTTGCAAGAGACTTTGGAAGATATAAAGATACTTCTGGTCAGAAAAATGCATTCTGGCATCCCAACAGTGTTTTACCAACAAGAGAAGGTGATCTCAGAGCTGAAGATGTTCACAGTGGCTGTAAGAGCTGATGTGAACAGCAACGAGAGCTCTGCCCACAGCAGGGAGGAGAGAAGGAAACGCTTCCCACAGCCTGTTCACCTTGGCTGTGACAGCTGCAACCTCTGGGCACATGGACAGATGTGTGGAAAGGGGACTGTGCCTAAAACCAGGAAAGCTTTACATCTAAAAGTAGCCCCTCCTTCCAAACCAGCCAGCCCTGGAGAGATCCTTACCGGAGATCCAGGCCAGCCTCTTTCCAAAGAACGTCCATAAGGCGCAGAATCTGGAGTGTCAACATGTCCTGCCGCAGATCTGCAATGAAAGGTGAAACCACTGCTTCAGCTCCTCACAAACTTCCTCAAGTTTCCAAGGCCTTCAGAAGGAGGGATCTAAAAATACTCATCCAGCCTAAGGGTTAAAGTGGTATTAATCATAATTACATCATCCTGACTGGCAATGCCTGTGCTTTGAAACTCAGTCAGAAGATGCTTAATTTGTTTACTGATGTCAGAATAATCCATGTTTACATCATGGCATTACAGAATGACACAGCTTAAATGCAAGCACACCAATGAAGGAGGAAAAGGAAAAATTGAAAGTTTCTAGCATTGCTTACCATCACCATTTTTAAAGATGATCCCGACAAGATCTCCTCCAAACATTTTGTTGTTGTACACTATCCAGAGAGGCTTCATTTTAGAATCCATATATCTACACTTCTCAACACTAGAGGAAAACACAACAGAAGCTGTAGTCAAGTAGGAATAATTAAACTGAAATTATCTGAACATGGTTGAGAGCTTAAGGGAACATGTAGACTTCCAGTCTGGAAGTACTTAAATGCTCTCTCTGCTTTCATTCTGCTGCTATGCCATGAGCACTCACCAAGCTATGAACACATTTGTTACATGTGGAATGTATTTGATACTGACTGGTGAATGTATCTCTACATAAATCAAGCACCCTCATTTTCAGAGAAAAATGCTTTCTTTATATCCTTTCCCATCAATATTTATACTTTATATTTAAGTGCTGTGGAAAGTTTTAGTGGCCTTTGTGCTTTTTTTTATAAACAGAAGCCAGGAATGCAGTCTAGTTCACTTTTAGGCCTACATTTAAAGATATTTAGCCATGGTAAAGCCTTTACTAAGCGAGTATTAATTTTCGTGGTGGATCACAAATTTTCTAATTTAACTGATATCTTAACCTCAGGAAGATGCCCAGCAGACCTTCTGTCACTATAGGAAAAGTTCCCTGTGGCAGCACATGTGCTGAACAATGCAGCCAGAGGAAGTTCAGACACAGATGTGTTTCTGCTCCACTCTTTCCATGCAAAGCAACAGTGAAATTGTGCTCATTCTTTACTTACTGCAGTTCTGAAAGGATAACAGAAGGATTCAGAGGAGACTGGAGGTCAGAAAGTGCTTCTCTGTAAGCATTTTGTTTCAAACACGTATGCATAGCATCTTTTCCTTTTGCTTTGCTTTGCTTCATGGCATTCAGCTTAATTAGACTATTTAAAGTCTTCATTTTATTGAGGGCTTCCACCTGAAACAGATGTTTTATCGTTAAGTGTTATTGCTCTGATTTGAAATGTAATATAATGCAAAATCCCACTTCACAACAAAACCAAGTATTAAATAATACTACAGCTTTTTAAAAATGGAAATAATGGATGGAAATTAAGTCACTCCTGTTTCAGAAATACATTTTCATAATT
Organism: Rhipidura dahli; assembly: GCA_013399225.1. Classification (NCBI taxonomy): domain Eukaryota; kingdom Metazoa; phylum Chordata; class Aves; order Passeriformes; family Rhipiduridae; genus Rhipidura; species Rhipidura dahli. Next base: position 195,797 of record VXAC01004100.1, read on the forward strand.
AAGAGACACTGATGAGATGAAAGCTCCTAAGCTTTGAGTCACTTGTAAAAGCATGACTTAACATTTCCAAAAAAATGAATGAGGCATTTTAATGTATGACACATTAACACAAATTCTTTCTTCAAAGTACAATTTTTAGTTCCCCGTTTCAACAAAGCACATGACATAGCTGCCCCTAGGCATGCTGAAGGCAACAGAAATACTGATAATTTCATACTCTAACAAACTGAGACTTTACTTGAGATGAGCTGTGGGTGCAGATGATTCATTGTTCACATTAAGTTGCATCCAAAAAGGCACAGCCATGTGACCACTTGCAAACAATTTTCACAGAGCAAAGTCTTAAATGTTTGTCATTAAAATCCTGCTGAAGGTCAGGCAGAAGACAGAAGCTGTAATTGACTAAGGTGTTTGAAATCACAGCATCTCAACTAAGCAAAGTTTTTACCTTAGAAATGCATAAAAAGCCAAGGCAATTATTTGCAATAATACAGGTGGGTTTAACTCCTTTTACCCCTCCTGTTTTGTAAAGTTTTTTACGGCTACAAAATCTCTAAAGATTTTGGTGATGTAACTGGTGATGTAAATGTATAACACTGACAGAACAGAGCCCTTTAGTAACAAACCTAGATAGCACATACAACAAATACAATTCCTACACCTAAACAACTTTTTGACCAAATATTCGTTCTAACAATCAGCTGTGTTTGCCCCAGCCTCGGTAACGTGCTGAGCAATACACAGATTCTCTAGCAAACAGCAGCAATGTAACAATTATGAAAGCTGTTTTCTATACAAGGAAGTTTCAGCCTAACTTACAAGGTGCTGAGTCAAAACTCACCCCTCCCACAGACTGAACCCTGTCAGGCAGGATGCTGTGGAAATTGTATGGAGTTTGATTATAAAACTGGGCAGTGGAGAGCTGCCAGGTCAGCCATCTGTCAAAACCAAAAGCACTCTGCTTTTCCACTATTCTAGGAGCTGTACAAACATCAGTGACAAGGGAACAAAATGGAACCTGTGTTGTACAAACAGGAACTTTTTGAAGTATTTCTACTTTGAATTTCTTCCGTGTTTGCACAGTTGGGAATTTTTTTGCCCCTTCTTTGATTGTACTGACATTTGCTTCCTGTAAAGTGCACAAAAACTTTACTGACCTTACGTCTATTGCTTAAAGCATTTCACCACCTACTCTTTTCATGATTTTGACAATGCTAACAAGCACACATGGAAGAGATGGTCTTTCCCATGTCCTGTGAGCTGCAGCAATAAAGAGCACAACAGAACATCCCCGTCCCACATGCTCCCAAAGCAGTTTCAGTGCAGACATACACCATCATCAGTTAGTCATCCACTGAGTGAATCTCTGTGGCCTGACACAGTAAATACTTGAACTCCAAAGAGAGACCATTTTTCAAATATTTTTATTATCACAATCTAAATTAACTCACTAAAACTGCATTAGAGACTTCAAACATGATTTGTGTCTCTTAATGACCTTTTGATACAATTATAAGTGCTTTTAAAAGCAAACCTCTCGTGCTTATTAGGTTATTTAAAAGCAAACATATCTCTCCTTTGTTCTCTCGAGAGTTTGTGTGTGTGTAAACGACAGACCTATATTAACACTAAAATGAGTATATGGGTGATTTGCAGCACCTTTTAACAAAAGCCAAAGCTGCAGGAAGTAGTCCTGGAGTAATCTAGATAAAATTTAGATTTACCCTTAATGAGGGAAAACCTTCAAATGCACAGAAGCCATTCTTCAGTTAATCCAGAGAGTCTCTGTTGTATCCAGAATACACACACAGCTGAAGGTGTCTCACATGTCTCAGAACACTGTAAAACCAGCTCTCCGAGGCCCCACAGCACTGGCTGCCTTCTGGGCCATGGAGGCTGCTCCATCACTCAGCCCTTTTAATCTCCTGTGTCACTCCTGCCTCCTTCTCCACATTGCCCAAGTTTTTCAAGGTAGCCAATGCTACCCCCAGGAGCAATGGAATAAGGATGGGAGTTAGAGGCTTGGACAGGTCAGGATGACAGGATAGAGAAGACCCCACCTGTTTAGCCAGCACCTTCATATGAGCCACACTGCCCCTGCAATAAGCTTCCAGTATCAAACCGAACTGCACCGACACGGCAGGGATGTGAACCTCTGACCTGCAAGGGGAAAAGCTTCTCATCAGACCACAACATTTACAGAACTGCATTGCTCCAGTCATTAAAAAAACACAAACACAAAAAACCCCAAACCAAACATTAAAATACTTCATGGTCATATATAGCTGAAACAAAAAGCCAGATTTCTTAAGAAATGCTAGAACCCTTCTGTGCTGAAGACGATGAGAACAGGCCAGTTTTGATGCAGGATCCTTGTTTCAAGACCCAGGACTGCTCTGGAGGCAGCAGTGTTCATGCCAAGAGGTGGTGACTGAATACCTGTTTCAGGACTCCCTTTTATTCCGAGCAGCACTGAGAAGTCACTGACAGGGCTGACATTAAACCCCATGCTCTCCAATCTTTGTAAGGGAAAAGCCTAATTTGCCTGAAGGAGAACACTTTAAAACAAACCACTGAACTTTATACCAAGAGCCAATTACCCTCCAAAACATTTTCATGTAACACTTGCTCTTTTTAGCCAAAAATATTAAAATTAATTGTGCTCTAAAGACAGAAACAACCTATTCCCATCCATTCTGCAAAGCTTCTGCCATTCATGAAACTGCTCATCAAACGTAGCAAGAACACACAGAACAGCTTTTATTTTCTGTTAGACTTGCAACAATACCGATTTTTTCCCAACTGTGAGGTATAAGTATTGTGCTTTTACTGCACCCACAGCCAAAACAAACACGAGGAGTATTTACAAACCTAACTCATTGGGTAGTGAGGGCTGAATGCAGTTTAGAATACTTTGATCAAAGGGTAGATTACACACCATGCTAACATATTTTTAATGAGCGGTCTGATTCATAGATGCCAAAGATAAAGAAACAAAGAGGAGTTATGGGGCACTATGATAATGGCTCATTTAGAAAAATCCTCAAGAAATATTTGAGAGTCCAATCAGGCTCAATAGCTTCAGAAAGACAAAAAGGAAGAATTCCTACCTCAGGTGCCAGAACAACATCTGTCCTATTCTCCTGTTGCCGAGTGCTCTTTCCAGGAGAAATCTGGAAAGTGCACAATCCAGGAAAGGCTCATATTTCAGGACTTGCACAAGTTGGAGAAGATACTGAGAGAGCTCTTCATCACTAGAATGAGGTATATAAAAGCAGTTAGTAAGAGAGTATCCAGATTAGTGATACTCCAGAAATTTAGGTGCATATGACAAACCCAACAATGACAGGATTTGGTTCAACAGCAAGAGTGTCTCCCAATTTTTCCATCACACAGAGTAGGACAACACACAACTTAGTGCAACTGCCAGATGGAAATAATTCCAGATGTATTCTTAGGATAGCCCAGCAGCTAAATCCCTTGTTTGGATTTGAAAGAAGTCAAAATAATTTATTTTTTTTATCCCAGAAGTCCATCCTTGACCATTAAAAATTAATCACTCAGCTATTCACCAAAGAGAATTCAGAATCCAAGGACAGGAAATATGCAGTAATGATAATGTTACACAAGTCTTGCCCTAGGTTACAGTGGAGAGCAAATGAAATGCAATAACGGAAGAACTGCAGAGAACGAAGGCTCCTGTGAATCAAAACCAAATCAGTAATTCTCTCATTATTTATTAAATGCTGCAGCTTACATTCCTATTAAATGATACAGCCAGCCCCTGACACAGAGTGGAGGTGGCTGGGTGTCAGGTTTTACAGTATTTGACTATAGGAATATTTCTCCCTTTGTTATTAAAATGTTTCTCACATAGTTTCTTGTTCTCCTTTGCCCAAGAAAGGGATGAACACCCAATCCTTTCTGGGACAAAGGTGCCCTGGTGTTCTCCTTGCAACATGGAAAATAATCATCATTTTCTACAAGGTGTCAGAATAAGGTGGTGTTATTTAGCTGCCAAAGAGCCTATCTAGAAATTAGACTGCTTTATTTGGCCACCTCTTCATGGCAGGTGGTGTGTTTGGCTCTTTCCTCTTGGGGTTGTTTTCTCCTGTGAACAAACAGAATGCAGTTTTGCACCCCAGAAACCCTCACCTACCTCATCTGCCTCAAACAGCCCACTGCATATTCTCTGACATATTGGTCAGGGTAATTGAAATCCAGCAGCTCCAAAGCCTCTCTGGGAAGCAGCTTGGGCCAGATCTGCAGGAGAGCCTGAAGCTGTTACAAAAAGAAGGTGACAGGTAAGGGCACAGGTGGCTCTCACTGCCCATAAAGGCACACAAAAGAACAGAAGATGGTGACCAGCTACCATGAGGGGGTGGGTAGAAAGCAGAGAAATAATTTGGGGTAACTGGGCCCACTTCAGTTTAAGTTTATCACTCCTTAAAATGATGCAGATTATGTTTAGTCTGAAAATCCTGTTTCTTCACACACAGACACAACTCACAGTAAACAAAAATTAGGTAACACCGGATATGTATGGTTTAAAAACAGACATTCAATAAAAATAAGACCTTTTGTAAGTGCTCTCCTAAAGACATAGCTGTTTTGGTAACAGTGGAATTTCTCTACTAAGGATTAAAACAAAGGTTTTTGTTGGGAGAGACCTTTCTTTAGCAAAAATATTTTTCCACCTCAACTGATGGAGCCTTTTTGCACATTCACTATGAAGAGTAATGAGCTTACGTTTTAAAAAAAAATAACCAAAAAACAACCCAACCATATTCAGGTTAGATATTAAAACAAATAAAGAATCCCTATACTGATGATAATAATGTGCTGGAAACAAAATACAGAATACAGTGATGCATCATTTTGGTTAACCAGAAAGAGCAACATTTAGAGGTCTCACAAAATAAACTGATTTTATTGCATTGTTATGAAGCTCACAGCTGCCTGCTGAGAGTGTTTTTAATAATATGTATAGAGTTGTATCACTGAAACAGTGCACTATTACTCCAAATAAACACTCTAATGCATATTAATATAAATGCCTATCAGTATAAATGCAGCGTATCAACAGCACAAGATTTTTCTTTCTGTAGGAAAAAGTCATAACTCATGATAATAATACCCTTTCCTACAAATTAGATAACACAGGTTATTCATATTTAAATAGCAACTTATAAAATCTGAATAATATAAAATAACTTCTAAAATCTGATCTTGTTTTCCCCCGATTCCGGTTCTGAATTGATTCATCAATTTTGTGAAATCCAGAAGAAAAGAAATGGCAGAAGTAAATCACAGTACAAAGCCAGTGGCCGTGCTGCAACTCCAGAAGTGACTGTTTCCATGGGCAAATAGAGGTATGAACAAGTAATAACGATTTAAAATAAAACTACAAGTGTTTTAAACATAGATGACACATTCCCACAGAAAAATACACTCAAAAATACACTCCAAAATCTATTAACCCAGCAAGGGTCAATGATGACAGTCCTGATGTCAAGGACTGCAGCCACCAACATTTTCATAGCAGGAACACTGGCACTGAAACTCTGCAAGAAATACTAACCCTGATCACACACTTAATACACAAGGCAGACACTGAAAATGCAAACAGCAGCTCTGCTTGTCAGACACAGTCACAGGCTCCCAAACAAAACTATCAGAATTTCTACACAATCTACTTTAAATCAGGAGCAGAATCTGCAGAAATATAAAAACATTTTGTTAGTACTGAATGACTGAAATGAATGGAGACCCTGAAATAGTCTGAAAAGATGAGCTCAAGTGGCCCCATGTGCCTACTATATCAGGCGATTGAAGTCATGGTCCACAGCATGTACATTGACTGGGAAGACGATTTGAAAGTACAGAGCTCCACCCTTTGCTGAAATCATTGCAGAGGTGGTTACAATGAGAATGAACAATGCGTGTCTCAGAGGAAACTCAGATTTGGCCTTGGTGTATCAGTATTTTCTTCTATGAAGAAATAACCACAATTTCTTCCCTAACGAGTCAGGTTTACTATATGAGACAATACAATTAAGCACAGGCCAGTATTTTCATTCCAGTTATTTCAAGTATTTCAGTTGTCATTTCTCTACTTCTCATTAATGATGGTGTCAGTTCACTGAAAGCAAGGGGAATTTTTAAAAATTTCTTTTAATTTTTTTTTTTTTCTGCTTTGAGAAGAAACACTGCCTGTGAATTCTCCTAACAAGTTCTGCCACCCTGCTACTCTGCTGAGCAGGGAGGCTATGGCAGCAGTAAGGGCAATTCCTCCTGTGTGCAACCATTATACTAAAATCCTGCACATGCAGCAAGAGCTTGAATGAGACCTGCATGGTAAATAATTCAAGAAAGCTGCTTGAATCCACTGGACATAACTTCATGGACCACTGAACTAACAGATTCAAGACAGCCTACAATACGAGAGTCTATTTCTAAAAAAATCTTACTATTTTTAGGCTGCATTAATAAAAACAGGATTAGAGTTATTAGGTCCTTTTGCTTACAAATAGCTGGTGTTTGACTGCTTTTTCTTATTAACAGATGGTGTTTGATTGCTTCTTTGGGTTTTGTTGTATTGTGTTTGGGGTTTTTAAAACTTTTCGCCTAAAGTGTCAAGATTTTTACTAAAATACACCCACAAATAAAACAACTTTTGGTATGACAGTGTGCACATTGTAGCAGACAACTACAGCTAGGACAACAAATATTTAATTTTAATGAGAAGGAAATTATGAGTCCTGTTAATTTTGGAATTCCCAAAATTCATGAGGCTGTCTTGCCTTACCCAGAAAGGTAAATCATTAGGAGTACTTACATGTCTATGTACTACAGAAATATTCAGCATGTTTAAGAGAAGATTTAATTTTTAAGAGAGACTCTCCTTGCTGCCAAAACCAATATCATAATATAAACTGCACTACTATCTATAGATAAGCAAACATAATTGCTATATTTCTTCCACAGAGTACAGTAACAAGAAAACAACATATCTTCAGCCATCTAATAAAAAAAAAAAAGTTTATGCATGTAGATGTGGATTTTATAGTATTTGAGCAGCTTAACAATTTTCAGAAGAAGTTTTACTTCAGATATTGATTTACAAACTTTTTTTTCAGAATAGCCTTGCTGTGAGGGTGGTCAAACACTGGACTTGGTTGCCCAGGGACTGTGGAGTCTCCACTGGTGGAGATACTCCCAACCCAGCTCACGCTGACCATGCTGGAGCACAGGGCTACACTGCAAGAATCTGTGAAATTCTTGCTTTTAAGATCAAATTTGAACACAAGATTTTAAAATTAGTCTGTATAAATATGCACTGTGCTTTTCTCATCATTCAGAGGACCTCTGAAATGTGTTTTGGTTTGGGGGGTTTCTTTGGTTACAGTAAGCTCTTCTTTATGTGTCCAGGCAGCAGAAGTCAGACACTGAACTCCAGTTTACACAACAGCACCATTTTCAACTGGCTACACTAGGGAAAGAAATCCTATTTACTGATGTTAATTTAAATTCAGCATGGTTTTTTTTCCCCACCATCGCTGTCTTTTCCCTTACCTGAGCAACATCTTCAAGTTTGTTCCACTTTAAAGAGAGCAGCAGTTTTGGCAATGATTGTGGGAAATTTTCTCGACAGTCATAGCGCAAAGTCCAAATGAGATCCATTTCATTTTCACACAGCTGGGATAAAGGATCTCTCTCCATAATATCTTTCAGCACAACATAAAACTTCTTACCACCTCGACCCTAGGAAATCAGAAAAGTATAATGTTGTGACAAATTCAGTAGGATTCTTACACAGTAGCTCAAATACCAGCACCCTATAGCAGAAAGAAAATCAGATTAAAAACTCATGAAACACAGGGAAATAACTACTGTACCTTTCTTTCAGATCCCTTACTGTAGGCACTGTAAAGAACAGATTCCAAATACAGTGTGCAGAACTTTTTGAAAAAATAACTAAACTTTAGCGTTAAGGACGCTAGATGGCAATATTTCTGTTTTCCAACTCCAAGATGGAGCACTTTCATTTAGGATGCATATACTTTCTTCTTCTGTTTTTCAAATGAGCAAATTTAGATATGTGTATAATTATTTCTTTTAATTAGAAACAAAAAAATACTTTTTCAACCATCAATAGAAAACACATTTGCCAAGTAGACAGATAATTATTTTGGTTTTCTAGTCCTAAACTGTTTTCCAGATCTAATGTAAATCTTAGCTGTGTTCCAAATCCAGAGTATGTAAAGCTTTTTAACAAAATATAGGTAAGTCCAAAATATATTGGAAATAGCAGATATTTATCTGAATTTTAAAGCAGCTCATGGAAGTGAATTATATAAGAAAACAGAGCCAGTAAATTGCTGTTTGAGCAGTTAGATTCTAGATTGATGCAGAAGAACACAAAACACCCAGAAAAATAATTTTTGAATAGTCTTCAGATGATGCTCACCACCATTGCAGCATTGTCACTGTTTCTTGCAATCTCAGCTGCCTTTTCAAGTATCTGCAAGAAGTTGGTTTTAAATACATTAGATTTAAACTCAAATCTGACTGCATGGAAAGAAAAAGCATTACAGAAATAAGGAAGATAAGGAAATATTGCTGTCTTTTAGACAGTTTTGTATATTCAGTGGTGTAACACAGACTTCTGTGCAGTGTCCCTTTTCTCATCTACAGGACTAGGGAGATCAGGAATAGCAGTGCTCATGATGACCTCAATTATTTCCTCTTTCCTCACTCCTGGGCTAAATTAAATAGTCTTTATGATGACAGCTTGCTTACTGTTTGTGCATTTCCTCCTTGTTTTTCACCACAGCAAACCAATTCCTCAGGCTCTAAGTTATCCTTTGCATTCTCTTGTGCAGTTTTTAAGGGCACTGTTTCCATGCCCACAGATCCTTCCTTCCAGCCCTCAATTCCAGTAAGAATCCACAAGCCCAGTCCTTTCACCATGCTCTCAGATTGCCCATATGATCTCAGTGTGTCCAGGTACTTCCCTAGACCTTGGATCCTCCTTCCTTCCTTTTTTTTTTTTTTTCCTTTTGAACATTTTACTTGGTTTTTGAAGTCCATGCAATAACCCATAATGGAGAATTAAGTCTAGAAGTAAATGCAGTTCTTCAAAGTGCATTCTGCACATTACTGCAACCAAGCCAGGTGTTAAGTGGTGCCTGCCTGGGCTAATTGGTCAAGCTAAATTGGTCAGGTATGTCTATCTACAACTGTCAGATGCTGCTGCTTTGAAGAACAAATCATAAAATAAAATCTCAATAAAGAAAAAAGCTTAGGGAACTACACCATCTCCTTTTTCTGAGAGCTCTCCCTCTCCCCTCTCCCAGGAATACAACAGCACCCCCAGGTCCAGCAAGACTTGTGTTGTCTTCACTCAGACAATATGAGAAAAAACAGAAGACTACAATAATCAGAGCATAAATACCCTGCAGCTAAAATCCTTAGAAAGGTATCCAAACTTGTTTTATTTCTTTTCTCTATACAAAACTCTCATTAATATCATGTATTATCTACCACTTGGCTACAAAGCTTATTTACATACTGCGTGTGAAAACATGCATAAACAAAACCACAGTGTACTAATTCTATGTTTGATTCTTGCCTCCCCATGCTTTGCAGAGTTACTCTGTTTGCAAATAAACTTTCAAAGCCTTTGCAAGTCCAGCTTTGTTCAGGTGAACCCCGCGCCCCATGATGTGCCTGCAGCACTGGCCATGGACCAGCCCAACACATGGCTCCTGTCTCAGACAAGTTTTTTACCCATGGTCCAGGCACTTTTGCTCCCTCATCCCCAAATAGCTCCTTGCTGTGCAAGCAGGTTGATGACATGATCAAAAAGATTCATCAATTTTTGCACATTATGTTTCTTAAAACAAAAATCTGGCATCTCATTCTTTGTTTTCTTGGCAGAAATAAGCCAACACTGGGAAAAGGAGAAGCAACCATAGAGCAAGCAAGTCTCAGCTGGACCATTGTGAGAGACAGAGCCTCAGCTGATGTAATTCAAGCAGCTACAGCATCACTCCTCATTCATCAGAGTCTTCACCAAGAGAATCTTTAGGAGATTGAGTTGAATGAAGTTAAAAGTTACAAGGGATGAAGACCATTAGACACTACCTTAATGTCACTACACCATCTGTCTCACTCAGTAAATGTATTGGCTGCATTCAGCCCAGGATTTTAACTTACTGAGAACTTGGTATTGCAGGGACAAATAAAAGAAACACCAGAGATAGAACAAAGATGTGATTACTAAAGAAACACACTTTTACTCAGCCTGTATGTAATATGTACAGACATTGTTCAGAAATGAAATACATATAAGTGCGATGAGCAAAAAATCTTCAAGCATTACAGATAAAGCAATACCAAAACTGACTAAAATATGTCCACTATAAAGTGTTAACTGGTCATCCATAAATAAAGCAGCAATTGGTCAGTACTGGTTTAGCTCTTGCTACATTTCCAGCTGTTTTAATAAAAGTACTGTGCTGACAAGGAGGGGGAATACTATCAACCCAAACTCAAACAAAAAAACCCTTATCTTCTTATTCCACTTCATTTTTATGAACCTTAAACCCCAAATCTGCCTTTGATCGAGATGATAAAACTTGGTAATTTCAGTCTTTTTGTTCGTGTCCCCACCCCCCACCAAAAGAAAATTCAGATTAATGTGTATATGAGTCAAGCCTTACTTTTATAATGCATCATTAGCAGTCTGTTTTAAGACTTATTTTATTACTTGTTTCCTGGTCTTAGCTTTTTTTGCTAGTTTCTGATCAACTTTCCATCTATCCTTCACACTACAGACACAACCACATGTATTCTAAATATACACTTCCTTTCTAGACAGATTCTTATCTTCTTCTGTAGAAAACTTCAGGGCAACTTCAGTGGATTTGGTCGAAGAGCTGACCTTCAGAAATCCCTTTGCACACAGCATTAAGAGTCCATTTCTCCTCTAAAGGACTTGAGCTCATAGGGTAGTGTCCCAAAGAGAGGGTAACACACATTTGTACCAAGAAAGAACAGATCTTTATAGTCACAGGCAAGCACAGTTTGAAGGTTTGCAGAAGAGCAGATAAATTTAGCTTTTTCTAGGATCATTCATGTGGGAAACACTAGTCTGCTTTTGACCTTCAAGAGACCATGTACAGATCACTTTTAAAAGTGTACATCTTCAAAAGAGACCCTAAAGTCAAGCACTGCCACTCACACGGTGCAAGTTTGACAAACTGCAGTGTGGTGACTAACAAGCAGGAAAAGGGGAATTCACTGCAAAAGGCAGTGTTGAAAGAAGAAACAGCTATTTCCACATCAGCATTCATGACTGCTCCTTAGGCCATACCTTACCTTATCAAAGGGAGGGTAATTAATGGGCTGTTTTGAATATTCCTGAAATCTAATGTGCAAAGCTGTTGCATTTTCAGTGTAAGGGTTAGTCTGGACGGTTCCCATGGGATTCAACATTTCTTCAAGTTCATCTGAGACACAGACAGAACATTTACTATTACAGGCCAGTCATGCATTAAAATTTTAGAAATCTGAAAGGCAAAGATGCAGTAGGAAATCCCTTACTTGTAAAATGAACAGAGCACATTTTGCTGCACAGTACTTTTAGCACAATGCTCTGTATTTCCAGCATAAACTGCCTCCTCCATTCCCAAATGTTGGATTATCACCCAATAAGAAACTGATTTTCTTAAGTAAATGTAACATACAAGGGAAGCTGAGCTATCCCTACGCTGAAATAAATCCCAGTAAGATCTGCAACTTCTGCAAAGCAGGACACACCCTATGCCTCTGGATCAAATGGAGAGCAGAGCTTTAGGCCACCCTGCTCTCAGCACTGCAGCCAGGCTGGTACAGGGCTGCTCAGGGTGGGATGGGGAGTGACATGGAGGCTCCAGACACTCTCACTAACTGATCTCAATATCAGGGAAGAAGACAGAATTCTAATTCCCAATTTTTGCTGATGCAAATATTATCCCTTACATTATAACTGATCAATTTAATTTGGGGTGCATAGCAGAGGGACCAGATGAAACCTAGCTGCACCTTAGCTGCAACACTAGATATAAACATGCATCTATTTTATGTGCTTCTCCTTCCACAAGAGATGAAACTTTTAGAATACTACTTCCAAGCAGACTCTTGCTCTTCCTCTTCCCTGACAAACAATACTTTCAGTAAAGAGATTAAAATGTTATATATTTATCCACATAAAAAATATAATTAATAAAGAGATTATTACAAGAGAAGTGAACATGCATACAGCGAATAGTCTGCTATTGGATCCCCCACTCTCCCATACTTAGAGCCCAAATCTGAAAAGCTAAGGTTTACCAGGAAATGATGACCAGCTGTGCAGTACCAGCTCTCCATTCTTCAAGTGTCCTTTATAATCAAACACCATGGTATTTACCCAGGCTACAGGATAATGCTGTCAAAGGAAAGAATTTTTACATGGAAACTAAGATGTCAGAAAATGTTACTACACAGAAAACACTACAATATACAGAAAATTGGTAGGGTGGATTAGGTTTTTTTTTCAAATGGTGATACCTTTCAGAAAAGCAATTAAACACAGAGAAGTACCAGTTTTCACACCAAGATATGCAATTCTTAATACATATGCTCTTTTTAAAACCTTTTCTTTTTCATGTTGCATTCTTCAGCACTAAAGTGAGGACAACGAAAGATTTCTGGATGCTCATTTTGATATAATAAGGAACTTACTCGAAAAAAACAAATGAAATAATTACCACTTTTCCTGCTTTCCTAATGGTTTGGTATTTGGAAGGATTCATTGCCTTGGTGGACTTCTTAGTTTTCATCTTATCCATGACAGCATAAACAGCAAAGCAGAGTCTTGCCATCCTTGGCAGATCACAGACATTGATTTCAAACTCCAGCACTTCATTCCAAACGTGGTCACTTCTCCCAGATATTTCTGTGCTTACAATTGTTTTACAAAGGAGTTCTGTACCATGGAAAAGACCAGCCCTAATGTGAACCTGCCATAAAGAAAGGAGATATTGTGAGCTTGTCACAGAACCTACAGAACTCTGCATAGAGTAACATACTGAACATATATATATATACATAAATTTCATCAAACAAACAACTAAGCAGAATGAAGAAGACTAATTTTCTGAATACAAAATAATATCTCCAGGTAGAACCAATTTGCGCTTCTAAACAAGAAACATTTTGGATTTTTTTCAGCTTAAGAAAATACTCATTTTTTACTTAAACTATATCTAAAAAGGTATAGAGGGAACACTGCTGGCCCTAACATCAGGAGACACCTCTATTAACAATGACAAGGTACATGATTTCCAGGATTTGTTCTGTCTTTAGTACCCAGAAACAAACAAAACCAGGTAGCTTGAAAAATGAAAATAAGGATCAGGAAAGGAGAAGGACAACTAGACAAAGAAGCAGGAGTAACTGTTACTGAAATTGAACTCATTACAGGTCAATGCTAAGATGTGGCTCATTTCTTCATTTCTGTTTAATAACACATATACACCGATAACTGCAGAGTGAAATATACCAGCTTCTTTCAGGTGGCCTTCCATATAATACCAGTGTGAGAGAGAGACAGAGAGGGAGATAAAAACCCACAAAGGTAATCTTTTGGTCAACACCAAAAGGAAGTTCTCAATTTTAAATGTTTATGTTAAAAGTGATATGATGTTTCAGGTTCCCTCTGCTCCATAATCAACCTTCCCAACATTGCCTTGAAGTTATCATATTATTTCTGAGCACTGCAAGGGAAAGAGATATTAAATTTGAAACAGGTCTTGGGTAAAAAAAATAATTCACCTGTTAATGTAAGGGATTGGATCCCAAATTTTTTCTTTTCATTCTGACATGCCCCTTTTACTAATGAAATAGTGTGTACTGATGGGGTGGCCAAAGAACAAGACAAAAGAAAAGCAATTTCCAATGGCACGTATTTGGAAAATTGGGTGTTGGACTGCAGGGTGAGGTCACTTGTGCTCCAGGTGAATGTCCCCAACCCAGCTCACACTGGGGCAGTGCTACCCAGCTGACAAATGTTTTGTTCCCCACTACAAACACTGCATTTGTGAACCTTGGTGGTGGTTTCAGCAAAAATGGATGAATATTGGCTTGATCTAAAGCACAGTGGGGCTAAAGGAACAATGGCAGTGAATTAAATTGCCTTAGAATCAGGACTGGAAAACAAATACATTCTCAATAGTGACAATTTTGTAACACAGTAGACAGGCAAAGCAGGGAAACAGGCACAGGTTTGCAGGGTCACTGCATTTGTTCTTGTTCTAGGTTACCCACAGGATTTCTAAATTTTCAAGACTAAAAAGCATTAAAAATACTAAATAACATTGAGATGATGCCCATAGGTGCCAATACAAAAGAATTGGCCATTTTTCCTGTTTCTTCTCAAGCTTAGAAAACACTTTGTTTTTCCCTAAAACTATACTGAAATTAACCAAAAGTCACTTTTCATTAAAAAACCACCTTAGAAACTCCTGATAGTTATGCTGCTTCCAGAATCCACCATCTCTTTTATATTTCCTTTTAAAAACTTGAGAGTCTACAGAATAGAGTTAGGAAGATAGTGAAACTAGCTAAATGATGGTTTTATCATCATTAGACAAAGAGGGTGGAAACATCTGGTTTTGCATTTCCACAATCACAGTGTCTGGAGTAGTGAAACGTAACTATGGCTCATTTATCTGTGTAGTAAAATGTAGGATTGCTAACTTACAAGGAGGCTGTATCAATAGTTTTGAATGAAAAAAATGCACCAAGCATCCTGAATAAAACATGAGAACAGCAAATACCAATGGTTAACTCAGTATCTTCCTTATTTACAAGGGTGGCTGCACAATTTACTGATTGCTAAACAAAACAAAGGAGTTTAATGTTGTTCTACCTCACAGGCAAGTGTTGTGTAAGGCATTAAAGTAGCTGTGCAATAAATTCCCATGTGTTAACAACTTGTGGTCTGTACAACAGTCAGTAGCCCAGTCATGTATATTTTTACAGGAAGTGATACTCCAGCTTGCTTTCTTCGTGTTCCTCATGTGTAGAAAATAAAAGACAGATTGTATAGAAGCACACAGCCCAAGCTCAGATATACAGAATATATTCAGGACTACAAAAATATTCTTGTTGCACTTTACAACATTTAATATTTAATTTACCTGTGTCGGGTGTTTATGGCAGTCTATGTTAAATAAGCTCCTTTCACACCACCATCAGCACTTTACAGATACCATGTTTAAAAAATCAAGTACCAATGAACACTTATGTCATACTGGCATAATTACTGCAGTGTTCCAATGCACATATCCAACTTCAGGCAATAAAGGAATACATTAGCAATAAAGCTAGATTTTGACCAATGCTACTGATACCACCGGGAATAAATAAAAATGCTTATTACACTTTTGCTAAACTGAAATCTGTATGATTTTGAGTTCACTTAGCATTGAAAATCATTAAAATGATGAACAGAATGTCTTCTGATACTAGACATAGTTACTTACTTTGGCATTTTCTTCTGTGTTTAGTTTATTACCCTTTAATAGAATAATCTTGAAAGGGTTGGAAATATCCCACACACTCTGAGAAGAGAAACAAAGACAGAGGTTCATTCTTCACCACTGTAACATTGAGACCTATTTTGTATGCTAGGAATTTTAAGGAAAACTCACAAATACCAACAAAAAAATTCATTTTAAAAACCATAAATTTAAAATCTTAAAAGATAAATTGGTTATCATAGCTACAAGAGGAGGCAAAGTAAACCTCAGCTGAAAGAGAGCTGGGGATGAGAATATACATCATGTACTACCTGCTGACAATTCAGAATAACCCTTCAAATTTATAGTTCATTCTGAATAACTGCAGAGTGTGTAACAGAGCAAAGACAGTTCTTCAAATGACAGTACACAGGCTGTAACTGTGCAGTGAGGCCATAGGTTCAGCAATAAAGGAAGCACCAGGATACAGGATAGTCAGCTGTATATTATGGCAAAAGCTGCCATCAGTGCAGAGGCAATGCCATGCAGGGTGTCTGGGCCAATACAAGAGATCCTGGTCACTGCTGCCAAGAGAGTGGAGCCAGCACATAGCAGTGGAGCTGGAGAACCCAGCTCTCTGCAGTAACTTCCCCAGCTGCTGCTGATGGATTATCCCTGCTCCTCTGAGTTGTGATTAACAGTAGAACCTATAGCAATGGACAGAGGGGCAGGAAGGAGAGGAGGAGGATGGATGAGGTGAGGGAAGGTAAGAAGTTTCCAAAAAGCCTCAAGGTCTGCTGTTTCTGAGGTAAATCTCCCCAGCAACAGGAGGCTCCGAGTTGACCCAGGTGACCTACACTGGAATACAGCAGTCACAGCACAAATCCCAGGCACTGTGATTTATATTCCACGAGTCATTGCTCCCTTTGGGTATCAGACATTCTCCCCACAAACTTACAGTTGTTGCTCTTGTTTTTTTTGGTGGCAGAGGAAGAGGAAGGTTGGAGGATTTTCGGTTTATGGCAGCTTCTATGGCAATCATCTCCTGCTCACACATCTTCTTTATGGTGCAACACTCCACCAGGGTCAGCTGGGGAAGGGTCCTGTTCATCACACAGTTGTGGATATACTGAAAGCCCATGGAAAACAGTTGTTACCAGCCAGCAGACTATTTCCACAGCAACTTTTGAACCAAAGAAACAAAGAATTCTTTACAGAGCTACAAAGAATGGTGCACATGTGTTTTACAACTGCAGAGGGCTGCAGACAGGAAGAGGGAGGTGTTACTGTTCAGTAATGGGATGGGAGGAAGCACCTTGGGCCAAGGCAGCAGAGAATGGTTACACCAAGTTCTAAAGAATTTTATGTACCTGGAACTGAATTAATGGGTGATCACCAAAGACATATTCTAGCCTTCCACTAACTTGCAGCACATAGTCAGCAGGATCAACTTCCTCATCTTCTTTTCCATGGATAGTCAAACGTTTTCGGATTGCCAGCTCATTCAGCTTGATGGGATTCATATTAGGAGACACCTGAAAACTAAATACATCCTAACAAAACACAAACAAGAGTACTGAAGGTCAAACTTGTCATAGTCAGAAACACAAGGCTAAAATTCCAGCCCACATAATAAAACAGGCAGAAATAATAACTGTTAAATCCAAACTATTTTAACAAATCAAGTCTGTACTTTCAGGGCAATCAAAATAATAGACACCCTAAAAGTTGTAAGATGCTAATTCCCAAACTTTTATATTACCAGAAGTATGTTTAAAAACATAGGCCTTTATTTGATTTAGCAGTGATTTAAAGACTTCTAGAGCAATGTATTGATCTAGAAAGTTGTATTTTATAATGTTGAATGAGGGAGACAATACATCATTATATATTTCAAAGTATTTAGCAATACTAGATGCGTTAATTTTTCATCTTTCTGGCCACTAGCAAGCTATTCTCTTCCTAAGTATCACTGAACTCAGAAAAAAAAGCTTCAAGTAAGGAAGCAGAAGAAACTGTGGATGTGATTTATATAGAAAACCACCACCACATTGGGAGAAGAGAAGAAAACAGGAGTAGCAGCCAATACCTAAAGCATTCTGAACACAGCATGGAAAGACTGCATTTTTAAAGAAATGTTTAAATCAAAACCCTTAGAGGCTGTCAACCTATTTCCAAAGTATCTCTAATTTTAATGTGTTCTAAAAAGATAAAGGTAAGAAGTTACTCTCTTTTGTAAATTAAAATGAAGGTTTAAATTAATTTCAAGTTCCTAAAGTAAAAGATCTTTTGTGAAATTTTTCATCTCCCTTTGTCTACCACATTATGCTTTGCACAGGTTTATTTGCAAAGTTGATTCAGGAGGTCCTGTGGCTTTGCTTTTTTTTTTTTTTAAAGTTTTATTGGTTTTTATTTACACACCAAATTCTGAAGATGTGAGCATCCTAAACCCAGTTATTGACAAATGGGAAGTACTGTCTGCTTACTTTCTTTTGACTTGTACTTTATTTATAAAGACTGGTAAGAAGACAGGCTGCACCAATGGAACAAGTAAACTCTGCAGAGTCACACTAAATTAATTCTGTAATTTCTCAGTTTCTGCCTGGTTCACAACAGCTTCCCCCTTTCAGAAAGCTGCCACAGTGTGAAGGCTTTCTTCTCCTGCCATAACTGGTAGTGGGTAGACAGGGAATAACACTTTTTCTTCCCAGGAAGCTGGTGCTCCCTGACAGCTGCCTTGTTTCCCAGATGTAGAGCTTAACAGATGTGTCACAGAGATGGGGATCAGTCCCTCCTGCTCCAGAGACAACCACATAGCCCTTACAGCTCACCCACACCTTCCAGACAAAAAGTACTTTAATATTTCTTTCTCTCAATCTTGCAGCTGAAAGAGTTGACAGAACAGTCCCCACACCTTCCGATTTAATTCTCCTGGGATGACTCCAATGCTCAGTGCAAGTAGTGAAGTCTGGAACAGAGTTTACTGCTCTAAAAGGCAGCTCAGATTTGAACTGTTAATAGCTCTGAAGGTCAGAGCTGGCAGCAGAAGCATTTGAAACATTTGAAATGTCAGCAGCCTAAGCTATTATAGTGGCAAGCAAATACATTCTGCACCAGCATGAACTTTTGCACTGCTTTTGTACTGTCAGCATATGCATATAGATGCAGTATTTAATCAAGAGCTGACAAACACACAGAATCTCACTCCTGGATAACTACAAGTTCTCTCTTAAGCTGAAGAGGACTGGAAAAGGTTTTGTCATAAAACACCTATGCATCCATCATCAGCTGGTGTTACTGGTGCCCAGATTTAGCCTTCACCTCTACATTTAGTGTTTCCAGGGGCAAATGTGTGTACCATCTTAAACCTTTAAAGTTTAAAAGGATAGTACTAAAAATAATTCAGCTTGGTAACTAAAATAAGCTGAATCATTAGAAAATCAGCATCTTGCACCTGGGTCAAAATGGATACCAAATCTAGCCTGATGTATTTACACACTTGTAACATTTTTAAGGTTTCCAATGCTGATCATTCATGGTTATCCAAAACGACAGAGTGCAAAAAATGGTAACAGGAATACTGGACTCAAGCAGAATCATAGCGAATTCAACATAATAAAAACTCATGCTAAAACATTCCAGGTTTTCCTGGGGGTTTTATTTTAAAAATAAACAATGGTTTTGCTAGCCTAAATGAAAAGCTAACTCTAAGTCTCGGTGTTTTAGTTTTCTATGTGCACTTCTAGTTAAGGGAATACTAAGTCTTCCTTTTAAAAAAAATTTATTTCTCAATCTAATTAGAAGATCAACCCCAAAGATGTTCAGTGAGTCACATACAGAGAAGTGTTTTGAATATGGTGTCTTCCAATTACCAGCAATCTCTCATGAACTGAGCTTAAAACTGAATGTAAGTGAAGCAACATAGGAACAGTTGGCCAAAAAAAGTCCTGACAACTTTGAATCATGTTTTACATTTAAACAAATGTGAAATAATATAGAAGATACAAGTGGTACATTTTGCCTTTAGAAGTTGAACTGTAATTAGACTTTAAAAGTTCAATTCTAAACCATAGGCTCACATCCTCACTTTCTTTCAAGAGTCAAGGATCCTGGTGAAAGTCTTTTTAAAGCAAACACCATAATGTAAGTGTTTTATTTCATTTATATCTTTGAGCACTCCCATGCTAATTCACACCTGGATCAAGAACAGCTCATGAAAGATGATGAACAACCATTCCTACCTGGCAGTTATCAAAATGAACAGCCACTACAAGGTTTCCACTATAGAGCTTATCTTGGAAGCTCTCTGGGATAACAGGCTCCTGTTCTGGTGGGTAAGTGTGCTTCAACCAGTCCATCCAGGAGAGACCCACAAGTGACTGAATCTTTTCCTCACTGATTCTCCGCATTTTAGCTCGGAAGTCGTTCACTTCAGGATCTTGTAAGGCATCGAACTCATGGAGACCTGAAAGAATTCAAGGAAGCAAAAGGTTACATGGGGCCCACGTATCCCATTTAAACCTTTATTGTCTTTAAAGTGACAAAAATGGTTTCCTTCAAACATCCCATCCAAAAGGAGTGCTCAAAGTTGAGCTGGGTTCTACATTGTCTTGTACATCAGTGGACTTCCAAAGTTCCTTGCACATTTCCCATGCAACCTGGCATGAGTGTTTATTCTAAACACTAAGAATCAATGTATCTCTTAGGTACTATGAAGCAGAAAACCCAACCTTACCCTGCCTTCAAGGTAGTTTGGAAAGTTTGAAGTCTCTCCTCACAAGAGCAAATTAAAGAAAAGCACAGTAAATGCATCATGAAGACCACAGAACAGAAGTGCTTGCAAGCTAGGGTTTTTTTTTTAATCCCCAACAAAGATGACATCATCCTTCTTAATTGTGTTTAAAAGTCAAAAAAGAAAATCTTCTACTCAAGTCAAAATGACACGACTGAAATTTCTACCAATACAAGACCAGTAAAGTTACTTTTCCAAAACATGTAATGAAAGAATACACGGGGCAAGTCCTGCCTGACCAGCCTGTGGCCTTCTGTGATTGAGAAGCTCCATCAGCGGACAAGGGAATGGCTGTGGATGTCACCTACATGGACTTCTGTAAGGCCTTGGATATGGGCCCCATAATGTCTTTCTCTCTAAATTGGAAGGAGTTGTTTTTGCTGGTGGACTCTTCAATGGGTGTGAAATTGGTTGCATGGTCACGTCCCAAGGGCCATGGTCAAGATCTCAGAGTCCCGATGGACACGAGTGACAAGCGGTGTCCCTCAGGGTGTATTGGGACCAGTGCTACTTAATAGCTTCATTAATGACATAGACAGAGGGACTAGGGACACCCTCAGCAGATTTGCAGGTGATATTAAGCTGAGTGGTGTGGTGACATACCCAAAGGATGGGATGCCATCCAGAGGGACCTGGACAAGCTCAAGAAGCAGGCACATGGGAATCCCATTGAGGTTCAACAAGACCAAATGCAAGGTCCTGCACCTGGATCAGGGCAACCCCCAATATCACCACAGGCTGGGGGATGAAGAGATGGGCAGCAGCCCTGCCCAGAAGGATTTGGGGGTGCTGGTGGATGAGCTGGACATGACCTGGCCATGAGCACACAGCACCCAGAAAGCCAAACGTGTCCCAGGCTGCATGTGAGGGCAGGTGGGCAAAGGAGGGGATTCTGTCCCTCTGTTCTGCTCTGGTGAGACCCCATCTGCAGTGCTGCAGCTCTGGGGTTCCCAGCACAAAGAGAGCAGGGACCTTCTGGACAGAGTCCAGAGGAGGCCACAAAGAGGCTCAGAGGGCTGGAGCATCTCTGTAGTGGAGACAGGCTGAGAGAGCTGGGGTTGTTCAACCTGGAGAAAAGCAAGCTCTGGGGAGTTTTACGAGGAGGGTAGTGAGGCACTGGGGCCAATTGCAAAGAGAGGTGTGGATGCCCCATCCTGGACACATTCAAGGTCAGATTGGATGGGGCTCTGAGCCACCTGGTCTAGTCCACGGCAGGGGGGTGGAACGAGAGGACCTTTAAACGTCCCTTTCAACCCAAACCATCCCATGTTTCTATGGTACAAAAGAAAGCTGTGACTTTTTGGTACTTCAGGATGTGTAGGGCCTGCAACTGTCTTTATCTTTACTCCTGAACTTTGAAGGACATTGTCCAAATCACACAAAGCACCAAGCACCTTTTGAGAATAAAGCAGTAAGTTCAGAAGCTCAGACAGGAACACTTTTTTCCCTGCTAAGGTACAGAACAGGGGCTGCATAAGGCAGGGTCTCACACAGCTCTAACAAGCCAAATATTCAATCACAGAATGTGAATCTCTCTGAATCTGTCAGAATCTGTCTGAATGGTAAAACTGACCAACTGTTCCCATTGTCAGCTCTAACAAATAGGCAGACAGTGTACTGCTGAAATCTAAACAAAACCTGCAGTCTTTTTATAAGAGACCTAACAATGGCTCATTAAAAGCCATTTTGTTTGTTTTAAAACAAGAGGTATGACCTCATATGACCCTGTCAATCTTGATTGTATAACCAAGCAGAGTAGATTTAAAAGCTGAAAATTCTGAAATAACATCAAGAATAAGTTACTGTGAAACCTTTAAAAATAGCTTTTCATTGTTTGATGAAAATCAGTGTCACAATTGAGAGCAAAAACAAGAATCATTGTTAACCAACTCAGACAGCACATATAATAAAAGCATAATAATTTCTATTTCCTTCTGAGTATCCAGTTTGCTGGTAGGTTATTTATGATAACACTGCTCAAGGATTATGCTTTTCTTCACTTAGTAATATATATTTTCTCCTCATCTGCAAAATAATATTTGCTCTTGATGCAGTAATACATTACAATGATGACATGCAATACAGAAAGTAACTTTAAACAACTTTCATGTGTTTCATCTTGAGTACTTAAATTCTTTCCAACTATATCAGCCTTTGTTTGACAAAGGGAAATACTGAATTTTTAATACATTTTTTAAAAAAATCCACTCCTACTTGCCCAATCAAGACCCTCATATACAACAAAATTCAACCTCATTTCTAAAAAAAAAATTAAATGGAATTACCTTTGCCTATAAGGACACCTATTTTGGAATCCAACTTTTCTCCTGGATCACAATTCCTTGTCACTAGTTTAAGGACAGGAAGAAAGGGTCTAACATCACAAAGTCTCCGTGTTTCATCCTCTAATTCTTCATGTACAGCAGTCTGATTCACACATGAGAACATGTAAGAGTCAATCTCCATGAGGAGATGAAAGAGTGGATAGGAATGTGCCTGCTTCCATAACAGCTGCAATGAAAACAAAGAAATAAGTGGAAAAAAAAAACCAAAAAACCCCAGAAAACAGGGACATATATTAAAGCACTGAAGGTAACATTCATTTCTACTTACGTTCCTAAAAATATAAAAGAAACATGTTTGCGAACTTGGAGAATTATTATCATTATATATCATTATACGTTTGCTTTGTCTCACTTTTAGCCTCCATCTTGAGTGATTTCCAGGACAGACCTCTGTAGTTAGGATCAGCATTCCTTTTCTTTGGAAAACAGCTAATTATCAACAGTACCTGTTTATGGCATGTTAAATTTCCATGTGCCACATGCATCAAGAAAACCATTAGAAGAAGACAGTTTAGTTCAAGTCCCTTACTGCTGCCACTGACACATCTGCTTTTAAATTCTTCATCACTTGAAATCACTTCTTATATTAGGAGTAGGTTAGTCTGTGTTGTAATTCATTCACTACTTAATTCCTCAGTAGTTTTTCCAAATGTCCTCACATGGCCATTATCTGATCAAAGGTCACTAGATTGTTTTTAGTGTCTGTGGTCACATCCTTGCGTTCTCCGCGTCATTTGATTTGGATATTCCCTCACATTTTAAGTGATGCTCCAATTTGTACAAAACCTTTGGGAAGTGGCAGACATAGTTTTTAAAGCAATTTTCTTTGCTGTCAGTCAACAGAAGCAGGAGCCCAATCTGTAACTTCTGCACTAAAAATCTAATCAGACACACTAATCAGAGAAATGTTAGATCAGCAAACAACAGATTATCAATGTGTTAGAAAAAGGTTTCGAGCAGCAATACAGTATTAATATAGAACTATTAGAATAATCTCTGCTGAACTATAACTATCAGCAAGAAGCCACTTCCCACACCTTGCCATCTGCCCAAACCCAGGGCTGACCCCACCCATACACACACTTCTTTATCAGTCAGTCTGCTGTGCACGTGCCTTCAGTACCTTATTTTTATGCCTGCTAAAATTCATTACTTGATTTGCCAGAGGGCATGTCAAAATCAGAAACAGCCTTCATTCCAAACATAAGTTAACCGCCCATTTGGTATTACCTGTTTAATCTGAGATATGGTGGCATCTCGAGGGACATCCAGGTTGATGTAGATTCCAGTGGGCAACAGGAAGTCCACAGATATTGAGCCATCAGCACCAATCTGTGAATCCACTGCCCAGATGTCAAGGCTGTCTGTCACGGCAGGAGGCATTATGGAATCTCAATAATATCATAACCACATGGCCTTAGGGGAAAAAAACCCTAAAATTCAGTATACTTAACCTTCTATAATTAGACACACATTTTAAAGTCTTTGGAAAGTTTACATAAGCCTGCTTTGAACAGCTCAGCTTACAACTCTAGGGTTTCAAATGCCAGTATTGCAAACACATAAGCATAGTTCTACTCATTAATGTCATTTAATATAAGTATTTGCCTAGCAAAGCACTATTGTTGAGATATTTCTATCATTAAAACTAAGTAAGAAAAGAAAACCTTATTAGACGTTAGCTGAAACAAAGTTAGAAATTAATTTCAAGTCTTCTCTAAACCTTTACCTGTGTAAAACACAACCAAAGTAAACTTCTTGGATGAAGCATGGCAATATTTCATATGAAAACTCAGGATCAGTTTCATTATTTTGTTTTTTGCAAATACCCTGTTAGTTGTCCACAAATGTGGCCAGTGACAAATTCAACTTAGAAGTCTGTATTAATAGCAGGAAAAATTTCTTCAACTCTACTAGAAAGTGACATTTTCCTCCAAAGACACTTATCTCAATTTGTTTTCACCCTTAGAGAACAATCATCCTCTCTGAACTCCACCCTCTGTGTGAACTCCACCCACTGCAGGGTAGGAGGAACCCCTGTCTGTGATCTCCAGCTCACTACAGTGGCTTCCTGACTGCTTGTCCTCTGTGTTTCAGGACATTTTTATTTATTCTTAATGCTACCACCAGTTTTACTGACCTTCCAAATCTTCTTTTTTCATTACCACTCTCTAAAGCTGAGTTTTACCTTCAGCCACGGCTCACTTAATCATGTACCTTCCTCCTCATCCAGACAATGCTCTTCAGCTGACAAAGGGATGGGAAGCATTATAAAACACCATTGTAAAGCACTTTGATAGACAAGTTAGCCTTACATCTTCCAAATTCTTGTTGGACAGCATGAGGTGGGGGAAATCACCTTGTAACAGAGTATGTCTGAATGTGCAACTCCACTCACAGCTTTCCAATATTTTAATTGGAAATTCCCTTCCCTACCATGGACAATAAATGATGCCTGCAGCACAAAACTCAACTTGCCAGTTCAAAGCTGCCTCAGGTACTTGACAACACACTTCAGTTCCACCTCTAACTGCCACGTAAATTCACTGAATAACAGGACCCAAATCATTCCAGCACCTTTCCATTCAGCCTTAGCAAAGCTGTGAGGACCAGCACAAGCTGTCAACACATCTTGTAACCACACTAATACACGGATCACTTCGTATTCTGTTTGTACTAAATAAAAGTATAGTAGAGTTTTCCTTAATGCCAAATAAAACCTCTAAATTTCAGACAGCATAAATACATAAGGAAAACCATTTTTCCCTCAATATAAGCAACAATTAGGAAGCTCCTACCATCATCACTATCAAATAATAGTTTTACCACCATTATGTCCACATTTTCTCCAAGAAAGTCCACTACACTGACCAGACTGAATTAAAACAAAAAGAATCAGAGGTAGAGGTGTGGTAAAAATAACAAATGTGATATGAACGTATTTTATATGAATTACCACAGTTTACAAACCCATCTGTTAATCATTGGATGTGAGAAGTTTAGCACAGGGTGTGAGCTCTAAGCTGTCTAAAGGAAAGAAATAAAATGATCATTACACCCAGCACAGACTACATTATTAGAATAACATAACATCTACCCAAACAAAAAAATCTTGACAAAATGTGTAACTCCTCATTACCAATCAGTATATTTTCAACAAGCTACTATTTTAATGGGATACTATTTGTTTTCCTCCATCCAGTTACTCGTACCCATAAAATCCTGGCTGCAATTCTGTTATAACTGAAATTAGTAATCACCAAAAAAGAATAATATTATATGTTTTTCATACTTGGATGCACATGTTTTCAGTTATTTTGTGTGGTCATGAGGGTAAAATAAAGAGATATTTCCATTGCAAAGCATGATTTGGACAGGTACAGCATCAGGAAATCTGTTTTATGTGGTTATTTTGTATATAGTTAGTTCCTGCTTTAATTCGGCATATCTTTTCTATTTTCATCCTCTTTCAGATGTTTTTCACAGTTGTTGAAACTACTTTAGTGCATCAACAAGAGTTTAAAATGTTCAAAGAAACAAGACTTAAAAATGCTGCTCCAGACACCACAACACAGAGTTATACAGTTCTTGTAAGATACTTTGTAATTACAGGTTTCCAACACAGACACCAGAATCTTTTAAAATTCCATTTGCATTTTCAATTAAAAAGGGAAGGGAAGCCCTCTCACCAATCTGAGCATGCTGAGGAGCTATTCTTGCTTTCAGGCACTTACTTAATATTTCCTTTCTTAAGGAAGCAGGTCAGTGTGTTTTGCAGCCAGCACCCTGTTTCTGCCCCAAGAGCTGACATCACAGGGGCCAAAAGAGAACCAGTTTTTATCCTGAGAAACACAAGATTGCCAACCCACAGCAGCTCTGGGGATGAGTCACTGTGACATGTGTGGTGGCACTGGTGACTAACTAACAATATCACATCTAGGAACTGAAACAAAGGCAAAAAGCCATCTGGATTGGGAGCAACAACACCAGAGACATTTTAAACAACTTCCAGCTAAAGGAAAAAAACAACTATTAAAATAATAACAAAAAGCTATTTCAGGCTGTTAATCTCATAGCTATTCCTGCCCACTGTCACAGTAACAACAACTCCACATACAAAAGAAGAAGCAATTAAACCAGCACTTAGCCCTGGCTACTCAAGTGTCTAAACAATGACTTTGAATTTCACAGAAGCAAAGCCCAATACAAAAAGGTTTTCTAAGTCACATGTAGTACTGACAGACAGCATTCAAACCTTCTCATGTAAAGTGTAAATTTTCTCTAAGTTTTAACCTGCAAATTTCAGATTCATATATGTGTGTGTGCCCACACACTCACTCTCTTAGTCAATTTGTATTTTAATATGCCATCAGTTCTGCCAGAGCTGCTTATACTAAAGGAAAGAAGTAGAACACAGATGAGTAGAACATCTGCAGAACAAGAAAATTAGCACTCATCTTGGTATTTATTTCTATAACATACACAAAGAAGAAGCCCTACAACAAGATTTCTCAACTGGGTGCTGCTGTTTTGGTTTGTAAAGGACTTGCCATCTGTAGGCAGACAGAAGAATTTGCTCTGATGCTAACAGCCTTATTCCTGAAGCCAAAAAACCTTACAGATCTCTCCTCACCTCCCAACAAAAGTACATCTCATCATTTAACCAACAAGATCACTGGTAAAGGAAAAAAGAAAAAAAACAGACAAAAAAAGGGCTACCAGAAACTGCTTCTTCATTGATTTCTAAAATAGTTTAAGGACAGGTGATAGTCAAAAGTAAACAACACATATTTTTATGTGAATTGCAGCCCACTCATGTTTTCCTCCTAACCAAAACAGAACTAGAATCATACATCCTGGGCTATACAGAGCAGGCACAAAACTAGTTTGGAAAAAAACACGTAGGCAGCACTTCCAGCAAGTATTGGCCACCAGCAGAACCACTGGAACATTGCACAGTACCAGTTAACAAAACCCAGGTGTTCAGAACATCCCCAGGAGTTACAGGCTTATTCTTTAGACTAAAGGATTGGAAGCATTTCAGAAGCTGTAGTTACAAACTGGGGCTGTGTTCTCTTAATAAACTACCCACCCATTTTCCTGAGGGCAGACAAGACTATCTTGTACCAAGCTCAAATCCATCATGACTACGTCAGGACATCACCGAGAGCCCAGGACCACCCAGCTGCAAAGGCTTCACACCACTGCAGCAAGAGTTGGTGAAATCAGCTTTACCCCTGTTGAGGACTTAACTCCAGGAGGTGCAAGTATCTGACATAAAGCAGTTCCAACCAAGATGATACAAAGGATAAGCATGGGAGAGAGCTTGTAAGGTTATTCTGAAATTAAGAGCTGCCCAAGAAGATGCTCAGAGAGAGCCTGCCTGGAACACTGCAAAAAATGAGACATGGAGTAACAATGCAGTGAGCTCTCCTTTGAAAATCGTTTATCATATCAGCAAAAGACTTAGACTTTAAAAAATACCAAATCCACGTGAACTGTCATCAACACTCAGCATTTATCTGTGTCAGATAAATTCTTCTAAAACCAACTTTTTGAAAAATGCCTCATTTATGAAAACTCACGCTGTCATTAAATCCTTTACTTGTGAACTCACCACAAATCCCCTATCACTCATCCTTTGAGGTCTGTTTCTGGTCTTAAAAGAACATCAACATAAAATCCAATGCAACATTCAATGTTTTATCTTCAACTATAATCCAGAAGAATACTAATAAAACACAAGTAAAAGTAGCTCTAAAGAAGGTGGTAATTATAGAAACACATATAATGCAGTGTTGGAGCAAGATTTTGATGCCCTGTTATCTCTCATAGCATTTATTCTCCTGAGCATTAAGAAAATCTCATCTTTGGAAAAGTCTTTAGAAGAGCTATATTACATCTGAAATGATGTCATCCACCCCTGAAATGTGGTCAGAGTTCTCTCAGGATGAAATCAGTATGCTATCATCCCAAACAGATGGCAAAAAGCTGGAGGGGAGGATTATTTATATATTAAAAAGTGATTTTCCTTAAGAAATAAGTTGCTTTTACACCACCTCTTGTAAACAGGGGTGCATTTTAAGGGCACGTAAGTATCTGCAGCTCTTCAAGTTAACTATGAATTTGGATTTACTTTTCTTTTCACTAAACCCATGCATATTTACATAATGGACAAATATCAGAAGCTAACTTGTTTTGAATATGCAAAAACTAAGGGCACTGTTCTTATCCAGATTTTTGCTTTATGCAATAAGTTGTTACAACTGTTGAGCACCACATCCGAGACAATCATCACTGTGATCAATACAGCTCTTTATCTACTGCTTGCTCTGTCATGTGGCAGTCAAGGGGCTAAAAAAGAAAAAAGTCTTGCAGCAGTGAAAAGGGCCACCCCATCCAGACACACAAGAACAGTGTTTAAACAGTATCTTACTGTCTAGAACAGACAAGATGACAATCTGACCAGTCATTTTCTAGGAAACAGCAGCAGCATATCACGTAGTCTAAGTAGGAGAAACACTAAGCACTTACACAATACAATCATTGTAATAGTTTTTCTAACTACATAAACATCTAGTACTATAAAAAGATGAGTAAGCTATAAATGAAATATTTGAGAACAAGGGGAAAAAAACCTAGTAAAAAGATGGAAAAGGAGTCTGAATATGCAGAAAGACTTATGTCCTATGAAACTTAGAAGACCTTTAGAAAAAAGTTTTAAAAAAAATTGAAAAACTCTGATTTCTTATGAAGACATTTTAGACAAATAGATGCATTAGATCAGTGCCAGTTTATGGCTCTGTAGAACTACATCCTCTTCTGCTCCTCAGTATGTACCAGATTCCTGGGAGCTGTTCCACAGCCCAGGGTAGTGTCCGAGAGCTGCTCAGGACTGCCACAGGCTGTGACAGGGGCACTCCAGGCACCAGCTTGGCCCTCTCCCCTCATCAGCCCTGTTCTATCTCCTCATTGCTCCCATTCCATCTCCTCATCGATTCTGTTCCATCTTCCCATTGTTCCCATTCCATCTCCCCATCACTCCTGTTCCATCTCCCTATCACTCCCATTCCATCTCCCATCATCGCTCCCTTTCCATCTCTCATCATCGCTCCCTTTCCATCTCCCCATCACTGCTCCCTTTCCATCTCCCCATCACTGCTCCCTTTCCATCTCCCCTCATCGCTCCCTTTCCATCTCCCCTCATCGCTCCCTTTCCATCTCCCCATCACTGCTCCCTTTCCATCTCCCCATCACTGCTCCCTTTCCATCTCCCCATCACTGCTCCCTTTCCATCTCCCCATCATCGCTCCCTTTCCATCTCCCATCATTGCTCCCTTTCCATCTCCCTATCACTCCTGTTCCATCTCCCATCATCGCTCCCTTTCTATCTCCCCATCACTCCAGTTTCACCCCACCCGCAGCTCCCTCTGAGGGCAGCCCATAGCCAGAGTGAGCTGTTCAGCTTTCCCCTTCCTGACTGTCCCCTCCCATTCTGGCCACAGCCACACAATGGGAAAAAACCCATTTTCCACGGGCCCAGGGAGCGGCCTCGCCCTGGGAGCAGGCACCGCGTGTGGAGGAGGGGGTGAGAATACCGCCCTCACCCTCTGGGCACAAGGTGACACCAGGGTTAACGAGGAATTGCAGCTGAGCTTTGGTTTAAAGGTTAAACGTGACAAGAGCAAGCACCACTTATGCCAAGCAGTGTGTGTGCTACTAAGAACTGTATTTTCTGTTCGCCCATCCCAGGTCACACAGAACTAATAGTGACCCTCTTAAAACCATAACCCAATGCACTGACAACTCACACGTGTGCCACTGCTGACTGTGGAAACCACTGCAGACCATGCCATGGGAATTCTTACTCAGCCCTAAGGAGTGAACCCACTTAAGGTTCCAGCCTTCTACAGTTGCATAGGTGAGTTTCCAACCAAACTGTTTCCAAATCTAGAAATAAAATACAGTCAACTTGATGATAAATATAAATGCCTAAATCAGAGATCTTTCCACTCCACAAATGTCATGAGTATCTATCCTACAATAGCAAAGACTTCAAGAATTCAAGACATCTATAAAGTAGCCTGGAAAGTTATTTTTAAAGATCATGTGGTACTATAAATATTTCCCAGCAGTTTAGTTCAACTGCCACATGAGCTGGCCCTATGGAATGGAAAATTAAATGCCCATTTAGTCAGGGTTCCTCCAGAAATCAGAACAAAAATATCACCATTTAGATTTCTAAAAATACCTATGTATAGAAAACATGAAAGGCCTTTCTCAAAGGCCTCATTCCCTCACAGTAGTACCAAGAATGGTCTCTCAGCCATCAAGTCTAGATTCTCTCATTCTCCTCAAGAAATACAGCTAATTTTCCACAAACAAGATAACTTCATTAAGGTTTTTTATCCCAGAGCCCTGATTATCTTGCATGTTCATCTCCTGTAGCTTTATTCCTGTGGTGTACCCATAGCATTATGCACCAAGTTTTAAAAACTGAAGTCAGGATTTCAAACCCACAATGAATGCAGTTTCTACTCAGATATTAATGCCTCTAAATAAAAGTGGCCTAGTTTTCAAGAAATGATGAGCATCTGAATTTGCAATTGACTTACACAGGACTCAGAGATATGAAAAAATGCAGACATGTTAGCTGGTTGCAAATTAAAATTTAATTTAATTTTAAGTAACTTCATTTGAACAGATGGTTAGGTTGAATTACCTCCAGTCATCCTTTTTTATGAAAACTATTCTACAATTCAATGAAAGTATAGTTTCAACACTAGCTGTGAATGAGATTGTCTTCAGGATTCTTTTTTCCTGGAAAACAAGTCTACCTGTAGAGAACAACACTACTAAAATGGTATTCCAGACTCAGAAGACTTATAGATTTGGCTTGAACAATGAGGACAGAAGGAAAATCTTACTTCCTGTTACTTTATACTCGGGCAAATACACATCTGCTGCTCCCTCCAAAGAATATTCACGATGAACGGAATAAGTGAATAAAACTTAAGTCCCAGGCTTCTGATAGACTTCTGACAATTCACAAGCAGCACATAATTCATAATGAACACAGAACATATCAGCTTCTCACAGCTAATTCACAGCCATCCTCTGCTCTACCTTGAAATGACTGCAGAGATACATTAAAATATTAATCAAGAGTTCCAGGCCATCCTTTTGAACTGTGCAAGTGAGTTGCAGGGAGAAGAAAAACTCCTTTCACATTTCAATATTACTGTGTGAAGTAGTCTTTAGAAGCATCCAATCACTCAATCACACTGAAGCTGGGGACACTGTAAGAAAACATTTCCTTTCAGCTCACTGGAATGCAGTTCTGCATGGTTGAGGAGGGA
The DNA here is from genome assembly GCA_013399225.1 of Rhipidura dahli. Taxonomy (NCBI): domain Eukaryota; kingdom Metazoa; phylum Chordata; class Aves; order Passeriformes; family Rhipiduridae; genus Rhipidura; species Rhipidura dahli. The sequence goes on from VXAC01004100.1 coordinate 227,844, forward strand.
GGGAATATAAAGGAATGGAAGAAAACAGCAGATTAGAAAAGCACTGTCATATTAGTAACAGTTCATTTGACACCTTGACCAACAGAGTCAGGGGGACAAGAAGGAGAAAAGCTCAAAGGAAAAAAAGCCCAGCTCAGTTATTCAATATTCTGTGTTAACTGAGCTGTGAGAAAACATCTGGTAGATTCACCTTTAGAAGCATTTCTAAACAGCTCTCAGATATTTTGGAAAATTTTCAATAGCAGCAGGCAGAGTGGGCCCTGACATGAGGGGCAACGCATTCAGGAGAGCACACTCCAGCACAGAAAGGTGAGACTGAAGATTTGGGAAAAGATTAGAGCTGGTGAGTTCACAACCTGGCTAACTCCCTTTGGCACTGCAGAGCACTGTAGATACTTTACAGATTAGAGGGAGGCTAGCATGAAATGTTAGGGTATGCTGAGTTCCAGGAATAGACTAAACATTTAAATGATGGCATGCTCAAGTGGATATTTTAAACAAACAAACAACACCAAGCTTAACAAAAAAGGTGAATGGAGGGGGCACAAGGGAAGGAGGAGGACTGGACAGCCAGGGTAAAAAGGAGCAGAAAGAGCTGAACCATAGCTCAGAATGAAGATGTCAGTTTAACCCAGGCAAGTCAGGCTGTTCCTATAAAGCTGCACCTGTGCTTGTGCCAGCACAGGGAGGGTGCAGAGACAAGCAGGAGCAGTGGCAGAGTGGCAGTTTCTCGCAGCCTCAGGGCTGGCTGGCCACTTGACAGCTCTTAACATCATTTCAAAAAATGTATGCAAAACCACAGCCTAAAGGCCTGGCTTTTTCACAGTCCAAGCTATTATTAGACCTACCATGCAATGTCTCTATCATGAATCTGAAAAGATGCATTAGTAATCTGGTGTTTTTATTGATTTATTGTACTAAGTAAACTGTAGGGGCCCTGTCCCCCCGTTGCTAAACAAGAATTGTACCAGACTTCTTAATAGTCTGACAACAAAACTAGGAAATAATAAACCAGTATTAATTCTGCTCTCTGGTATTTCCTGGTCTGTTCTACCACTCAAAATAATTTTTTATTCCACTGTAAACACAAGAAACATTCCACTTACAAGATATTTAAATATATAAATACTTACTATTTCCTCTCCTTTGGAATTGTACAAATGGACCTAGACCATCAAATCTCAACAGCAGCCAACTGTTTCCTTCAGCTATTAAGATGTTACATCTCAATGACATTCTACTATTAAAAAAAGTTAAAAACAGAAACTGAGGTTTTCCTATAAGTTCACTTAGTATGACTTCTTCACACAAGGACTAAAAGATTCACCTTTTAATTATTTCTGGTATTTTGATCAAAACCTCTAGGAAAGAGGGTTACTCTCAAGCAGACAGATTGCATGCATCTACAGAGAGGTGAACCAGTGAAACAATTAAAATCAGCTGCATATTAATGAGAAGTGAAATTTTCACCTACAAGGAGGGCATGCAGACCAAAACACAGAGCTATCACACAAGCAGACTGTGCTAGTCTCATACAGAGATGTCATGGATCCTAGAAGGTAGAAAGATGCCCTTTAATGGAAAAAAACGATAAATTTTACATGCTTCATCAGGCCAGACATTCTTCCTGATGGGATCTGTTTCTTACATAATCTGGTCTGGATTTTTGCAGTTATTTTTGCTCCAACACCAGCTTCAAAGCCCCCATCACACAGATTAGAGGTGGCTGTTTGCAGCCATTTGTTATGTGGACAGGACTGTTCAATGCTGACCAAGCACTGAAGGAAGCCAAACAATTCAACTCTAATGCAGATATTTAGATGTATTTTATGCACCTTTTTCATGACACTTATTTATGAAGACAAGTTGAAATACAATGCCATTCGGTAGAAAAACACAATCCTAAAAATCCCACACAATCGACACTTTTGTCATGAAGTTAAAGGTAACAAAGCTACAAGTAGCCCTGGCTATTCATCATAAGGACCAAAAATATTTACACTTATGTAGGAATTACAGACTATTTAGCCCGAAAAGGACCTCTGGGAGCCAGCTGGCTACCAGTTTAGCTCCAACACTGAAATTAAAGCATGTGGCTTAGGAGTGTGCACACATAATTGTGCAAGTCTCTGTAGATGGAGGCTCATCAGTATCCCAGAAATGCAGCTACCCTTGGGGCCTTCAGCATCCCTTCAGCAGTCAGTCCTTGCCTGACTGCTCCTGGGGTTACTTTTCCCCAGCTGTGAGATTCAGCATCTGCTGCTAAGAATTCATGAGAACTCCACCTGGCTTTTTAACTGTGAATAGAGATGCTACCCAAACTTTAGTTTAATGCTCTTACAACTTTAATTAAAAAATTCTAATTGCAAAATACCTTGTGATGATCAAAATGCACACAAGTACATATAAATGTCCAACTAAAAACAAACAACAAAGGGTTATGAAACATTTACCCAAAAAGGAAAAATCAGAATCGATTATAAGTTGCAACAATGGAATTCTCTGAGTCTCTTAATAGAAATGGGTGAGGGGCGAGAAGGAAGAAGCACAAGTTTACTGACTACTGAACACCTGAGCAAGTTTTGTGTCTGGTATAAGCCTAAATACGATGATTTAAAATTATTTAAGCTGTCTCCAGAGGACATTCTTCATTGTGTTTGTTCAGAGAGCTCAGTTTCAACTTTACCTCTATCTGTTTTGGTCACTTGATTACCAAAGTCAAGAATTAACTTGTCAAACTAAGTGTGCAGGCAGCAAATAGGTTGGTTGGTTTGTTTGTTTTGGGACATTGTGAACAGGTGCCTGTATTTCTACTGTGTAGTCTAGTAAGGCAGTAAAAGACAGATAACTCCACATAATACAGCTCCTGAAAACTTCAGGGGTCAGAATTCAGAATCAGGTGCTACAAGAACATTTCACATGAATATTTACCAGTCACTTGACATACAGCCTAGATCAGGAACTGACGAAAATTTAAATATGCTGACTAATAACTGTAGCATTTCTTTCAAGTACTTGGAGAAAGGAAACTAACACACATCAACTTCTTTAAGTCCACATTTAATAGAATATTTTGTAGTGTTTTTTAAGGAAGGAAATCAATTAATCCAAGTATTATTCTGCCAGTTAAAAACACTTTGTTAAAAACACTTCATACCAAGCATGAAAAGCTTTTCTTGTCTGATTAGGTTCCACAGACATTTTTCTACCCAAATTATGACACCCTATACACATCCGTGTTTAAAGAAGAAGCTAAGAGGAGTAATTTCCTCTTGGTAATAAAGCAATATGGAAAAATATACTTCTTGTAAATTAAAAATTTAGGTTCTAATGGCCAGATATTTTTCCTTCCCAACCAGGCATTCAAGAGTATTTCCAGTGACTCCTGCAGAATTACATTCACATAATCCCACAGCATGAATAAAATGCATCAGACATAGGCAGTTTTTTCCCAGTTTCTAAGGAAAATGTGTTTAAGAATCTGACAATCCAATGCAAAGTAGTAGAAAAATGATTACACTTCTCATCTCAAGCACATGAAGTAGACATAAATTAAGCATTACACTGTATCAGTATGTAAATGTTCATTTATCTAGTAGCAAAAGGTGCAATCCTTTTGTGCAAGGTGCAAGTCTCTGCATTAGGTAGAGAGGCTTCTTTTACCACAAAGGAGACACACATGTGTCAGCCAAGAATTCACAAAAGCTACAAGTGAACTACAAACAGTGAAGAAAAGATGTATCTGAGATTCATAAACTGAAAACCTAAGCAAGTTTGATGAATGATGGAAATACAATACAGGACAAATAATAGTGACAACAAAAATATTAAAGTCACTCAGAAGTGCTATGACTGGAGAGTAACAGACAAAAAAAAAAGTATTTTCAAATTTCCTGGAAAATATAAGCAGTGCTTTAATTTTTGCCAGCAAATAGGGACTTACATGTAATCACATTTGTACCACACAACTCTCTGCTCAAAACCATAGCCAGCATACACAGCAGCCAAAAGAAAAATCTGAACCCCATTTAAATTTCACAAGATACAACTACTTCCAACCTGGAAGATGGTTCAGTGAGAATCCATGAGTCCATTACCAGCTGATCAACTGAAATGAGCACGGAGTCACCTATTTATATTCTTAATATAACTATAACAGAGTTAAATACAATAAAAGCCTAATAACCATGCTGACTTTACAAGCAAAAGATAATAGAAAACAAGCCAAAACAACCCCAGCCCTGTAATACATACTCCAATGAACCTTTCCCGTTTCAGTCTGACTGTGTAGCGAAGATACTTTTATTAAACATTTTCTTCCTATTACTCTTGTTTTTTCAGAAGATTCCACGAGATGACCTCAATGTGATCTAAAAAAAGCAAAACAAAACATGAAGTAACTGACCAAATGAGAGAATCAGTAATTTGTATTTGGTTTAAAAGCTGCAACAGCTTTCTGTGCAGAAATACCTAATTATCCACACTATTTTTTATTGTCTTCAAATACTACAGCACCACATTCAGATTACACAGTAACAATTAAATGAATGTCAAAACCACAAATGCCCTGCTACCAGAAAGGAAAAAAAGGAAGTAATAATTAGAATATGCCGTTTATTCTGATAAATAGTATGATAATGAATTAGTCAAAAACATTCTTGGTTGCTACAAATATTTTCAAATTTTTGCACACTCAATTCAAATCAGACAAGCAGATGTCCATTGCAGTTAAAGACAAAAAAAAAAAAAAAAAGGGGGACAGAGTTGCCTTCATTATCTTAAGCACATTTTCTTTTTTCCTCTGGGCTGTAAGCTGATTTTGATGGAGGTTTCTTGTTTGGTTGGGGTGGGGGGGTGGTGACATTTTTTTAAGAGTGTAATATTATTTGTTATTCTACTATGGAGAATTTTAATTGATAACACAAGTGATCCTGTCTTCCTATCCACAGTTCAACATGTGAAAGGTTCAGTGGGTCTCTGACCAACAAACACCCTGCAGATGTACAGAGCAAAACATCTCCACAGAGCCAAGACATCATCCCCATTAGCTCTACTGTGCAAATCAAGCTCCCAACAAAGAGAAGTAAACAAAAACTACTTAAATCCCCCTCGAACACAAAGCAGTGCTATCAGTTTGCATTGATGTTATCTGCAGGTTTGTAGGCCAAGCTACAAAACACAAGGCATGCAACAACACTGCACTTCCCATAAACAATTAGTTTTCTAAACCACACCAAGTAACCACTTGTGCAACCACTGTGCTTGCAAGAACTCAAAACACTACAGTGACCAGGAGGGAGGGAGGGCTGTCATTGCCCCTGTCCCACAGAGAGCAGGATTTCTCTGGGAACTGGCATGTAGAGCCCTCTGAAGCAACTCAGATTCTTCAGTGGCTTTGAGGGATAAATTCTTACTGCTCCACCTGCTTAAGCCTGAAAAAAAATTACATTACTGCTTCATGCACAACTTTTTGAAAACAACCTTATGGTGCATAAAGGTGTCATAAAGGACATCTTTGTCCCAAAATGGGTGTTCACCTGGTGTGTAATAAGCCAATTCACACACATTGAGTTATTTGATTTATTTACAGAGGCACGAGGTAGTCCAGAAACTTCTCATAATTAACATTTAGGATCCTACAGCAGGGAACATACACACAAAAAAAACCACTAGAGAGATATGAAGACAGTGTTACATGATTTAGAAATTGCAAGGACAAAGCAACAGTGATAATCTCACAGAACCAAGGCTGAACTACTAGCTGGAATTAATAATTTACAACCACGTCAATATCTGTGCTTGTGGAATCAGAAGAAACTGTATCAAAAGCTACCAGCCAGGATCTTAGGAGGGGGAGTGAAATAGCATCCTACTCTAGCTAACAGGCATGACAACAGAACTTCCACCCAAGGAAGAAATGTTGCATGACCTGTGGCCCCTCAAACAAGGGGCACAGTGTGTGACTGAAGTACCATACCCCGTGGCAGGAGCAGGATACTATTTGACTGAAAGCTGGATATCCCAAACTTCTAGAGGTCAATGGCTAACTAGACACACGATGACAAATCAGATGGTGGGAGCCCAGAAACTATCCAGGGTCTATAAATTGTACAGCTTAAACAAACCAGTGCATTGTGAGTAGCTCCTGTTACAGTTCCTGTGTTCACCCCAGGCTCTCGCTTCCCTACAGCTCCCTGTCCTGCTTCCCCTCTTTTCTCACAGCACTTTGTATCTCTGCAGCTCAGACACCACACTGACAACAGGCCTCCTGCTGGTCCTCTACAACCAACTGTGGGCGATCAGCCATTTCTCGAGGTCTTAAACCATTTCTAAAGCACACAGACAAACCACCCACTACTACATTCAAGCATGAGAAACAAACCCTTCATCAGAGGACGAGGGTGTGCAGCCTTCTTTTTCTCACCAACCAATCTTTCCTGTTTTTCAGAGCAGCAGAGCAGGGGTTAAGAGAGGTGTTATCAACGGGCTGTAGATCACACCATGAGCACCTTCCACCTTCACAGCACAAATGGAGAATTTTCCAAAGGCTGATGACTGAGTCACCTAACAGACAAGAGTACAAACTCTGATGGCCTTTTATCGACCATGAACAGTTGCTGAGGATTCCAACTATATAAGAAATGTACCAGCATCATCCTTGAGAACCACATAAAGATTAGAAAGACTTGAAGGAACTTCCTCACAAACAGGACTCTCTAATGAGGACATCTTGGTCCCTGCTGCACCTCTCTGGGGAACATGGGAAAATAGAACTGGCAGTTAGACATAACAAACAGCCTCTTTTCTAGGTCTGTTGGGTGTGAGCTCAGCCAAAAACACACCACCAAACCACCTTGGGCCCACACCCATATGACTTCTGACAGTACCCACAGGGACCCAACAGAAATCCCTTTCCATTCCAGCTTTCAACTTCTGCATGAGAAACTGCATTTGGCAAAATAATTCTTCTCATGATTCCTTTAATTACACCCTCATTACATAGATACTGTTTTGATGTAAGTTGTAATTTTTTTTCTAAGACATTAATAATCTTAGGAGACAATTCAGCAATCATAAAATTATGTGGCAGCAATCAAAACGCCTGTGACAATACAGTAAAACTTTTTACAGTTCTCCACCTACACTCTATACTCTGCTATGTACTTATGAATGTATGAGCAAACAAAATTTATATCACAAGGAAAGAAAAGGGGAAGAGCTACAAGAAACTTTTGCCTAAAATTCCTGTGTGGCATCTAATGTTCAAGAGAAACAACTACAAGCCAAGTAAACAGGCCACTCGTGAAGACAGAGAAAAGGAAAAACAGAAGAAAAACAATCATTCATAAGCAATGTAAGCTGCCACATAGAAATTACTGGGCTAATTGTGGCCCGACTGTCTTCCGTTCTAAAACAATTTCTAGGCCCATCAGACAGGCTGCTCTGTCAATTCTTCCAGAGAACACAAAAAATCCATTTGTTGGAGAGAATTCTCCAGGTTTACTTCAGGATAAGGAACTCTGAGTGGGTTGAATGACATGATACAGCAGTTTCTTGGGTATCTTCTCTGTAATTAAACCTCTTACTCTAGGAGAAAGAACTGAGGAAGACATCGGGAGAGCACTAGCAGATGTTTAGGACAGAGATACACATAGAAGCACATAGCTGGGGTATTTTGGAGCTTTTGGTTCACAGCTTTGGTCACCTCAAAGCTGTTTTGAGCATTTCATGCTCTCAATAGTGCTGAGGATTGGATGAGTGAATATCACACTAAATTAGCTGCTGTAGCAATGGAGAAACTCAACAGAGTTTCAGAGACAAAAAAAAAAAAAAAACCAAAAGAAGCATCAGTAAATACACTAAATACCTTCAACTTAAAAAAAAAAAAATACTGAAACATACAAAGCAACTCAGTCTTCCTCATCCTGAAGTTCCAACAATAGTAGACATAAAATTCTTCAAGAACATTCCCTGTCAATAATTAAGCCATTACAACTCAAGTCCAAGAACTTAAACATTGAGCAAAAGAGAAACTCACAGTGGTGCACATCTGCCTAAATGAGAGCACCTTCCAGCTCCTGCACGCTGCATACCTAAGTGCACAGGCTGAAAACGTAGGTTAAAGCCTAGATCTGAAAACAGCATTTCTTACATATTACCTAGTGTGGTGTGCAAGCTGATCCAGACAGCAGAGCTCTACATAAGCAGTCCTAACAATGCAGTGTCCAGAGTCTCTTCAACAACACAGACCAGTTTTGACCTTATTTCTACAATAATATCAAGAGACAAATTACCTTACTGACAATGGACATCACACTGTTACACACAGGGCAGCATTCTTCTTTGTGTTCTACTTTTCCAGGTGTTGGTGCTTGGTCAGAACCCAATAATATCCTTTAAAAAGCCTCAGACTTCTCTGAAATGTGAAACCCACCTATCTTGCACAGAATCTTTTAACCTAAACTGAACAGGCATAGAGCTAAAAGTTCTCATTGCACAAGAACAGCCACAGAAAAAGAAAAAAAAAGGCAGAGACAGAAACTGCAGAACACCAAATGAGTTCAAAACACACATCTATGTCAGAACTGGAAGTCAGTTTACAGCCTTTCTTATTCCTGAAGATGGGCAAAACAGAGACCATTTAGCATCTCCTTGAGTAACTAAAAATATAGGCCAATATTATTCTTTAAATTAAACAGTTAAAATCATTATTTAAAGCTAAATTCAGTTATATCTTCATCAAGAAGGACTCGATACCATAATTACATTTATCCAGTGGGTGATTGAAGGCAGGAGCCCTGTATCCCACTGCAATGAATCACAGTGTGAGGAAGCCTTGTTCATTCTTCCCAGAGAGCTGCCTCACTAAACCCTGTCTCATCTCTGTGAAATCCCCTTCAGGGCCCAACAGGCTTGGTTAAAACAAATTTATACTCACACAAGCACAGACTAATATGCTTTACAAAGGATCTTTTTTTTTTTTTTTTTTTTACTTGGTTACAAAAGCTGCTGAGTTTCTTTCAGGAACTGCAAGACAATATCAAAAAGATCTTGCAAGTTTTCACCAACTCTTTATTTTGAACATAGTGATTTTTTTACTGGGTGTCAGTTACTGACATTTGAATTTATCTGGGGGTGGGGAGGGAGGGTAGGGTGTGTCCCTCTTTCACAGTGATGTATCCTGCCTGATGGGGCTCAATGTTAAGTAACCCAGTAACCCTAATACTAATTGTATTTTAGAACTCAATCTGATTCGAGTTGTGAGGCAAATAATTTTTTGTCCTTACAATAAAATCAAACTTAAGAGCAAAAGGCTGTGGGCACTTATGAATGTATGACTCTGGAAAATGAAGGACTTTCCATTAAAGGAGCAAGGAACAGATAGTTCCAGATGGGAAGGAATCACCTGTACTATTTAGGATCAACAAAGAGAAACCTAAACAAAAATAATTTATTTTCCCAGAACGATTAAATTAGTTTTTTTCCTGGTCTACCACCTTCAAAAGAAATGCCTCTGGGCAAAGTAGAAGGGGAACACATCACTGTTAACAAAAAAAAGGCTCATAGACAGCAAATTTTCCTCTCACACTCCCTCAGGCAGCCAGTCATTCTCTGATGTGAGGGCAATGGGCTGAAACCGAGATTGGCAAACTCTCTGCTGTGGGAGACCCTGAAAATGCCCTCAGCAGCTGAGGGCTGGCTACCAGTGCTGATCACTTCTAATGACAAGTGCAGAACAAGAGAACATCCTAGGAGAAGTTCTGGGCTGGAAGATGTACTCTGTGTGGTACTCGATGGTTCAAGGCTCCGTGTGACCATTTTATAAAAACAGCAGTGCTTTTATGGTTTCAGATGACTCACAAACAAGTGCTTAGATTTGCTTTATATTGCTTTACAAACATGGAGTCAAGTGAGCAACACTTTCCAGCTCATTTCCAGTTCTGATCCAACACAGGGCACAAGTGATGATTACCCAGCTGGCTCAGCAGCTCCAAAGCTGGTGACAAAGAACTGAATAGTTTAGACTGAACAGACTCATCCATGTGAAGATGTAACTCCTCCCAGAGCCCACAGATCACTTTCACCTCCACTCCAGTGTTGCTGATTTCTAACTGGTTCACTCCATGTGGCTTACAGAAATGAAGAACTGGAAGCCATGGTCACAGAGCAGTGCTCCTCTTCCAAGCAATCCTCATCTACACATGCATGTGCCCCCACAGAGTGTGAGGCCGAAAAGCTTGAGCTGAGCTAGCCTAACCACTGAGCAGCAGTTCAGGCAGGTGCAGACAAACCCAGCACCCTGCATAAGCCCCTGTGTCATCTTCAGAGACGTTTGCAGGCCTCAATGAACCCCCAACCAGCCTGTCTGCAATCCCTGCACACACTCAGCAGCCCTGCCACTCAAATTCAGCTTTCTGAATCCAAAAACAGGTTGCAAGAAATAATAAAACATTTGATTCTGCATGGATTTTCACTACATCTAAAGCAGTATTTGAGGACAGATTTTTCAGGGGTAAGGACAGGGGCATTAATTGCCAGCAGCACAGCAATTCCTGTACCTGTTTCTTTGGTCTTCCACCACAACACAATTATGTCCCATACTTCTGTTTTGTAACTACAACTGCATCTAGAGTTATTTACTGGGCAGAACACAAGGACTTGGTCCAGAACAAAATTACCCCCACACCATAATTTTTAATTAAGAAATTTTATACTTGTTTAATGAGCCATTTTCAAGCATTCTAAAGTTTATGAAGTACTTCTTCACGATTTCTCTCTGATTGTCTTTAACTCTGAAAGGCTCAAGGTCCATAAGCAGTGACTAAGCATTTCCTCCAAATTCAGGAACACCTGAACACAGCCCTTATTGCTGATATATTTTCTACTCACTAGTATGTCACAGGTACAAAAACACTCAAAAAACCCCTACTGGTTCCACCCAGAAGTTACTAAATGAATAAATATTTACCTGCACTTTAAACAGAGAAATAAAACAGTGAGTCTTCATCCTGTTTCTGCCAAGATCCCATCACAATTATTTAGTTGCTTGAAATGTTATTTGTAGGGCTACTTGTGATTTCTATTTCTTGTGATCTGTGTAGTCTGTTTTCTTCATTACTTTCATGTCCCCATGTTTCACTTCCCAGTTACATTCTGTGAAATGCCTAATAGGGTGAAACTATGCAAATTTACTTCTATTTAGTTCCCAAATTCTGCTTTTTGTTGTGCTCATGTTTGAATTTATCTAAATGAGAACACAGAATTAAAAAGCAAGACTGAACAATTTTTCAGTAATTAATTATTATGAGCCATCTTGTGACGGTACTACCCACCCTGCTCCAGGTATCACTTGAAAGACTTCATTCTTTATTGTTAAAATAAACTCGCAAGTGTGGATTGCAAGAGACTATGAACCAGCACAGCAGTGTCTACCTAAGTGTGTTTTAAAGACATGGTGCAGTCCAACTTGCTGTTTGATTCCAAATATTGCCACATGATAAATAACAACAGCATCCTATCACTAGCATCAGGTATACAGTAAATGCTATATGAAACTAGAAGCAACCACTAAGAATAGTTCCTGTGCTGAAGAAGGAAAAATACAAGCATCTAATACAAGCAGTTTACCTCCTGCTATATCCAACACTCAAAAGTGAATCTATTAAGCTCTTTTAGATAATAAAAGTGTGCATTTTAATCTGTTCTTGCTCCCCAGTCACTCCTATTTGAGGTAGTGAGGCCTCATAGAAAAAATATTTAAAATATGAAGCGTAATTTCAGCATAACAATTTATAATACTATGTCATTTAAGAACCCCAAATTTGCACTAATCCCTAGGCTAGAAGCAAGAAAGTGCTTGGTTTCAAAAACAAAACCCAAAAATAAACAAACACACAAAAAACAAAAAAAACCACCCAAAGTCAAAACCACACCACAAACACAAAAAACAGTCCTCCTCTCATCAAACCAACAGTTCAAATCTGAATTTGGATCCAAAAGTAATATTTGAATAGTATTCACATATTTTACATGGCCTTTGGACACAGCACCTAAAATTACAGAATACTTGATGTAAAAACAACCCAACCAACTCCAAACCTTCTGTTTCCATCAGCTGCAAGGCTCAGCACAGTAATGCAGACAACATGGTGTTTTCTGGCTTCCTTCATCAACAAAAGGTTTCACTCCATTCACCAGCTACCTGTTCTACAGGCTTGCTTCCGAGAGAAGTAAAAGTGGTTTGTGGTGTCAGGAGCACCTCAGGGAGAAATTCCCTTCCACACACTGAGAAGGAACCGAGCCGGAGCAGTGCTGGAGCTGTGACTGGCCCCAAGAACCCTTTCAGAGCATGACCCTGTGCATTCGCCTCAGAGAGTTTCACACAAAGAGCAGCAATGCTGTGACCCTGGGACAGCAGCACTGGCAGAGCACAGAAATGCGTGGGGAATAAAGCTCCTCAGAGAGAGGGCAGCCTGCTTGGCAGCTCTCTGGCACAGGGCAGTGACTTCCTACCTTCAGTACCGTAGGTGAATAACACTGCAATGACCAGAGTTAAGATATTTCTACACTCAATGGGATCACGAGGCAAAGCAATTTCTGACACTGAGATGAACCATGAAGAGCAAGATGCAAAGAATAAAATACAACCCTCTTAACAACTCAAAACCACCAGACTAAAGAACCTGACAAAGGCTGCACTGAAAACGACACATTCCCTGACATTTTCCCATGCAAGGGGTGGAAGGATGGAGGAGAGGCAGCAGGTAGATTGTAGACAGTGTATTTATCCTCCTGCTACCTCTAAATTATGATACTGGTATTTACACCACTTCCTGGCAATAGGCATCTAAAGCCCACGCTCTCCTTGATAATTGAATACAAGCTCCTTCTTTTCCCCAAGCAGATCACTGGAGACTTTCTTTTGACAACTTCACTGCATTCTGCACCCCAGCCTATTACTTCACCTCCAAACTGCAGGAGTAGTAGGATACAAGGGATGTAAACCTGGGCACACAGAAGAACTGCTGGAGCAGCAGCATCTGTATTTAAGAAAGCAATTATTAAAATATGACAAAATCAGGCACCAAGAAAGTGACTCTTGCAACTGAAAGCAAAGGCTTTTCAGTTTTCACACAAACAATGATGGCGTGACCAAGACAGAAATTTCTCAACACCATACGCAACTGCAGAAGAGTTATTTTCCAAATAAAACCTCGTATTTCCCTAAACTCCTTTCAAATTTTCTCCCAGGATAAGTGAGATAGAAAACAAAGCCCCCCTAAAATCCTATTTTACTTCACACCAGTACCTGTCAAGATAAAAGGTACATCACAGAACAACAGAAAATTGAACAACAAACCATTTCATTTGCCACCACACCCCAATAAATCTTTCTTCAGGTTAACAGGGTCTGCTAATTACCAAAATGTAGATGCTTGAGCCAAAGGTTTCAGGAATGCTGCCATTTCTGAAGAACCCTTCTTGCATAGTGGGTCTAACCACTGCCTCTTTCTCAAGAAAACAGCCGTTACAGAGGTAGAAACCCTTATTACTGCACAAATAGAGCTAAAAACCACCCAAAGAGTAGTATGCTACTTTCCTGGCCAACAAGTCCCAGTTAAACCAACAATGAAGAACCAACTTTGGGCATCAAGAGAGTGGAAAAGTTTCACAGTAATTGGTACACATTGTCTGGTTCTTTCAAGCTTTATCAGCACAGCACACACAGCTTGCATCTCATACTCTCCTGAGGCAACAACCCCAGGAATTCACCCCTAAGCAGTGACATAGCAGAATTTTAAAAACTGCCAAGTAGTGATGGAAAGACAAAAGGATCCACCAAATGCTGAAGGCCTCTATAAATCTTGTGGTTGCACACAATAAAAGTTGACAAGTTATCAAACTACAAATAAATCTGAAAATTCAGCCGTGGTTTGTGAAATTCACATTAAAAAGAAAGTAACTTGAGGATACTAAAATGGTGAGCTGCAGAGATAGACTAAAGCAAGAATTGCTCTGCTTTCCCATAAAATTTACCTAGAAGTTAACTGGAACAGGAGTAACTCTGAGAAAACAGCTATAAATAGAAAGGGGTTAATCATTCAAATTTCTATTCCCATGACAAGAATACACTAAAGACTCAAACTTTTTAATCTTATGATAGGATGCTTTAAAAATACTTTAGCTGCTGCACTACAGTCTACCTCTACCTACTTTTTAAAGATACATTCTCCTTTATTTTTTTAAATGCAATAAAGGAGATTTTCTTTCAACAGAAACACTTTCACCGATGGTAGACAAAACGAGCCCATGCATCAGCTGGAACAATTATATGTGGTCACTTGAATGGCTATTTTTTTAATGGGGCCACTTAAAAATACTTTTACCTTTTCTCCATCCTAATATACAGCACATAAAACTTATTTGTTATTGATTTCAACTATCAGAGCTGCTACAAAGTATTTTTCAATTAAGCATTTGCATTTATCCTGAAGTAGAAGAGAAACTTAGCATCATTAAGGTTGGAAAAGGCCTCCAAGATGATAGAGTCCAACTGTTCCCCCAGCACTGCCAAGCCCATCCCTAAGCCCTGTCCCTAAGCATCACATCCATTATATTTGTTCAAGGACATAAACACAAGTTTACCATGCAAAGACACCAAAGAAAGAAAAACTGCCTCATCCTCAGTGCACAGATGAAAACACACCAGGAAAACCAAATGCTCCTGAACTCACACAGCAGCCTGTGACACACTTGGAAATAGAATCTAATTATTACAAATCCCCAGCCAGTGCTTTACTCACAGTATTTCTCACCCAAGTAAATTAATGTTGAAGCTTTTAAGCTAAACCAAATGGAGCATGGGAGATAATACACAGAGAGAAGTTCTTTATTTAAAAAGTAGAAACAGATAAGGAGTTTTGTCATTTTGTGGTGACCAGCAAATTGAATATAAAGTGAGTTGTAATCCAGCATATCTGCAGAGACAGAAATTAGGACAGCACCAAATATATGCATTCAACTTTGAAAGATTCAGAGCTGCTGCAGATTTTCATTGACTACTCACTTACAAGAAACTGTGAGGAAAAGACTTGATTGTGGTCTTCACATTACTTCCAACTTTTTAAGTTACATCCTCTCATTCTTGCCAAACTTGCTTTTATTGAAGAACTCTAGTAAACAGTCTTTCCTTTTTATGCAGTACTTTTCTGTTCTTCCTTATCACTGCAACTCTTCATGCACCAGATTTATTTATAGCACCCAGAGGAAATAGAAGCTACCAGTTATCAAAACAGAGTGCAGAATGTAAATAAACGTATTTGTGTTAGCTGGACTCTAAGAACTTGTGCAGAGTGACACTGGGTATCAAAAAAAAAGATATCCTAACAATTAAAGCAACAATTCAGCAACAATGTTGCTGTTCTTTTTATTGCTCAGCTAAAAATAGTTAGATTATTCTGAGCTTACTAAAATTTTCAACATAGCTAGATGTCACCTAATTAAAGTTAAATTAACATTTATTTTAAAAAAATATTATTTCCCTACATTATTATCACAAGTAGTAGATGCAAAAAAGTACCTCTGAAGTGCTGGGGAAGTGAAACTGGCACAGCATGAAGACTCTCAGTATTCTACACATCTGAAGAGTGACATCTCTATCTTTAAACACATGGGAAATTTTGCAATTGCTTGCACATAGCTTGTAAAAGCTTATAAACATAATAAAGTTATTTAAAGTTAGATATGTAATTGGATGCAAATTATCAGTATATTATAAAGTGTTTTTTTTTATTTTTAATAAAATATAAAAGTGCTTTTGTCAAAAGCATTGGATCCGTCTTACATGGGTAACATAAAGAAGCAGAACAGTATTAGCTACCGAGTACAGATAATCAGTCCCTCATTTTTATACTTAACAACAGAAAGGGAAGTCTCTTTTTTTGCTACCAAGTTTTGTGCCAGAAATTAATGGACCATTTGCTGCTGACAATCTGCCAGACTAATGATGTTTTTCTTCACTCAAGAGGGTTCAGAAACTACTACTCACTTTCCAGTCAGCATTCATCAGAGATTCCCAAATACACTCCCTCCCATGAAAAGAAAAACAAGACAGCTCTTCTACAGACACACACACCTCTTCACACTTAAATCATTACTACAAATAAATAATTTAAAACACTTCAGCAGCAGCAGAAAAATGTTCTCCACCTCCTGCTATTGTGGCTCAATCCTAACATTGTGGTGTACATGATACTTTCACTTAAACCTGGCATAGGGCAGAATAAGATCACAGAATCATTTAGGTTGGAAAAGATCCTTAAGGGTGAGTCCTTTAATCCAGTGCTTCCAACCCCAGTGGTAAACCATGGCCCTGAGTGCCACATCTGCACATCTTTTAAATACAGCCAGGGCTGGTGAGTGCACCACTTCCCTGGGAAGACAGCTTCAATGCTAGATAATGTTCTTGGTGATTAAATTTTTCCTAATCCAATTTTTATCCAATCTAAACCTTCCCTGGTGCAGTTGAGGCAGTTTCCTCTCATCCTCTTACTTGGTACTTGGGAAAAGGCTGACCTTCACCTGGCTACAACCTCCTTTCAGGTTGTTGTAAAGCTACACTACTGTAAAATTGTTAAGCTAGTTGTGGATGCCCCATCCCTGGAAGTTTTCAAGGCCAGGTTGGATGGGACTTGGAGCAACCTGGGATAGTGCAAGGTGTCCCCTCCCATGGCAGGGGAGTGGAACTGGGTGACCTTTAAGGTCCCTTCCCACCCAAATCATTTTATGATTCTATATCTCAAATTTTATTTCCTACTAGGTTTGGACTCAGTTTTGGGGATTCAGTCTTGTCCATCTCCATGTATCAGCCCCAGGACACTACTGTGTCTGCTCACATTCTGATGCTGCTATTGCATAAACCCATGTGGATGGCACACACACACATGCACTGTCTCTCCTTCACTGCTGTCTATACACCAAGCACTAACTCTTCTTTGTTTAGTGGATCCCTGCTTATGACTTGGACAATCCTCCTTAAATATCTTGTGTCTGCATCCTTAGCAGGGCATACAGATAACCAAATAGTAAATTCAGAAATTCCTCCCCTCTATCAGCTGAGACAAAGTAAGACACTCAGCACTAAGGGTCAGAAACACACAAATACTCCAAGCCTATGTGATTTTCATACCCCAGTACACAATGTGTGTGGTGGTGTGAAAATCCCAAAGGCCTTGCCTTCCTCAGCAACACCTATTTAAGTCAAAAAGGGAACTGGAAAAAAAAATTAACCACAAAAAACCCCAAACATGAAAAACATCCCAACACCAGCAAAGACTAAATAATATCGTCATCCAGCTACAAACACCAAAATGTAGAGGACCCAACACAGGCCTCCAGTCCCATGACTTCTCCCAGGCCAGCCCCCACACCTCCCTGTGTGCCTCCAGCCTCCCACTGCCCAGCCCTTGGCACAGCCGTCCACTCCTTTACTGGTCTGCACCCCAGCTGTGACTAATGGTTTCCTTTGCTGCACAGCTGTCACCAGAGTCCTTCCTTCTGGAGATTCTGTTCTACAGAATATTATACAGAGTAAAATGTGAGTTATTTCTAGCACACACCCTCAGGACAGGACCTCACAGGTACTGTAAGCAACACTGGCCTATGCCTCCAAAAACCAGCAGTGTAAAAAGATAAGACACTAAACAGGGCTAAGACTCATGTATGGTTAATGCACAGGTCCTCAAATTCTTTGGGGGTTGGGAGGGAAATAAAGGGGGATCCAGGGAGAAGCACTAAGCCAAGAGTAGTAAACTTAGTGACACACTGTATGAAGAAAAAAAAAGTAAAAAAACCCAGGAATACTGAAAGGTAGATGAAGTGGAAAAAAGTACAGGCAAAAGGACCAAAGTACTCTTCAAAACCAGAATAGAAATCTGAGACATGAAGCCAAGCATGAAGGGGAGTCAGTGCCCAATGAAATTTTTAAATAACATTTTATGTGCTTCTTTCTACCATGTCAACTTAGTACTTAGCTTTTTGAATTTCTACTGGCAACACTGACCTTTATTCACCTGGTTCTCCTCTGTAGCTGTGCCTGTACCCATGGTTTGTAAACACAAACTACAGACTAGCCTGCAGCCTTCTGGAGGACACAATTCTAAATAGCTGTGCTCACACCACTGACTGACAACCATCCTTCTGCAGTACTCAAAAGCAGGTTTTTTGGCTGGTAATCATAGTAACACAAATGTAATCAGTTTTTTAAATCACATACACTTCATATTTTTCTGTTATGAACATTCTATACTCATAAACATCAAATTGTTAACTGAAAATAACAGCATATTTCAAAATGTTAAGTTTGCTTGTTAAAAAATAAAATGATGCAACAATATCAAAACGAATGTCTCAAGCACCTTATTTACCAAAGATAAAAAAGGTATTGCTCGAGAGCAGGCTCCCATAAGAACCTTAAGCACTAAAAAATGTTACCAGTTATTCTCTTTCCTAGCAACTTTGTACAATGTTCTCCAAACCACCTACCTACTCTGCTTTTTAAACTGCTTCTAGTACTCTATAGCTGCATACAAGCACTGGTCTTCCACAATAAATCCATCACAAAACCACTTGACAGCAGGACTGAGCCCCTTACAATGTCAGGTTTATGGTACAGAACATCAGCTATTGCACAGTCCACATAACAGCTTTCATAAGCAACTGACTATTCTTATGCTTATTTTTTAATTATTTCATTGCCCTGTCAAGGTATCTTCTGTGTAGACAAAGGACTTTCAGAAATACTAAGAATTAGCAAACACTTCATGGCAACACTGTACCATAAAACTAAATGCACAGCAATATTCTTACCAATTCTTATTAACTGCCAACATTCACCACCAATCCTCACATGACTTCCACAAAACTGTTTCTCTACCTCTGCCAGCCACACCAGCTCTTGCCCACATGCTGCCAGCTGATGCCAACTCAAAATTTACATCCTCTAATTCATCTTCAAATTCTCTCATGGAGTTTTTTATTTTTTTTTAATCCAGCAGATATATGGTGCCTGGAGGCAAGGAGAGAGCAGGGATGACCTAAAGTGAGAGCAAACAGTGCGAGCTCCTAATGGACTACGCATGACCTAAAACTGTCCATTGGTTCCAGATTAATGCCTCTGCCTTCCGCTTTGCATATGTGAAATATGGGGGGGGCAAGCCTCAGAAGAGCACTGTGAAAAGAAATTTAAAATCAACCTAAACCCTTAGTAGCCCCCAAAAGTGAACCCAAAAAGACAGCAGTGACAACACACTGATTACCTGTGTCTCATAAAAAGATGTTAGAAGTCACAGTGCTGTCACTGTTCCCCCCCTTACAAGTAAACTCATGCAAAGACAAAACATAACATCACATACCAGCACAAAAATGAAACCCCCAACACAGACTTTATTCCCAATCATCATAGTTTCTGGAAAACAGGAACAAAAATTGTATTTATACAGCCAGTAGTGAAGTACTAAAAGACGATTTATCAATCTAATATGGGAAGTAAAGCTGTTCAGCATTACAGCAACACATAAAGCTGAGCTACGCAAGCATAAAACTAGACATCATGACTCAACTCTGATGTAGTTCCTTTAAGATATTTTGATGCTGCTATTTTGATGACTTCACAAAGCTATTCTAAAAAATCAGAGTAACCACTGCAAATAAAAACAAGATTTTCTAGAAACAGAAAAGCACCCTTCACAATTCAATTTCATAGCAAAAATTTAATGCAATGCTACTTATGAAAAATACACAAGTTTAAAAATCTTGAAAAACACAAAAGTAAGCTGCGAGTAGCAAATTTACATATTTTGTGTCAGGAGGAAATTACAGTATTCATAATTATTATGCTCTTTTAAAAGTAAATACTAAACATACTTCTATATACGTATATACGTAGCTCAAAAGACACAAAATTACTCCCGTGTTCAAGTAATTCACAATTTTAATTCAAGAGAACCTAAGGTAAGAAATAGATACAGCTGCCCTCCTCCCTTTTTAATGAACTGAAAAAGGTTTGGCCAACAGCCAAAGCCGGGAAATAGCAAAGGTAGCCGAGGACAGCCTGGATCCCCTATTTGTGTACAACCAGTCTTCTGAAAGGCTGTGACCTGTAGCAGGCTAGCAATTAACCTTTGGCTGCCTAAAAGAAGCCAAAATCAAACCAAGTAACAATGCACACACACAATTTATCAATGGGGAAGTGGAAGTGCCCCAATCCTACTTCTCAAAGGAATCTGGTTTTGACACCTCGGCATTACTCTTTGTTTCTTTAATCTTCTGAAGCCAGTATGTAAATTCAATTATGTTGGTACCTACACATCCACAAGCATTTGCACATGAGGGCCTCCTCTGCAGCTCCTAATGTATGTAAATGAAACTGCATTCCTGAAACCGAATTCCTATCAAAGGCTGAGATAAAGAGATTTCCCCATGTAAATTTCATAGACTGACACAGAGCGATCAATGTTGCTTACAAAGAACCTGATACTTCAGGCATTATCCAAATACATCTAGCTTTCACCTTGAAGGTTCTCTGAACTGTGATTATTTCAAAGGTTACCAGCTGTTAATTCTGAACTGTAATACACACCTTACCAACCCAAAGCAAAACTGGTTGCTTACTAGTTACTACTAAAATTAATTACAAACAAAAAAAAAAAAGTTAAATTTCTAACACAAGATGATCTTTGTCCCCAGATCTGATCAAGTTAGCAAGACAAATCACACAAAATTCCCCAGGTGACTGGCTGTAAGGACTAGCAGCATTGCCACAAAACAAATTGTTTCATGCACTCAGGCGTTAGTACTGAATTCCTGGCCTCCGTAATTCAGAGTCCTCATACTTCGAGGCAAACGATTTGAGATGTAGTGTGTAACACTGTATATGTCAGCCTAAGGGTATTGGTTTGAGGAAAACACACAATCACTAAAAAAAACCAACCAAAAAAGCCCCTCCAAAACAAACGGGCAAGCTTTTCTACGCAACTGTAAAAAAGGAGGCCTGTAAATTATGCTTATTGCAGATTTTTCCATCCTGGACTGCTTCCACAGAAACTGCCAGCTGGGAAAAAAAGGGCAAACTTTGTATCTTAGTGGCCTGCTGCTCCCAAGAGTGGCAAATCAAAGTCCACCTAAACCAAAGCAGTCCAGTTGCCTTTGAATAAATACAGTGCCACATTCTACAGCCCAACAACCCCTGTACTTATTTTCAGGTGAGTTAACTGATGGCAACTTGTAAAGAACCAAGGGCAACACTTCCACGTCTATCTTTAGATCTGTGAAAAAGCACTTAAACTACTTGAACTGTGTGCCCTGGTCACTGAAACAAAACAGCAGTTTTTCAGCCAAACAACCAAAACACTAGCCTGCATTTCCACCCAAATTCTAAATAACAACATTCTTTCCTCTGCACCCTTCTCGTATATATAGCACTCTAACAACTTGAATTTCTACTGGATTTTGGGTTTAAATTATTTGCAAAATACAGCATATAACAGACATATGAAAACTTTAAAGGGAAAGGAGTAGTGGAACAAGACATGTTCTCTCTTCACTACATCACAAAAATCAAATAAAGATTTTTTTTAAGAAGGCTTTCCTACACTAGGATTTGGAGTTCTGCCAAAAGTCCACAGACAATGGGAGAACCAGTGAATTCATGACATCAGATATTCCAAGGAAGTGAAACCTGGCTTAAACAGAAGCGATTTTTACTCAAGAAAAATAGATACTTAAATAGAAAAACAACAAAAATATTTTAAGACCATGTAAGAAGGAGGTCTATTTTATTAAAAAAAATAAAACAAAACCAACCACATTAAAAAAACCCCAAAAAACAAAAAACCCCAAAACATTTAATCAATGTTAAAAACCCCACTCAAGCATGTTTCCAAGGCAATCCACATCAAAACATTCTTGATGTTACCAATATCCCTGATATTCTTTTAAAAAAGGCCAGTAAACCAAAGAATTGTTGTTCACTAATCCCTTCCTGAATCCCCACTCTCCTGAAAAGCACTGCTTGCTGGCTGAATCTCCCAAAGCATGGAAAACCACGATCAGTCTGAACTGATGCTTCTAGATCAAAATTTCCAAGTGACCTGGTAATTGATTCCCCAGCCACCTTAATGCATTCTACTAGACTGCACAAACCTTTGCCAAGCATATGGATGTTCAATATTCCTTTGTATGCAATTTTCCTAAAAGCAAGCATGTTACAAAGTTTTATTCCACCTTTTAATTAATCTTTGAAGGCATACAGCTGTGGGAGTCTCTAGCTAATACTGCAAAACACAGGCCAACCAAATTTCTCCAACATCCTTCATGTATTTATCTCACTTCAAACCCTGAACTGTGGCCCTAAAAACCACTAAAAAAACCCTGAACTATAGTCCATAAATAATTGTTGCTGGGGTTTCCAGTAATGCCCAGTGTCAGGAACTTCCTAAGCCTGAATGAAGTTCAATATCAACAGAATAATAGCAGCACGGACTTAGTTAGAACTTAACATTTACAGTTATGGCTACAGTTGTCAATTCCAAATGAACAAAACTTGTCAGTGTATCTAGCGACAAGAAAAGACTGTAAGTGCATAAAGTTCTGGGGGGGAAAAATCAAACCAAACCAAACAAACCCTACACCCCAATAAAAACTAAGCTTTCCAGATTTTGGAAAGTGTCCAGCATGAGTCTAAGAGCACATGTGTTGGAGCTAGACAAACCAGCGAATCTGGCACGAAAGGTTTCCGTTTCTCTTTCAGGAACTCCTTGGGACTAATGAAGATTTATTTCCCCCTTCCACAGAAGCAGCTCCTCCTGTGGAAGTTCAGTTGTCTGTTACGAGAGCGCACTATGACAGACAGCACTGCCAAAGCCATCGTTCTGTGCGCCGCGCTGCACAGCGCGTGAGCAGCTGACTGGAAACACATTTCCGAAATACTGCTTTGCCATACAAATTCCTGCGGTTCCGAAGGAAAACAACGCTCAGAAAGCCAGCTGAAAACAACCAGGAGTATACAGTAATTGAAACACCACTTAAAATTCACAGAGCAATCACCAAGAGTTCTCAGCTGGGAAAAAAAAAAAAAAAAAAAAGAAAAAGCCACCAGGCACAGCGCGAAGCTTGTCCGGCGAACGCTCGCGGCGGAGCAGACGCCGCGCACCCAAGGACCGTCCTCCCCTCCGGAGTGCCTCCGAGCCCCCGGGCAGTGGAAGGGGCCAGGGCTGTGCCGCTCGCCCCGCGCTGCCTCGCGGCGGGATGGGGTGGCCCGGGCTGGACCGAGGGCGCCGCGGGCCGCAGACCGGGACGGAGCGGGGCGCGCCGGGTACTTGTTGCGGGGCCGTTTCCTCCGTGATCGCGCACAAAGGCACCCGCCCGCCCCACCGAGCCCAGCCCAGCCCTGTCGGTCGCCGCTCGCCCCGGGCCCCTTTCCGCTGCCAAACGGCCGCGTCCCGCCGAAACCTTCCCCCGCGCGGGGAGGGGGCAGAGCCGCCCGCACGGTTGAGCAACCGCCGTGTCGCAACCGGAGCGGTGCCCTCTTCCTGCGCAGCTCGGCGCCGCGGGGCGGGGAGGCACCGCCAGCAGCGAGGTGGCCGCCGAGGGGAAGCCCCGCCGCAGCCCACACCGACGGGAAGCGGGTGCCCGCCACTCCGTCCCGTCCCGCTCGGAGCGGAGTCCGGACACAACCAGCCCCGCACACTCACCTGCCCGGGCAGCGGCCGCCGCCGTGTCCCGCGCCTCCCCAGCCAGCGCGGCGGCGCTGGCGCCAGCGGGGAGCGCTCCCTCGGCCGCCACCGGCACCGGCCGCTGCGCTCCGCTGGGGTTACCAAGGCGATGGCTTCGCCCTCGGGCCGGCACCGCCAACCCGGGCAAGGCTTTCGCTATCAAACCGCGGCTGCCGGCCAATGGAGCGGCGCGTCCCGCCTCTCCGGGCGCTCCCCTTCCCCGGGAGGGACGTAGTTGGCCGCGCTTCCGGCCGGCGCTGCGGGGCTGGCAGAGAGGAGGGTGGGGGTCGCCTTTTCCCCCGCGCCGTCGCGGGCCGGGCCGCGGAGCTCCTGGCGAGACCTCCCCTTGGCGCTCCAGCAGCGCTCGGCGGCCGCCGCCGCCGCCCGGCTCCGCGGACAGACGCGCAGTTCCACTTTCCCCGTCTGGCGCTCCCCGGGCGCGTCTCACACCCGTAGCGCCCCGGAAAGCTGCTACCGCATCCCCGGGCCAGCCCTTCCCGCGGCCGGGCTCGGACTGCCGGCAAGAGCAGCCGCCCATTGGCACGGTGGAAAGGCTCATCCTAGAGCAGCTTTCCCAAAGTGCCTTTTGGTAATCAGCAGGAAAGACCTCATTATAGCAGCTTATTGCCTTGCCAAAGATTTCCGTGGTACATCCTCATTTCAAAAGTCTTGGTGCTGAGCTGTTAGGAATAATTGCATGGAAACTAGTACCTATAAAAGGGTTTTTTCTGAGGCTTAAAGAAGCAATCAAAGAAAGGCAAAGTAGAATGTAACCGGTAACGAAACAACTTTTGCATGCAGCGGGCCCGTCCCCACCCACTGAAATCGGCAGCAACATTCCTGCCGCCTTTAATGAACATAGGGCGAGGCGTAGCACATCCTTGTCCACAAGGAGTACAATCATATTATGCATATTTTAACATCCCTATGCTAATAATCATGCTGTATCATTAGGCTTGTCTATTTTAGTCTGTTCATTTTTCCAGTTATTCCAGTTTTGAAAATAGATGGATAGATTTACTTCCTCAAGTTCACTTACCGATTCTCAAGGCACTAAAAATCCATTAAATTTGGATTAGAAAACATCTAGGAAATGCTTTGTTGTTTTTTTTTCCAAACCACCCAACCAACCACAATATGGATTAACTGGAAATCTATGGGAAGGACAATGATCTCCCCTATTACTTTGGCAAATGGGATTTTTGCATGAATGGTGATCATGCAATGCTACCTCTAGGCAAATCTCAGTGGAAGGGCAGAAGTTAATGAGAAATCTTGCCTACCGTGTGTCAGTTGCCTTCACAGCCTGTCTGTTGTATGTATCAATTAACAGCTCCCTTTCCTACTTTTAACCAGTTCCTTAAGGCTGCTCAGTACCATAGGCATTGCTCCTGAACATTATGCTACTTCTTCACACCACAGAGTGTAGTAACTTTACGTGACATCCCTTCTTCCCGGGGGGAAAAAAAAGTCAGTAGATTTCAAACGAAACTGAAAATTGATCAGGCAAATGTACAGCTCATACAAATGGATTACGTTTTACATAATGAGGTTTAGCTCAGCATGTTGAGCCACTTGTTTCTTCTGTTTAAAGTTTACATTGCAATTGAAACATATTTCTGAAGAAATAAGGTATTAATGAAATCCATAGTGTAAAAAGTCCCAGGTATGCAGTTTTTCAAATCATTCTGGTACTTGTGGTTTTGACATTAAATATTCCAGATAGTCTTGGCTTAGATAGTGAAACCTTGGCTCAGTAGTTGGCCTCACTGATGACAAATGGGTTTGTGACAGGAAAGGCTTCATGATGTTTTTTTTTTTTTTTTAAAAAGAGCTATTTAGTCTGGGTCTTGCAACATTAGGTGGTTTTTCTACAGGATCCAGTGCAGTCTTTGCAAAGCATAAGCCAAGTATGATGTGCATGACTTACTGGACTGATCAAAGGGCGACAATCCAGAGGCTTAAAAATCCGTTTACTCTACTGCCATCTTTTCAATTGAATAATGTCTTGAAGTGTCCATCATGCATAAAGCCCCAAGCACTTTAAAACTGTCTTGTATAGACAATTTCTATGTGTGTGAATAGACTCCAATAAAGCCTGACCACACCAAATTTTTCTCCAGGGCTGTAATCCCTGATTTCAAATTTCCATTCCAATTTCTGTTTTATGCCTCCAAATGCAATATCAGTATATAGCAGGGGTCTATCTAGAGATAGAGATCTCAATCAGTAGTTATTAACATATTTCAGATTATAGTTGATCAACTTGCATGATATTCATGTTTTTGTCACTCATGGGGTTGTTATAGACAGTGTGTGCAATATGGATAAAGAACTTGCCTTGAAATATCTTAAATAAACATTTTTACATCCTATGTGGCATGGAAAAAACCCCACCAGACTTTAAATATCATTTTAATTTTCAAATTCCTTATCTTTAGATTCCCTTCCCACCCCCCTTCACAAAACAACAAATGTTCTATTATTCTGCCCCCCAGGCTATTGTTACATGTGTTCTCAGTATAACAAAAGGGTTTTGTCTAAAAAGGCTGTATCTCAGTCATGTCTTTGCATGTGAAGCAGCTGTACACCTAGGGCACATTCTTGGTTGCTTGAAAATGTGAAATGTGTCATTTTCAGTATTTTGGGTTTACACTATTTGAATTCTGTGTCACTGCAATGATTTGAAGAAAGGAACTAAGTTGTCTCTGTATCTGCAAACATCACAGAACCCCAGCAGCAGACCCAGACATTAAAAAAAGGCAAGTGGAAATGCCATGTTAAGGATGTTTGGCCTGAAGCAGAAAAAGGTATTCCGAAAAAAACTGAAGTTATTAAATCTAAAGGACAATGATCCAGAACGCAGCAAAATACTGGGCAGGAGATGCTTAGAAAAAATTAATTCGAAAATTGTAACACTTACAGCAACTTGCTACTGTTCGATACTCTGATACAATGGCAACATGTACAAACCAAATGAGCTTTGGGTAGTTAATGCACAGGAATGTTTTTTGGTGAATACAGAATGACATGAGAATCTCTCATAAACAATTTTTTTCTTAAAAAAAAAATGTTATATTCAAAACTGTGTGAGCAATAGTAGAGAGAATAATGGTCACTTTATACTGTGTGGTCATCCCTTTGTCAGCTTGCTGCCTACTGCTATCCCATAAAAGGCTTTAGAACATCTTGTGTATGACAAATAACATGTCACTCTCCCCAGTAGTCATTAGAGGAAAGACAGTTTGCTTTATAACATTTAAAAAATAGCTTATCTGTTAACAAAACTTTCATCTCCCCTTTGAAGTCCTGCCTTCATCTCTACTAGAAAAAAATTTATCCCATTGCCTAAAGTAGCAGGTTGTTACCATTGGGAAGACAGACTCATTAGTCACTGAAACTTAAGAAGTGTTAATAAACAAGTGAATAATATTGGTTGTGACTATTTTCAAACCATGTGTTTAGCACAAATCACAAGAATCAGGTTTAACTGTCAAAGTTTATATTTAATCTCCTGTAGGGGAAATATTAAGAGATTCCCAATACATGATTTCATGGCCTAGGTTAAAGTACTGCAGCACATATAAATAATATGACAGAGAAGATAAGGTATGTGGGTAGCATGGTCCTGCAACAGCCTCAGATGATAAATAAAAGCTGGCATGCTGGCCTGAACCTCCCCCATCTCTGAGGCCATTGCCACCACAGCCTCTAAGGGTGCATCAAGAAGTGCTAATGGCACGGTGAAGGACTTGGTGTGACACACCACCTCAATGCTGTGAGCAAGACATTCCTCTGGAGATGCTCTGGATAGTGCTTTAGTCCCTGTGCCTGTGCTTGCACCAGCATGGGTGTCTGTAATAAGCTTCCCTTTGTGTCTCACTGACTCCGGGGAAGGGGGAGGCAGCAGCAGCAAATGGCCCGAGTGACATTCAGTACCAGACTGCAAATACAGATGTCAGACAAAACGGATGCTAAGTTTGGCCAATGAAGCAACAGCTCACAGCAAGAACAAGCAGCTTTTAACAGTGCTTTGCTAAACCGAGTCATTTCACATGAGTAAAATTCAGTAGGAAAGTTCTCCGAGAACCTAGAGTGCACAAACAGGAGCCAGAGAGGCAAACCCCTCTGACAGCTGCAGCAGCCCCTCAAATAGCCAGCACCACCAATATCCAAATGGGCACCATCCTGGCACTTCACGGTTCTGTTCCCCCTATTGAATTCTGTGTCTGAGGCCTCTAATTTTAAAATGTTAAGCTTAACTTAAATGACACAGAGCCACTTGAAATAGAGGGCCTCTTTCTCAACCTCCCTGACTGCTGTACCACACCAGAATCACCAGCAGGTCAGCTGATGCACCCATCAGGGCAGACACTGCCCTGCTGTGAACTGGTGAACTCAGCTCTTTCTCCTCTTCCCCTCTCAGACAAGCTGTGTGAGCTGGTGTGCAGCAGCAGGTCCAAGCTGGGGGGAGGGCTTACCCCACCAAAGCTCTCCTGGAGCATTGGCTATGCTGGTGATCCCACAGAGCACAACTGCTTCCCCTAGGCTCCCTAAACCTGGGCCCTGTGCAGGGGAACTGGACAATCCCCGTGCACTGAGGCTGCAGCTGTGCCAGGAAGAGTTAGAAGCTGCACCCCCTACCCCACCCTGTAAATCCACAGCCGGAAGAAACACTGTCACATTGCTTCCAAAGCACAGAAACCCCAAGGACAGGAGCTCTTAGGCAGGCACTTTTAAATGGTGGAATTTTAATCAATTTATGCAAATTCTATTGTAATAAAGCAGCAATTTTTTAAGAGCACTAATCTGTAGAGAAACTGAGTGAAAATACTTATGGTCACTAATTCCATACTATGGACAATGTATATTTTTCTGCTTCTGTTCTAGTTTCTGGGTATGGTCACACTTTACAAGACCACTTTTTCATGAGGTATATAGACATCCATCTGTACCAGCAAGTGAAGACAAAAAAAAAAACTACTCAGAATGAGGAAGAGTAAGGCCTTTGCAACAATCAACAGCATCCTGAAGTGCCCAGCTGACTTTCCTGCTACATTCTCTTTATATACAAATAACTCTACATAGTCTTTCATTTTTCCAGTTTCCTAATATAGATTATGTAAAAACAGTTCCACCAATATGAAACAAATTCTTACATCCAAAAGGCCAATGCCTAATAGAACAGAACTTCTGTCCACTTGTAACCTCACATCCCACACAGGCAAGTCTACAACCAGCTATCATTTCCTCTGCCTACTTCATGGGTCTGAACTCATAACCAGTATTAACATTTTATTAACATAACTGGATTGTTAGAATTGTCAGTTTTTAGATGAGGCACCAAGTTCCCTTGTGTTATTTCTACTGAATTTTCTAATCAAATACAAAGACCCCATGACACATTTTGACAAAAAGTAGGGCACAGCCAGCTTATTTATTCTTTTACTAAAAATAGGCTTGAACGTCCAGCAGGTTGTAATGTGTGAGACAGCACTTCAAGTGTAACAGCTGCTCTACCTGCCTTGATACATCAGCCATTCTTCGCAATCTGCTAATTACCAAAATCAAACATCAGGCTTCACAAGGACTTTAGTTCCCTTTCGCTAAAATGCTTACCACAATTAGGCTATCCAACAATTGGAAAAGCAATAAAATATCTTCTCATCCTTACAGGAGGAGTTTCTGACACCCTTCCAAGCACAGCACAGCATGTTTTACATGTCTTGGGTTAATGGCATATTACTATTCTCAGCCAGAGGCAAAGACTAGAAAGAGATTCATTACAGGAAATCCGTCTCTCTCTCAGCCTCTTTGCATATTTATTTTCTAGCTGGCCTTTTTGTTAAGGCAATTCTGATAACAGAGCAGATGTGACAACTGTGAAAATGAGTACTGATCAAGAATACTATTGAATCTGTCACACTTTTTAATGACTGTGGATATGAAACACTGTATTATTTCAGAATTTCATCTTGAGGAGACTTTCAACTGATGTTTTGTCAAGTTTGCTTAGAGAAAAGAAGATCATTGTCCAGCCACAATGGTGTAAGTCACGGTTAGCAAGACTTTATTTTGTCAGATCTGCCACAAGAGAGAAAACACAGTCTTTATCTCACAAAGTACACGTTATCCTTTGGATCAAATACATTTACTGACCTGCAGTGCACAGTGGGCATCACCTCAGAATTTGGTCATGTGACATTTGCAGACCATGAAAGACTTGCTCCAAAGCAAATCTTTCTTTATCTCGCACGAGTTGTATGTGATGTGCAAAACAAAGGAGGAGATAAAAGCAAATGTGATCTATTGCTTCTACAAAAAGACACAGGTACTGTGTTAACATTTCACTAGCCCATGGAAAATACAATCAAAACAACAATTTCATCGCTTATCACTACTATACCTACACAGCAGGGCAAACTAAAAAAAGTTGTGAAATTTTAAAAATCCATAAGTACAAGAAAAATGACAAATACTACATGCATCATCTTTCATCAAAAATACCAATTCTAATTTCAAATAGACTATTATTTTGAATCTCTATTTAAAATTTCAGATTCTGACTTCTTCCCTCTGGTGACTGTGTTGTAATTTTAATACTACTGATGAGTTTCTATTTTTAAAAAGAGTACCAAAAATACATATATCTAGCAGATAGGCTTTCAAAAGATATTTACAGATGTCTTATTAAAGACATTTCAAGTTTAATACTAATTCATGTACAACTAATTTCAATGTTTATTTTTCTATAAAACTGTCCTACACTAAGTCAGTGCAAACAGAGTCACAAGCACACACTGAAATTGGTGAGAAGCAAGAATGTTTGGTTCTCTGCTGCAGCAGACAGAAATAATTTCATCTCACAGTTCTACTAAACTTCCAATAATCCAGAGCCATGAGTCCCATCCTCAGAAAAAAGCAGCACTCTGACACACTTCAGAGCAGCACCCACCAAGTGTTATTGATGGGCTCCCCATGCAGGAGAGATTCCTGGAATGCTCCTAAAATGCCAGTACATTTTTTGAAGCATTACTCTGACAGCCTTTTTTTGCTAGACAATCCAGTCACCCTGAATCAGGAAGACTCACGTTATTTCTAGGAATTATATTTTAGACAGTTTCTTCGATCTACATATGTATCATCATCATTTTTAGTCCACTAGAGCTAACACTACTAAGTCTGGCAATATGCCATCACAAAAAAAATTAAAAATTGTTGCAGTGTAAGAACACAAGTATATTATTATTATTCTTTTCAAACCTAGAAATTAAGCCTGCCTTACTATTTTGGAAACTCCAGACTTTGTGCTAGGTCACTTTTTACAAAGTTTATGGGTATTGATTAACCAAATAAAAAACTGTGCTTCACCCACTCTGCCTGGCAATCTATCACAACAAGTAGAAACTTTTATTTTATGACTCATATGCCTTTAGATTAAACAACTATGCAAATGATGCCAAATCTTTGTTTATCACAGCTTTGTCAGCAAAACAAAATCATTCAGCAGGTGAATCATGAAATTACTGTCTGTGTGGATGAGGGAAGCAGATATGCCATCTTAACTTCATGCTTCCCAATCTATTTCTCCTTCTCTGTATGACTGAAGCACTGCCCACATGAGCAGAGCTCCCCTTGCCTTTTCCTCAACACAGCCCATTTGGCTGCAGTTCAGAAAGTCCTTTAGGCACATCAGGAAAACTGAAACTTAAGTGGCTTGCTCAGGAGAGAGCACTTGCTGCCTCCCTCTGAGAGGAAAAGTGGGGTTTCATTTCCAGGATGAAAAGTGAATCCATTTAAATGGCTCCACCATTCAGCACGTAGCTCCTCTGCTTGGAGAGGGCTCACAGGGGGCTTTTATTGCAATTCTGTTCTACACTGGAGAAAGACTGACAGGGTGTCAGTGCTCAGAGAAGGAGTAGCCATCTGGACCAGGTTAGGTCACCTTCACTAGAGAGCACATTCTAGCAGCTCATAAAAATGTGGCTCAAGAACACTTTTTCTATTCCTGGAATGTATCTCATTGCCAAAGAAGGTAGCTACAGTCAGGAAAATATTCCATGGGGAGCAAACAAATTCTCCTGCCAAAGCCATTCCTCCCTGCTCCACCCCCAGCTGATATTACACAAGTTGAATAATGCATGTCAAGGTATTAAGTAACATGTAAACACTTCCAGTAAATGCTTCTACTGCAAGCCTTGGCTTAACTGGTGTTGCTTCCCCACTATGATAATGGAAAAACATCTTCCTCGGCTATTCATCACCTAAAGCTTAATATTAATGAAGCAATTCCCACCAAACACTGTCTGGCATCTTCCTCTCACGCCATCTCCAAGGCAGATTTTAAACCCCTTGAAAACTTACCTAATGAGGCCTCACTCTGAGATGGCCTTCCCTGAAATCTTCTGATTGACCTTACAGCCTATGCAGTGGGGAAACCTGATGTCTCAGAAGTATTACAGTTCAGGTAATACTCTTAATAACACATGACAAATTCCAATGGAAGCAAGTTGGGGGTTTTCTCCTACCACATGCCTTGTCTTCCCACCATGCATTGCCCAACAGTATTCCCCATCCCAATTTTGAGAATATGTGTTCTCACATTTTTTCCCAAGGGGAGCCACAGTCCTTTTCAATCTGGTAGAGGAAATCTCCTTGGAATTTAGTGTCACTTTAGGCATGCCCACTGCTTGCACAGCACATGTCAGTAACTCCTTCTGCTTTACTATCTGGAACACTTCACAACAGGGGCAAATGCAGTTCTGAGCCAATTAACCAAAAGGGGACTGGGTTGATCACATCACTGGGATGAGGACGGGCTCTTGAATCACCTCCATGAGACTGAGAATCATTATTCCCAAGGGAGAACTGCCCAAGGAAATTTCTGGGATTTTCCACTGGCATTTGTATTTTCATGAGGGTTTTCTGTAGGAGAGACTGACCTAGGGTCAAGTATCCAAGGAACTCCCAGGGAACAACACGAAATTCCACTCTGAAAAATGCCTGGGCAGTAAGTTTGAGAAGAGCTGTTAAGTAAGGAGGTAATGTCATGCATTTTCTATAACTTTTTCCAAGCATAAATTATTTCATTTCACATCACATTTCATCACATTATTTCATTTCACTAGGTTCTATAAGACCCAGTGCTTTGAGCTGGATTGTTTCCTTCCCATAGTTGTTTTCCTGGCAAGTGAACTTGCAGCCCAGCTGAGAATGGGACACCAGCAGCACTAAACACTACTTAGATCCAAGGGTCTAAGCCACTGCAATTGCTAAGAAATAAGCTCCTGTTTGGGCAATAAACAGAAAGCAGAAACATAAGTGAACAATCTCCTCCAAGTCTTCTCCTGACCCCTGCTTACAGCAGCAGCATTTTGTCCCTGATCTCCCACATCTGGAAGAGAAGTAAGGGGTTAGGGATGCTGAACGTCACAGCTCCCAACACCGAGGCCTCCCACCTCTGTATGACAACTGCAACACTGGTACTGGTGGCTGTTCAAAGACTATAAAGCACAGGGGAACTGTGGCACTATGGCAAAATCAGATCACAATCACATGATAACTGTTGTGTACATCTCAGTAAGTGGTATGGCCTTATATTTTTGTCTGGGCTGATCAGAACAGGCACAAAGCTAAACCCATGCCAGAAGGAGCCTGTTCTGCTCAGAAGATTGTTCAGATGATTGTTAATGACTGCATTGCAGCTATCACAGGAATGCCAGTGCTCAGTAAGGAGTGTTTTGAAGAAGGGTTTCTGAATGTTACTCCCTGCTGCTTTTAGTTCCCCTACAGAAGAACTATTGCAAAGACCAAGCCATCCACAAACACCTTTGGAGAAAGCTTTGGCCAGCCACTGCTGCTTTCCTAAGACAGGGTAACTCACTGCAGTCTTCATTCTTCTTTATTCTGTGAAATAACCTGCTTTAATGGAAGACTAATAAAACTACTGATTTCCAGACTTCTAAAAATGTTAGGGCTAAGTGGACTCTCAGAAAGACGAGTGGTTTCTAGACTTTTCAAGACCTGAAAGGTTCACCTGAAAAGCTGTTTATCTTTCAGTCAGGGCACTGGGGGCATTAAAGCTCAGGTATAAAATTCCTATTCAGGGAGGAATGTGATGACAGCAAAAGAAATGCATTTGCACGGTCTTTTTCCCCTCCACCCACTCCCACCACCTGCAAAGCAGAAGCACGTTTCCCAGCTCTTGCCTGGATCCCTCTCCACAGGGGCAGGGCAACAGGCAGGCACATGCCACAGCCTCCACACCAGCAGCCCAGGGGATAAAGCAGGACACAGCACCACAGAGAGAGGATGGGCTTTCTGAGGGGGCTTGTTGGTGTGCACATTGCATACACATACAGATGTGGATAATCCACACATCCTGCAACTTCACAGCAATTTGGCTTTCTAGCTCTCAATACATGCAAGAAATGACAGACCTCAGCCTGACACCCACCACAAGCTTGTGGTGATAAAGCAGTATCTGGCAGTAGCAGTCTCCTACCCTCTCTGCAGAGCCCTTATCCCTCAGGGAGCTGGGAGCACACTCATCCAGCAGGAAGGCCAAGACTGGATGGTAATGAGAGCCTGTACACATTTGGCATATGGAAATGTTTACATACCTGACTACACTTAGAGCTGTATCCTTATTACTGTGTGCTAACTCACAGAGCTTGGAGCAGAGGACTATGGCAAACCTGTTTCAGCTGCAGTGATCCATCCAGACCTTACACTCCAGTGAGCTGCTAAAGCAAACCTGTGATGCAATGCCTTTAAAGGAGAGCATGCTGCCTCTAACCATCCCACACAAATCCAACCACATTTCTAGTGCCCCCATACAATGGACACTGACACTGAATCACTGAAACTGAAACTTCAAGTACATCCTTACCATGTCATCCAACTGTATTTAGAATTCCTTTTCCCAAGTACAATTTGCAGTTATGGTGACTCAGTTACAGTGAGGACTAGACAGGTGTTTCAAAACAGCAAAAAAAGTACCAAGCTCTCAACAACTTTTGTTCTCAAGCACAATTAACAACAGAGCAAATACCTGGAGCAGTAACAATACAGAAAAAGAAATCTTCTCTACATCCCAGTGAAAAAAGTCTCAATTAATGAAATAGCACCTGTATTCTTATAAACCATCCAATGCTAATTCCTTCATATATTAGATCCAAAATAACCTTTTAAAACACTATAGTTAAACACTAGTGTTTTCCTTTGATAATTTAACTTAAAGATGTATATTTAACATTTAAATCTTGGCTCTTATGCTAAATATTCCTTTGAGAAAAAGTCTGAATAAAGTATTAGAGAGATGCACACTTCACCTCTTTTAATCTCAGTCACATCTTAAACTACCATTATCACAGATATAAGTTAAAAAGAAATACACGCAGATATGAATAACAAGGTCCTGTTACAGCATGTCAGGTTTTCTGTCAAAGAACATGCCATTACACTTTGTGGCTTAATAATTTTCAAACCTAAGAATTAAGGATGCTCAGCTATATTATCCATAAAATAAACCTTGAAAAATATAATGATTTTGTTTAGCTGTTTTCTCTCCTTCCCCCATGACAACAACTGGGGGAACAGTTGTGCAGTTCTATAGTGGCTTGGCCATATGAACTCTATTAAGAAACTGATTATTTCAAGTTGTTAAAGATCAGGTGATAACCTCCCTCAAAAGATGAAAAAATGTCAACAGACTCTAATTAGTACCTGATAGAAGTGGGGCTGTTGCACTGTGTAAACCCTGAATTAGAATGATAATGCAGGGAGACTCAACAAAAGCAGCTTTGTGTTTCTCCTTGCAGCCGGTAACAGCTCCTGCAGGGGCTGCCCCTTCCAGCACTGCCGCTTCCAAGCATGTGGAATTCTGCGGGAGTGGAACACTGGTTATTCCACACCCTGCTCAGATGTACCTGGCAAGTGCTTCTATAGTGTGGTTTAAAAGAAGAAACCCGTGTCCCATGCTACACATCTTGTCCGGTACAAAGAATTTTTAAATAAATTCTTCTGGGCTAACTGACTAAATCAGCCCCCTGGTAAGGTAACTCTTACCGAGCACACCTATTCAGTGCACGTGTAGCATTGCCTGCAGAAGCCTCAGCTGTGCTGCCATTGTTCCTCCCTGGCTTTGCACCAAAAATGGGCTCTCCACCTGCATTTCGGACTGATGGGAATGTGGTGGTCCAGGTGACACACAGCCGAGTCACTCTGCAGCTAACACCTGCTCTGCACATTAGAGACGGGCTTTTCCTTCTCCAAAGGCTGGCACCCAAACACACCAGGGTTAGACTCGAGGCTGCTGAAGGCACAAGGCTACAAATGCATGACTGCATGGCAAGTTTCTTGTCAGATCCAAGTTACTGTGCTTGCTTCCTTCAGGTTCTCTGACAGACACTGAGTATCTTAATTAGCAATCTGCCTTTTTAATGCCCAGAAAATCACACCGTGTTTTGTACTGTGGGTCTGATCCTACATACCTACACATGTGAACTTACATGCAGGAAAAATCCTGCTGAGCCCAACACTCTTTCCAAGCCAGTCTGCCCCCAGCATATGTCAGCTTCTGTACATTTTGCCCTTTTCCAATTCATCCCATCTGTTTATGGTCTTTCCATCTAGTTAAATATGATTTTCCAAGGTTTGCAATTCACCATTTTCCTTTCTTTTTTTTTTCCTACCTGATGTCCAGTTAATGATATTAAAAGGAAATTTATCAAAGAACTATCTTAACTCAATGCCTTTCCACATTTTTTCTCTAAACTGGCTGAGTGTGACCTTTGCAGAGGTATTTAGCAGAGGCCTGCTATTTACCAAATTATTTTTTTAATTTTTGTCAGCATGAATTTTGAAATCATCATCAAATTATTTTTGTTACATCAAATTTAAAAAATGTTCTCTAGCTAAGCTTACATATTTTAGTCTAATTCCTTAAAACTGTATGGGATGAAGTACACAGTGGAAAAAAACTCACAAAAGTCTGGTTTGTGGCCAAAAATCCACCTTGACATAAAACAGAAGGGGGAGAAAAATTAAATCCCTTGAATAGTATTTCCCAAGTGTTTATTAAGAATTACTTTCTTAGTCTCAAATCCACAGTAGCCTCAAGTCAACAATGCCACATGTGGGCTTGATGAGATCTGTTGAAAATCGGTTAGGACAACACCTCATTCTGCTGCCCTGCCACCTCCAGTAGGTTATATATCCATGGCACATGCAGACCAAATTGTTTATTTCTCACAGCTCTCATTAACCTCTGACTGCTGTGTTGATTCTGGATGCCAGGGTGGAATCAGGAGACCAGTTCAACTATCTTCTCACAGTTGTTGCTAAATCGTGACTATTTGAAAAGATTGAGTATGACAGGTCAGAGAGAGGAACAAAGAGTTTTATTCATGGAGAATCCTACTAGCCTACAAAGCAAGTCATATGAGAAACACATGAATACATATATTTTTATAGCTTGTGCCTAAATTAGAAACAAGATCAGAAATCTCAATGTCCCTCATGAACTCCTTCCTGTTTCACCACATTCTCCTATTCATTTTGGATGATACACTGTCCCCTTTAGTCTCCTTCCTCCTTTTATCTCTTCTTGTCCCTTGTCACCCCACTTTGCACATCCCACTTTGTGACTCTGTGTTCACTTGTAACTCTATGTTTGATTCAGAGATGCAATACCCCGAGGTCTGTCACTCTGGAAATCTGAAAATTGCCAGCTGCAAATTTCCTGTCTTGTCTCCCCCAGAAAAGCAAAGCGCCCTCCTTAACGAGTGATGCTCAAATATACTTCACAACAAGGTAAGAAACAAGCCATTTAATGCAGTAGACATGAATGAGAAAAACTGCCGAGGCAAAATTCCCTAGGAAAAAGGCCATTTCCTCACCCTCTGGCTGTTGGAACTAGACCAGGATAAGCTAAGTGGGTGAGGCAGAAGTCCAGGCCATTTGACCAGCTCAACAAAGGGGAAAATAAAAGGGGAAAAAAAGAGAAAAAAAGACAGAAAATAAGTGAAAACTGTTTCTACATGAATCCTTAGAGCCATGCAAACTGGGAAGGTATGTTAGAAACCACTTCTGCTTTCTGGATTAAGGTTTTAAAGTCAACCAGGGCAATTATTTTTGGAGATACAGTAAAATACAGATAGTGCCTTTTGACTCAAAAAGAAGAGATAATGAAAGCAAGAAACTAACTTCTGGTTGGACAAAAAACTCTTCCTACAAGAACAACCACCCCTAAAAGAGGTAAAGAGAGCAACAGCGACTACTCAGATTTACACAAATAGAATAGAATTGAAACCAGACAGTATCTCTCACTGGTACCAATCGCTACACTGGTAGGTCTAAACAAGCTTACAGCCTCAGAAGACTGCAATCTCCCTTCCACACAGGAAAGGAAAATCGTTTCTTTTACAGGAACTCAGAATTTCTCAACTCTAATTAATTTTCTAAAACAGGAAATCCCTGCCAGCACAGGTGGAACTATAACACACAAGGCTGTGCAGCTGGGGAACATGAAGAATGGGATTTCCGTGTTCCCATCTCACCCACCAAAAACAGAGCAAGTAAAACCAGCAGCTGAAAAATCTGAAGAGAAGAATGCAAGTAAAAAAACTGAAAGGGGAATTTAAGAAGTCACTAGATCATTCCTAAGAAAATTCCCAAATGGTTTGAGCCCTTCTGAGGAAGCTGCCATCACTGAGAGCCGAGTTTAGGGCACAGGAAACTCATCTGAATCTGTACTTTAGGAAACAGAGTTGAGAGGACACTTCGTTGCCTTCTGACAAGACCTGCATTCCTGAAAGAGCCCTGCAATGTGCATGGACAAGTCCAGCTTCTCTCAGCCATCCCTTTGTTCTCTGTAATTGCTATGTTTAAATACAGTTTACACTGTTACTCACTGGACCACATCACAAAAGATGAGTGTCAGGATAGACATTTCTTTGCCATTAAAATGTTACTTGACTTAAAAGCAAGACAAGAAATAGACATTTCTTTTTGGTATTTACTTGTCTGCAGCATAATTGTGGAGGCATGTAGAAAAGAGGGATATAGGCAATTATTTACATTGCCACACATTTCTGTCTGCCTAATTGAAGCCAATAGACTTAGGGACAGGTGGAGATGACACAGGTCATCACTGTTTGTAGGGTATGCCCTGCACTCTGCTCTGAACACTAGGGCTGTGCTTAAGTTCAGCTTAGGATAAGCAATATTTTTCATGACAGCTTATTGTATTTTATTTTACTTTATTTTTTGAACAACCTGGTCTAGGGGGAATTGTCCCTGCCCACGGGTTGGAACTAGATGATCTCTAAGGTTCTATAAGACCCAGTCCACCCCAGACCATTCTGTGATGCTATGATTGTATGACATCAAGCACCACAAAGCCATATGTATCAGAAGAAAGACACAGGGCAGATTTCAGAGAAACTAAAAAAAACCCTGTGTTTTCATTCAAATGAAATCACCTAACACAAATAGTAGCAGCAAAGCTTTTTTTAGAGCAGGGCAAGTTCAGCAAGCCACTGGTAAAAGAGCTGTAAGGGTGGGATACTGCAATGGATGTTTTCACCAGAAGAGCAGTGCTCTCACTATAAAACAGCCTGAGTACTTCTTACCATAGGAAGTGGCCCTTGCTCAACTGATGTGCCAGACCAAGAGGGTAACAACCAAAACCAGATTAATTTCCTTTAACTACAAGTACACCCTCAACACACTTGCTCACCAGGGGAAAAGATAAATAGACTTACTATTAATAAATATAACACGGGTAGGGGGGAGCATGACTTTTTTTCTTTCCTACACACACACAGGTTCTCTCTATTTAGACTATTAGAAGGCTAACTTTTCTCACACATGCATTTCAGTCAATATAATAGGTATTTGCACTGTTATGTCACTTTATGTTATTTATGTTTTATTGCTCCTTTTTCAAAAGCCATTGAGCCCACAGGACACAGTTGTAGCCAATATAGTACTGTACTGCACAGCAAAGGCATGCCTTGGAAATGACCTGAACACATGCAATTGAAGCAGTAAAATGAATAAGGTTACTCAGCTGGTCTGTCATTTAAGCCTGGATACTACGGTCCTGAAAGAAAGTACCATATATTCTCCAGAACAGATATCAATCAAAGCCACAGAACCTCAGTTGCTCACAATTCAGTGCTTACATGCACATTGCCAACAGTGTGTCAGAGCTGGGAGTAACCTGACACAGGAGATCACAAGTGCAAGCTGGTCCAATATGTACACATGCCCTTCACTAGCCTTACATTCATTCTCAGTGTGACCTCTGTGATTCAGCGTGCTACGCTCAATATTGAAGGTAAATATATAGGAACAACCTAAAACTATTTTCATCCTGTCCTATTAGTGAAGGGAAGTGTTTAAATGAAGGAGAAGACAAAGATTATCCTGTGATTTAGCGTTCTTCGTCTTAAGATGGATAGGTAAAACACAGAATTTAATGTAGAGGTAACTGCAAAACTAAGATAATGTCACAATGTTTTGCTTTTTACAAGATAACAGGAAAACCCTGGTTGCTAAATTAAGAGGGGAAATGATTTTAAATAAGTATCTTGACTTCCTGGCAAATTACAACGTTTAAGTCAGCTCTAAAATGAATTTGTGTCAGCTGGAATAAGGCATCTATGTGAAAGATTAATAATAATGAAAACCAACCTCTTTAAAAAGTAGAAGTAATTCTTGTTGAATTTATCATCACCTGTAGGACTGGTTATGTTAATAATCCTTCATGTTATGCCAAGTAGACTGGGAATAATTAATAGTTCACAACTTCCCACAGAAGTTTCAGTACCAATGTTGCTTTGACTGATGATAATAAACACAAAGTATAATCCCAAATGCTCAGGCTTTCAACATGAATTCCTTATATCTGAGCAACTTCCACAAAAAGTAATAAGAAATCTAACAGTCCAGCATTACCTTGTCAAGGGCAACTAGGTTCCTGGATCACAGACTCAGTGGGGAACTTCAGTCTCACTGTTCACAAGTCTTTAATGAAGTCCACTCTGCTCATGGAGAAGCTGATTCCATGTGTGAACTCAGGCATTCCACTACTGAGCTCTGCTGAACCACCACCAACACTCAGGAGGCAGCGAGTAAGAACAAAGGCAGTACCAAAGCTTAGCTGATCGTGCTGTGCAGGGGGTGCTGTTAAATCCTGAGGGCTCTTTGTCTCACGTGCAAGCTCTTTCCTCCTCATCTGAAGTAGCTGTGAAACAATGTTCACCTGGTAACATGCCTAAAACCAGCTGTGAGGAATGTCTGCAAGGGCACAGCGCTGTGAGAGAGGATGGAGAGGAAGAGAAGGAAGTGGAGAATAAAGCAAAAGATGGAAGGGAGGAAGGTCAGAAGGTTGTTTATATGCTTATAAAATCTCTAAAATAAAGTCACACCCCAAAGAGATGCAGGTGGCAAACTGATCTCATTAGAAAAACCACAATGCTTCAGAGACAAGCTTCATTTTTACCAGGATCCTGTTTTCAGTACTGCTCATACACAGATGTTGCAGAGGAAGGTTCTCAGGCACACTGTTTTGACAGACTTTAATGTAATTCCTGAAGGACAAGCCAGAAATATTTGGCTAAAATTCATTGCCAAGTTAGAGAAACACTACACAAGGAAGAAATAAAATCCACTATTTAGAACAGGGCATCCTTGGTTATCAAGTTTAGAACCTGCTCATGGTATTTTTCCTTGGAAACAGCACTTGGTGCAGCATACAGCATCCCTGCAGAACTCCCAGGTCCAAAAAACTCTCATATGTGCCTCGAAAGTGTGAGAAATAAACCTGGCTAATCACTGCTCTGTTAGCCTAGGAGCCAGGCAACTGGTGTACAAACAGCACCAAATCCACCAAGGTGTGAAAGGACTGCTATATCCACCTACTCCATGCAGACTTTCGGGGCAAAGCAGAAAGATTTACAGAGGCCACCTACTCTTAGGGAAGAAAGTGCCCCACTAGTATGACGTGGCAGTCAGTGTTTCACTCAGGGATGCTGTCAAGGCAAGAAATGGACAAGACTGACTGCATTCATTCATCATCCCTCCATTAATACTGGATCTTAGGAACTGCTGCCCAGGGCTAGTCAAAAAACTCCTTTCATGATGTTTTTCTACTGAAAATTATGGCTTTCTCCTGGGGAAAAAGGAAAGCTTTCCATTAAAGGCCCTCACTCAGTCTAGTATTTAATTTCTAAAAACACCAAGACCTAGTATCTTTTTGTTTTCAACAAAAACTTCGTTTTGAAGTGGTGCCTCACCGGAGCTGTGGTTCAGTTGCCAGAGCACACCTCCCACGAGGTGTGAGATCACTCAGAGGGGAGGTGATGACACAACTGGGGAGATGCAGCCTGGCCAGGGAAGCCAGGCTGCAGCTGAGTCAAAGCTGTCAATCAAAAACTATTCACAGTTTTAGGAAGTCTACTGCAAAAGTTGACAAAAGTAAGGTGCTTTGCTTTAAATTTTTCTGCAAAATAATATATTTGGTGATATCTGTTCCTCACTCCTGAAGCTGCCACTCATAAAAGCAGAGTCAGTCACAGAAGGACACTGGAGGCTCAAACAAGAGCAGCCATAGCCCACAACTGCCAGGCTCTTTCCATGCTTGGAAATTGCAAGTAGTTGGCTGCTCCTTCTCTATTTCTTCACCTCCTCAAGCATCTCAACTCCAGTATCTGTCCACTCATTGCCAAAAAGGGACTGAGCTCCCAGGGAATGCTCTGACAATGTCAAAGATTAACTCGCCGATCCTCATGTTTAATGTACAAAAACTCTTACTGGAATCCTGCATTTAAGCCTTTAGGATAGGCTCTGATCCGAGGGCAATGGACAGCCTTAATAGGAAAACTTAGTGCCCCGGCAGCTGTCTGAGCTCTCTTACGGGATATGAAGTCTCCAAGAAGCAACCCGAGAGCACATAAGCACTGACAATCAAGGCTCCACTCTTATCAGACCCCTCCCAGTCTGCTCAAACTTTAACAGATCACTAACCTCCCTCGTGTTACAATTGCCAGTGAAATACAATAGCCTGAAACTGAAAACACCTCCGGTCTACCAAGAACTCACTCTGAAGGACAAACTCACTGATAATGCAGAAACCAGCTCACAGGATGAGACACTGATTGTTTCAGTGCTCTAAGTGAGCAGCCTAATTGGAATAGAAAAATAGGGTGATGAATCAGAGCTAAGGAAAGCACCTTGCTGAGGAAGACAGACAACATCAATGCTTTACATCATTAAAAAAAAATTTGAGGTTACTGTTTAGGACAGCACACGTGGAAAACATTTCAGGAAAAAAAGATGAAATGTTGTTTAATTGGTGAATTCTTGCCATTAACGGTCTGACACATGCTGGCGGGCAGGAGGTGTCAGCCTCAGACATGCTGCCAGCCACACTTCCCCACTCCCAGCAGCTGCAAGACCTTGCTGGGGTTTGAAAGTTTCCCAGCCGGAGGCCCTGATCCCTTTGCTTTCTGGTGAATTAGCCACTGTAGTCACATCTCCTTGCTGGGTTCGATTTTATTTTCTTTTCTTTCTTTTGCTTCTTTTTTTCCCCTGGCTTCTTTTTGATGCAGTAGCATCTGATCTTATTAAATCCTAACCCCTCTTCTCATCTCCTTCCCCCGCGAAAAGGGAAAGAGACTCCAGAAGCAT
The DNA here is from genome assembly GCA_013399225.1 of Rhipidura dahli. NCBI lineage: Eukaryota > Metazoa > Chordata > Aves > Passeriformes > Rhipiduridae > Rhipidura > Rhipidura dahli. Next base: position 271,313 of record VXAC01004100.1, read on the forward strand.
CCTATGGCGTGGGGATTCACCTAGGACTGGGAAGCCGCGCAGCCAGCCACCACTGCAGTGGGACTGGGGAGTTTTTCACAGCCTGAAAAGCTCCAGCAGCGAGAGGGAGGGGACCGGGCCCGAGTCCCCGCAGCCAGGAGCCGGCGAGGAGCGGTCAGTGAGCAGGGAGGTCAGCTCGCTCTCGCCCCGCAGCCACCGGTGCCCGGCAGAGCTCCAGGTGGTGCCGGTCCCTCGGCCGGGCCCGGGGCAGTGCCGGGGAGCGCTCAGCCGGGGGATCCCGGCCCGCTCCGGCCGCGGGGCAGAGCCGCCCGCCCCGCCGGGGCTCCCGCTCCTGAGAAGGGGTCGGGAGAGGTCAGACAAGCAGCAAATCGAAAACGCGACCCGCAGTCCTACCCGGCTGTGCCTCCCGCAGCCTCGCACCGACAGGGCATCCCCGGCACCGGCTGCCCCAGCCCGCTCCGCCCCGGGCCGGCCGCCGCCTCTTCCTCCTCCTCTGCCTCGGCCCGGCCCCGAGCAAGGCACAGTGACACCGGCAGGGTGTTCGGCGCTGGCTGTCCCGGCGGCAGTGGGGCTCCCACGCCCTGCTCCCCACCCACTGCCGCCGGGACAGTTCCTTCTCTCCCCGAGCATTGGCACACCGCTGTCCAGCGGCCACTGCCACACGCAGCCTCCCAGCCTGCCACCACTGTCACGCACAACCTTCCACTCTCACCATCACTGCCACTGCCACGCACAGCCTGCCAGCTTGCCACCATCACTACCACACGCAGCCTGCCACCACCACATACAGCGTGCCACTGCCATTGTCACTGCCACTGCCACGCACAGCCTGCCACCACTACTGCCACACCGAGCTTGGCAGTGCCCCAGAGCTACACTGTACCTTTGCCCCGGGCAGAAGAGCAGCCAGCCCCCTGTTTACAAGCATAATCTTTTCAGCTATGACTTTGCACTTGGTAGTGAAGTACTGAGTCATGCCAAATGTTACTCATCTGTTCCTTTATCTCCTTCTCTGAGGAAAGGTGATTACTGCCATAAAATCTGCTGTTTTGTTTCATGCCAGCTTCCAGTTCCCTCAGAGGAACTGCCTGGAAAGCACCAGCTAAAATGTGGGGGGATGCAGGACCTAGGTCTGCCACAGCCAGCCGAGGGCACTGCTCCCTTGCCATCTCTCACCTCCTCCTCCCAGCCAGTTCCCAGGATGGCCTTCAGCCAGACAGACACCCACGGGATCTGCCTTTTTCACAAACATCACACATGCCACAGGCCTCCACCTACCACAGAAACTCCTGTGGAAACCCCTGCCAACCCCTCAGGCTGACACAGAGCATCCCACAGGCACGCCCTGCAAGACCAGGGGATACTCTGCCTTGCCTGAGCCAGCCCAGCACTAATGCATAGCAGAAAACAGCTGCCCCCAGCCCACACAGACATCTGGCTGGCCTCCAACCAAAAAAAGTCCTCCATTCTCCTCTGCACTTCAGCAGCATGTTGTGCCAACCTTCCCTGAAGTTTGGGCCACTACTTGGGAGATGGTGTTCTAAGAAGTCAAAAACTGTAACTTCAGGTGTAGTGGTGACAGACGTGCAAATTCAGTCATCACATCTGGCAGTGTGTCAGGTGGTAAAGCACAAAGCTCTGCTCCTGTGGGCTGCAGCTCAGATTTGGTAGGAAGGCCAGGGTATCTGCCAGCAGACATGAGGCAACTTGAGAGCTAAAAGGAGGACAGTAAGCAGACCCCACAGAAAGAGTGGCCTCAATTGCTGAACCAAAGGCAAATGTGGTCTCTAAGAAAAGCCTGAATCCAAAAAATGTCCTAGCAGGAGGCCTGGAACATCCCACAGGGCAAGCTAAACCTCACATTCCTGTTTTATTATCTGCCTTAAGCAGCAAGAGTGGTGTTCAGCAGCAGAGGAACTAGAGTTAATGATCTCTTGTAAATTTTAGTACTTGCAGAAAGGTTTAAAGAGAATTTTCAAACCTATAAAGTTGGAATATATGCTAAAAGCCTGGCAACATTGTATTTTTGAAGCCTGGCATTCTTTTAATGCATGGTATGGGCAAAAGATTGCGATGAACAGTAGCAGCTGCAGACCCTCTCCTACAGCTGTGCTGGCCACAAATAAGGTTCTGAGCAGGAAAACCAGTGTCACAGGACAAAGGAACCTGAAGCGCCCTCCATCTGGAATTTCCTTTTCCAGGCTTCTCTCTATGCACATGGGTTTACTTTGGGGATCCTTGGAGCCAAATCTCTTCCCTGCCCCTGTGCTCTGGATTGAGCAAAGCTGTCCCTCCCCACCGACACAGAACAAAATCCAGGTAGCAGCAGTTACTTGCCGTTTCTTTCAGGGTGATGGTTCCCCTCCCCTTGGACAAACATCTGTGCCTACCAGTTGTATCAGCATATTGCAACATCACCCTCACCTATGGAGAAGTGCTTTGGGGCACTCTGTACACACAGCTTCCATCTGGAGTCACAGAAACTGCAAAGTCAGAGTTTAGTCACAATTTTATCTGGCATAAACCCACACCACAGGAAGACATCCCCTTCCCTTGCCCACTCATGGTGTTCTCTGCATCACCCCCACCTTCCCACCGCTGCAAGCTTCTCTCCCACGGGACATATGGGATGAGTGAACTTACCCAGGCTAAAACAGTGGTTGGCTTCTTTTCCCAATGTGCTTGAAACTTCTTAACAACTGCCTTCCTCAAGGAAAAAGGATATATCCAGCTGATTTTTTCAGAACAGAAGGGACAGTACTCACTTCTGTATCTAGAAGTAGTTGTTTAATATTCTAAATGGAGGCATCTATCGAGGCACCTGTCCTAACACCTGTATGAATCAATGGTAGATGTGATGAAAACCTAAGCAGCTTTGGACACTCTGGTATGACAATCTGTGTCAAGGGAGCTGATGTGTCAAATCTCAGAGAACAAGCATCAAGGCACTGCTGACTCTAATTCTTCATGGAGTGTCCCTGAGATAGTTCCTTAATCCAAATTTCCAATTTCCTCCCACAGAGCATGGCTAGTACTTCACTTTTCCACCCTCCACCAACCATCCCTGTACAGATGATGCTGTCCAAGTAAGGCTGTTCCCCATGCACTGAACATGCTGTCCAAGTAAGGCTGTTCCCCATGCACTGAACACAGCTGTGGCACTTAAGCATCGCCTGAAAGAGTAAAATAGGTACCAAGGTACTGCAGAGCCAAATTTGACTTGCTCAGTTTCTTGCCCTTGCCATGAAGAAATCTTGTTTCGTATGTCCACTACCACAGTTGGATTTTTCAGCCTGCAGACATCTTGTCTGCCTGGTCTAATTTACATACTCCTGGCCACAGTTTCATCTCGCCTTATCAGTCTACTCAGCATTCTTCAGATCCTGACAACCCATGCCCCTCCCTCACTGCTTCCCAGGATCCCTTTGTGTTCTTCTCATTATCTAGTGTTGCCTTTTATCCTTCTTGCTTTTTCTTTTTACTATCATCTCTCACCACACACCTTGAGAAGGGTGAGTTTCCTAGAAGAAGGCTTATGGGAAAGATCTTGCCTCCCTATCTGAGCAAGCAAGGGAGCCAGGAGCTATTTACATATTTTCTGATAAGCAGTGAGAATGTCCTGATGGTCCTGTGAAGTCCACAAGGAATTGGATTTGTGCAGTTCTGCATTTTCTGCTTGTCTATGCTTGCCCAGTTCTAATGAACTAACAGTATTAAACATATTTTACATATTGCTATAACATTATTTGAAGAAGAAAGCAGCATCACCATCTTGAATTTAATCATTAAAGAAATTATATTGGCAACACTTAGCATTTAAAATAATGAAAAGAACTTTTAAAGTATGATTTTTTTTCTTATTAATTATCAGTTAATTTCTGCTTACAGTATTAGGTTACAGTTGCATCTAATTTCTAATATTTTTCATACAACCATTAGGGCAAAATTATATTTTATTATCTATTACTAATTTAAATTCTTTATTTTTTTAATAAGGACTAAAACTGGGGGGGTATTGAGTTTTTTACTGTTGAGATTTTCTTTTCTTCACATAACTTTAAAGATCTGGAACCTTACAAGAAAACTCCAGATCAGCCAAGACCCCCCTCACAACTACACACAAAGTGCTAAGACTGATGTCTGGCAATAGCACCAAGAGCTTTCACTGCCCTGGCACAGGGTAACTGTGGGAATGGGGGTGCTGAGCATTTTGCTTTCAATATGGGAAGAGGAGAAGCAGCCCCAAACTGCCCATTCTCATACAGCAGCAGCACAGCAGCAACCCTCAGGTAGTGGGCAGCCCTGTAGGAAGTGCAGAGTAAACCATGAGGTGACCCAGGCCAGCAGAAGGACAGAGGTGTCATGCTGAGAGGCAGAGCTGCCACTGCTCCCCAGGGCTGCTTGGTTTGCAGTGCCCTGTGGCAATCACAAGTCCTGGATAAGGAAATGCAAGGGAAAACTTGTACATCACTCTGAAATATTTCCCTTTCAGTAAGTGATCTTTGCATGTTATGAATGCGGCAGATTTCTGAGTATTTCTTGCTCCGTAGCTAAGAAATAAGAAAGGCTGGGCTATGAGGTAACTCACTAATAGGAGAGAACTGTTTGCTGTCAACAGTGTGCATGGCCACTTCTGAAAACACAGCTGAAACTCTCCTGGGGGCAGATCCTGAGATTGTAACTGTTTTCACTCGGACCATATTCAAATCAACCTGTACTGACAACAAACAAAATGAAAGCTAAGCCAAGCCACAGTCTCGGGAGAAGATGCAAGCGACTGTGAGAAGAGAGCACACGAGCTGCTCCTGCAGGGGCTGCCAGCTGCTGTCAAGGACCACCTCGTTGCTCTGGTGGGAACACTCCTGTTCCCACTAATTTTGCTCTTTAATTTTTAATTCGGTACTTGACCTGTTATGACTTTCAAAGTGGTTAATTCAAAGTTTCATCTTACTCATAGCACTTATCAAGCCCTAGCACTTGCCAAATATTTCTAACACACCTGCTTTGAACCTTGCTTTAGATTACAATATAAAAAACTACCCATTTGGTCAACTAAAGTTGATTGGTCACCTGTCAACCCCTGACAGCTGCACCCATCCTGTCCCTGACAGTCACCTGTTGCAGCATCTGCTGCAAGCAGAATAAAGGAATATCTATTGATTTTTGCATCTCTTAATGGTTACAATCAAATCCTGTGATGGTCAAAATTCCTCACTTTTGGAAAGGCTTTTCTATAGGTGCAGTTTGGGCACAGAACTGACTGTAAAGCAATACAGACACACCATTTGTCAGAAAAAAACCACCATCCACACAGGGAGGAATCAGGCAGCAGTCTTCCTTCCAAGGGGCAAATTCCACCATCCCAATCTAGATGAGCTTGACCCTAACATAGCACCTTGAAGACACAAGTAGAGACCTAAAACAGACAACTCCACACATCCGTTTGCTGCCATACCAGATCTCAGTCCAAACGCTTACATGAGAAAATCCCTCTTAACTTGTACTTATTCTCGTTTTGGTAATCTGCTGAAGGCAACAGTGCAAGTTCTGTGTGTCATACTTTATTCAGCTAAACATTACTGAGCTGTTCCTTCATCTTGCTGGGGGACAGGCAGCAGGGCTGACAGATACACCAAAGTCACACGACCTGTGTGGCTGCCAGGCAAGAGGAGCAACTTGTGGGGAAAATAACATTTCAGTGCAGCAGGTACTGCACAAGCGTGTTGGAAATAATCACCCCTGTACCACGGGCCTCGCCGTCTCAGAGGCAGCACTGCACTCACAGCCCTGCTAACAGCCTTGACCTTGAAATGGTCCTGAAAGCAGAGCTGCAGAGAAAGAAGCAGCAGGACATTTGCAAGTAGCTGCACTCAGGCGGAAAGACAAGCCTGCGGCACGTCTGCCACGGGACCGCTGCGGCTGCACAATTCGGCCGTGCAGCCAAGCGCGGCCCCTCCGGGAGCCGCTCACCGGGGCTGTCTGGCGTGGCCGCTCACCTCCCCACGACCCGCGGTTCGGCCAAGCCGCACCGGCCCTGCGGAGGGCACACCGAACACTCCGCGCTCGCCGCACACAGCGCCAGCCGGTCGCTCACCTGGCAGCCTTCTGTGCACAGGGCCCACACTCTGCCAGGATCAGCGTTTTCTTGAGGCACGATAGCAGCTATCCTGACGGATGCTAACAGGATGTTTCCCTGGGAAAAACAAAGGTGCTTGTGGAGTTTACTTGAAGAGGATCATTGTCTGCAAAGTCACTGCAATGCTTTCTAGAGTCCCTGAGATATTTTTATACTCGTTCATTACAAGATCTACCAACTGCTACAAAATAGCAAGGGCTGCAATAACAGCATTACACATTAAGGATGGCTTTAATTACGTACACAATATCTATGCAAATGGCAGATAGCATCTTCTGCATGAAAGGGTTGGTTTGTTTGCTTCTTATCCTCACAGTATGGAATCTTCTTATGATGCAATATTAATTTGGTTAGACTTAATTTAATTACTTTGGTTGGTAATTAAATTAACATGTCTTAAATTAAAATAACCAGTATCATCATGAAGTATAACCAGTATCATCATGAAGTATTTCTGTCACAGTGGCTCCTAAAATATTTCAGTCAGGACTAGGTCCCTATTGTTCAAGAGGCTGTGAAAAAAAATGCATAAGAAAACAGGGCCAGACAAACCCATCTGCCTCTTAATGTGAGGAGGCCACTGCTGAATGGCAGACACCTGGCACAGCACAGGTACCTCTCCAGCACCAAAAGCAATGTTTTTCTCAATCTCATCCTAGTTTGAATACCTTGACCTGAGTGTCATGTCCAACATTACACCATAAACCACTAAAGCAGTGCTTGTTTCATGCTTCTCTTTAGCTGTTTCAGAGTGTTTGGTTAAACCCTCAAGTACCAGACAGCAAGCTCATAGTGATGATTGTCCTATACACCCCAAGTCACTGAGAGGTAAAGTAACTTGACCAAGGCAGTGGCTAACTCAGTGGCTTTCCCTTATTTGTACTGCTGCTGTAACTGTGCTAAGAAGTTGGGCTCCTGATGGAGCAGGAGTAAACAGATCAGGCCCTTGTTGAGTCACTGGCACAGTCAAAAGAGCTCCAACATCCTGCCACTGGCAATGATGCTGAAGGCACAGCACACCAGGCAATGGGGGTCTTTGACTTTTCTGCAGGAGCAGCTTCCCCTGACGTGGTCTGGCCAACCAGGCTTTTGAGGCAAAAGGCAACCATTTACTCCAGACTAACACTGCACTCATGGAATTACACTGTTTGCTTGACTATGATTATTGCAGAATATCATGCACAAGGTACAATGCTACACATACACTGAAAAAACAGAACCAACCCCACAGATTGCAAGGACAAAGATTACCAACACAATTTCAGCTTAGTCCTCTCCAGGCCATGGGGAGATTCCTTGCACAGTCTTGATTCCTTGTTTCGCCTGCAGTAATTCATCAGTGAAGCTCGAGCCCATTCTCTCCCTTGCAGCTCTCAGGAAGAGATTGCCTCCAGACTCTCTCTTTCAGCTGGGTGACAAGGGAAACATTCACTGTGGGCCAGGAGAACACATATCTGACAGTGAGTTACACAAGCAGTTGTGAGACAGTACTGGAATGTCAGCAAACAGGATCTTTGGGTCTAGCTCCAGCTCTGGAGGCAGAGAGCAGCCTGTCATCATCATCAAAAGGCCTCATCAAACCAGCAGGTAGATTTACTTTGAAAGGTGATATGGCAAAGCAGATGAGCCTTGCTGCTTTATGCGCTAGCTCTCCATTCCCAGCTCTGTACACAGCTTGCACACTGCAGTTTATCTGCAAAACAGATGCATGACCACTGCCTCCCAACAGGAAGGATAACTGGCTTGCAGGAGTGCATGTGCTAACAACAGCAGTGGAGCATATGGGATTAGACATCATGGACTTCTGGGCAACAGTAAACAGCATTGTGACTGTGTCTAACTTCTTCCTCTGCACTCACCCTTCCCTTGTCATTGTGTGGGCTGGCAGGTTTGCCAGATGTGTCAGAGCCACATGAAAATGCATGACACTTGTGACCCTGTCCTCGTGACCCCTATGCTGACGGTCAAGTCTGAGACACAGACTAACCCAAAAGGAAATGAGAAAGGTCCTACGCAGACCATAAAGGACTGCAGGACCAGTCTCAATGTGTTTGTTTATTATGCAATTTTTAAGATGGAAAAAACCCCTATAATAACAACCAAGCTTTTGAATTTTGTGCTGTGTATAGCACTTCTCTTATATGTGAGCTCTGCATGTGCTTGTTGATGTCAATGCCCTATAACCAAGAGCCACCACTGCCTATCACACACAAGTCCTTATTATGTTGCATAACAAATTACCTTTGTTGCCCAACAGAATGGCACAGTAGATTTTGTTGTTGCCTCGTGTAAACTTTAGTCTTGCGAATTCCATTTTGCACTGACGCACTGCTTCTGCCTGACAAGTGCTTTATTTCTGTTGTTAAGCAGTGAGCTTCACAATACGCAGGCGGCCACAAAGCCTGAAAAACAAGTTCAGAAATACATAAATACGCCACCACTATGTCTGCAAAACAATTGGCCACGTGGATCCTGACTGCTGTGTAACACTGGGCTTAGAGGCTGCAGCTACACATCCTGGGAGGCAGCACGGCTGCACATTCATCCCTCGTGGTCATCTGATGTTTTCAGTTACAAGGAAAAACAGGAGCATAAAGAAACAAAGAAAGTGGCAGAACAGCAAAAGAATTTTAAACCAACAAAGGATTCATGGTGTTGGCATTTTAATGCTACACTACTGCCTTTTTAATGGATTTATCCAACTGCATTACATTGTCTCTTGTTTTCAGTGTTTAAGTACTGTTTCTAACTAAAAAACATTAGTTACAATGTTCATCTACTAAAGAACAAAGTGTGAAAATATTAACAAATTCATCCCTATGATAGCAAAATGTTAAACTTCACTAGACACTCCTGAGTCTTCCTTCTTTATATATGTTCAGCACATATTTCAGGGGAAGGAAAACATTTACTGCCAGGCTTCAAACAGTGTTTCCTTTCTTAAAACGTTTTCGTTGGCAGCTTTTTCTATTGGCATATGACCAATACTCTGGATAAGTGGGAAAATAGCCGTGATATCTACAGGCCAGATTTTGTCACTTCTTAAAATGAGTAATGCTATCTTATTTTCGTATGTCCTGGCCATACACTCTACTCAGAGCACTACTGGAAACTCACTGATAGCTGCTCCGTACTTTCCCTGGACAAAATCCAAAGAGGAAGAAAATCTAGTCATTACAAGATCAAGCTTCAATAAAGTCTGAGAGCTGGCCTGCTGGGATAACCCTAAATAAGGGTAAAAAAATCTGGATGCTAGCTTATTTAAAAATGCACGTTTTGCCATCCCCTCCTAGTCCTTTGAGAAATGTATGTTCCAATCTCCAACACACAATCATCTCCCATGCACTCTCCAAATTTTTTAGTTGCTTCTTAGTTGAACCTGCCCTTTCATTAGTGCTCCTGTCACCCCACTGCTCACTCCATCTCCTCCATGGCCAAGCAACAGTCATCAAATAAATCACTGGGGACATTGCTGGACAATGGGTGAATGAATTACTGCTGAGGGATTGGGTTTTGCCTCTATTTACTGGCTGTAGTTAGAAACACTTGAAGCCAAATTTCAATTACAGGGATAAAATAAAGGCCAGCCCAGTCTGGGTATTTTAAGAGATAATTGTACTCCAGTAAAGCACTAAGGCAGAGTTGTTTTCAGACATTGCTTCTCACAGCTAATGGTGCTGGTACAAAATCTACCTGGGTATTACTGCAAACAGCTTTGGAGAGCCGTCATGGGAATGAGTATGGTCAATGAAGGCAACAGGGTGCCTGGATGCTTGAGGTACAGGACAGCCAAACAAAAAAATCTTTGTAAGAACCTGAGGTATGTGAGCAGTCTACAGCTGTAATTATGTTGTTATTATAACAACTGCTCTTCAGCTTGTGGAAAAATACCGTGAGCAGTGTTAAGTGGAAGGGAGAGAGATTACAGCCCTGCCTCCTTCAGAGTAAAACACCAGCCCTGAAGCTGTCAGTTACTTCATCTTCACAATATGCTCATGACACAGGGCCTGGGAAATTTCAAATGATGGCTGAAAGACCAGGATTTCCCAGGAGAGAGAACAAGTGAGTCAAAGAAGACTTGATAGAAGCATACAATATGGGAGATAGGAGCTTGGCTCTTTCCTGTCCTGATGTTTGAACACAGAGATATGAAAAGGGTAGAAAACTCAAATCTGAAGAAAATAAATACTTTTTTCACAGCAAAATTTAAAGTGAGTCTATAGAAAGTCTGGACATTAACAAGAGTAGACAGTAACCCAAATCCTGTTTATGCTCCACATGTTTTGACATTAACATGTATTGTTTAAGTCCTGCTGTCATCTCTGGGCTGACTGGTTACCCTCTTTTAATAATACAAGAACAATTTGACTTCAATGCAATTTGAAGGGCAGCATTTTAAATTATAAAATCCTTTTCTACACAGCACATAACCTATGGAACCCTTTCCCACAAGATTTCAGCTGAGCTGAGACTCCTCCAGAAAGAATTGTACACGTACTTATTAGCTGGCCCGGTTCCACTTGGGGCAAGGGTAGTAAACATTCAATTGGGTATTTGTAAATGATCCCTTTTAAATCCCCGTGGAGAACATGACAGCAGCCCTAAGGACCTCAGCCATAAGAATGATATACCCAGGGGACAGGAATTCTCCAGGGCTGCACTTTAGCATTTGATTTCTCCTCAACAAGAGATGGAGCAGAAAGTTCAGCTCCCTTGCAGTTGGCAACAGCGCCCTCAGGACTTGATCCGCAGCCCTGGTAGATGGTGGTGGGCACGGGTAACAGTGGGTGTGCACAGGTAACAGTGGGTGTGCACGGGTGACAGAGCGTGGGCGAGGGTGACAGAGCGTGGGCGAGGGTGACAGAGTGACCGCACACCTGCAGTGACCACTGACCACACCTGAGGCTTCCTCACACCTGCCGAGCTCACCGACTGTTCGGATGCGCAGTGTTTCTGTCGTTCAGCAGCTCCAGCAGAGTCAGAGCCCCTGCACAGCCGACACTTTACAAACACACACCTGCTGAGAAACCCTGACCACGCGTTTGTTTGCCGTGCCAGCAAAGCCACCGCTTCACCCGACTCCGGCGGGGAGGAACGGGCGCGGGGGCATGGGGCCCACAGACAGCGCAGCCCTTGCGCCCGGACCGGGCTCCTTGGAGCTTCTCCGGGTCCCCTCGGGCTCCCCCGGCTCCGCCTGCCGCTCCCCGGCTCAGCACCGGCCGCGGGCACCGGAACCGCCCTCAGGGGACCCCGCCGCGCTCCACAGCGACACCTGGCGGTGGCGGCCGGGAGAGGCGGCTCGGTCACACCGGGACTAGCTCGGTCACGCCGCGCTGGGAACAGCCCGAAAAAAAAAAAAAACAAACCCAAAAAAACCCACCCAAACCAGGGGCTCCATTCTTCCAGCCGCCTTAAAGCTAACGCTCCACCTGGGGAGGCCAGACTGGCTACAGTGCCTCTGCAGCACTAGCCCAGTTTGCATCTCAGGGACAGGGGCATTGGGGTAGGACTGGACCTCAGAAGGGGATAAAGCAGAGCCTGGGCAGGAGCAGAGAAATGAACCGAGAAAGGCAACATCCAAACAAGCTCATTAAGGAGAAGTACTGGAGAAGAGGGAAAGAAAGATTTTACCGGTTTTGCCTCTGCAATTCGTCTTCACTTTGTAGGACACAATTACTTTCCCTACCAGGAAGGAGCACCTTTTGTAAAGGGGTTGCTTCACCTCTGGACAGAGCTCAATTTCTCTTGGGGCAAGTTAAGCATTAGGCCCATCTTCCAAGACCCATCTTCCATGTCAAAATGCAGCCATGGCGGCTGGTTCTCCACCACTCCAGCAACATGCCAGTTCCCTTCAGGTCCTCCCAAGCAGATCCATAGTGACAGGACAGATCTGGTACCAGGCCACAATGTCAGTCTGTGGGTTGGGGTCCAGACCTGACATGGCTGTGACTATGGCTGGAGTTGTCATATAGCTCAGGTCAAGACTAGAGGCTCCAGGGTGAGCCAAAATAGGCTCCTGAGCCATTGGCAGAGGCGTGGGTGGAGGGCCCAGGGGAGGCTGTTTAGGCTGATTTGGGCCTATTGGTGCCCTGGGGGCCCTGACACACCAGACACACACCTGTACTGACTAAAGGCTTGCGGCGACTCCAGAGACCTTACTGCATGGGCAAGGAAGGATCTGATAGAAAACTGCTGAAAGAGTATGGGGAAAGATCGTGCTGATGTGCAGTAGCAAGACAGGGCTGTATCAGGGCACTGCCAGGTCTCATCAGTAAAAGCCTGGTTTCCCCAAAAATAGCCCTTCTGAAGCCAGCAGCCAGAAGGCCATCACCCATAGCTGAGGTGACAAGATGAAGGAACAACATATTTTCAGAGTAACTGTAAAAATCAAACACACTATTTCAGCATTTCACAGTGACATCTGCGATCCCAAAATTAAGCAGGGTTTGGAGAAGCAGCTACAAGTTTCCACAGTTTTCAGCACCTTTTCAAAACTCTGACTCCATGCATTTGCAGCCTGAGTTTCAAGACAGCTCAAGCTTCACTGTGCTGGGTTTCCTCAGCCTCAACCCCTCTGGAAAATGTTCCATGTGCACATTGCATCTCTCCAGATTTTATTCTCATTCCAAATCTGCAAGTACAAATATAGTAACATTCCATTCTTCTAATGCACACTTACAAGATGTGCCGACATGTCCGACTCTAAAAGGTACAAAAAAAGCACTTTAGCACATTCCTACTGATGTGCAATATAATAGAGAAGGCAGAAATTGCTTTAACATCTGTTGATTTATTAGATTTGAATACTCTCCTCCTTTCATCTGGCAGCAGCAGAGCCATTAACACTGCAGCAGCTTCTTCAGAGCTTGCAGCAGAGCACTGTACACACCTTGAGAATAGTCCCATTTCTGTGGGATTTTGATCATAGCTCACTCTATTCAAATGAGAGCTGCCAGGGCAGAGGGATTATAGGAAGGTGAACCCAGCAGAGAGGAGTGGGCAGGCAGGTAATACTCCTGCTGTGGGGAGGAAGCAGGGGTGAGGCTAGAAAGCTTCCTACCGCCGTAGCTATTGTGTCCCTGCTTCCTCTGCCGCACAGGCGGGGAAACCATCGCTGACGCAGCCCTGGGATGGGGCTCAGGCAGCGGCACTGCTGGGCTCTCTAACCCGATCAGAATCGGCTCTTGACAAGGAGTATTGCTGACTCATTTCAATGGAAGTGGTGCAGGGTCGTTCCTCGTGGCTGGTATTGTTTCTCATGCAGCTAAAAACAGCCAGTTGGCAATACTCCTTCTGCACATTTGAATTAGAAAACTCAACTCGGCCAAAAATGTTGAGATAACAAGATTTTTTCCCTGCTTCTGGATGGGAAACAGAATATTTTGACATATTAAGAGACTTCAAAATGAAAAAAAAAAAATCAAGGTTTTTTTCTGATAAATTTGCATTTTCTCAGGGAGTAGAGGGCCAGGGAATTACTTTGTTAAAATTTCCCAGTCAGCTTGAAGAATAAGGATATGACCTTGTAGAAGTCAACTGTGACATGAATATTTTCTCATAACAGAAGACACAACCACTATACTTGATTGTGGATAGAGCAGTGTGGCTGGTATGTTGAACATTGTCCAAAAGAGAAAACGTGTATTCAAATGCATCTTGTCCAAACCCGAAGCTTCACATTAAGGCAGCACAGGTGAGTGCTCAATGTCCTTGCCCCACATCTGGTCCTGCCCTGCCCTTCCAAGAAGAGAGTTGGAGCTTTCTGTGAATTAGGGACATAGCCTGCCTCCTCTTAGAGAACATTTAAGAGAGGAATAGCTGTCACACGCTCTGGCATTGTTAGCACAGCTGGCTGGTGTGTTGGCTTTTGTCAAATGTCCTCCAAATCGGCCACTGCTCCCTTCCCTTCCAAGGGCATGGGCACAAATCCACTCTGAGCATCCACCAGGTGGCTACAGCAGCTGCCAAAAACCTTAGGTTGAAAAAGTTGAGGACAAATTTGTTTGGAATCAAATTAGAACTTCACCATAGGATAAACATCAGCTCAGGAGCATCCTTTGAACAAGCAGTCCTCAGTCCTCCTTTTCTCCTGGCAGGAAGCATCTTGACTTCAGCGTATCACTTTACCCAAATATGCTCACATTATCCTAATATTGAAATGATAAACTGCCAGAGCAGCTAAATATAGGAACAAAATAAACTAACTGAAGGAGAAATAAAAGCTTACTTTGTGTCTCTTTTGATGTTGTTAGTAATATTTCTTTCCTTTTTCTAAAGTACCTTGCTGAGATGGAAAGAAAAAAATCCTAGTTGCCAAATCTGTATTTAATCTGATGTTTCTTTCTATATACTTGTTATATATTCTTTCCTTTTTTTTCAGTCAAGGTTCCTATGTAAATGCAAGTTCTTCAACGTGTCCCAGCCAAAATATATGCCGTATTAGTGGGAACTAATCTCTTTGGTACTCAAGGATCAAGTCTCAAGGGGTTTTTCTTCAGCAGAAGCTCTGTCATACCATGAGCCCTAACAAATACTGCAATTCATGTCTCCATACTTTGTGTATAAAAGTTAAACTTCTCATAGCTGCATTTCTGGCTGTGATCCCCATGGAGATGTCACTGACAATTCCCACCCCCTGAAGAAGGGAAATGTCCAGCCATAGGTGGGACTTGCATGGCTCCTGGGGAACATGCTGCAGCTGAGCAGCCTCTGCTACTGCCTGGAGCTGCATCTCAGCAGTGCTGGAGCTGCAGCACCTAATTGCTCCAAAAAACCAATTATCTCGGTTCAGGATCAATCCTTCCAGCTGCAGCATTAAACCACTGGTGACCTGAAACTGGGGCATAGCACGAACAGCCCTGCCTCCCTCTGCCTGTGTTAAGTGCAGCTAACTTTTGCCATCTTCTGGAGGAAAGGAATAAAGTTAGGGTGCTCAGTTATATTTGTGCTTTATCAAACTTAAGACATTAGGTAATCTAAGTTTTTGCTATTCTTACAAAGATCACTAAGTTTGTAGAATTTTAAAGGAGCCTTTAACTATTTCATCCCCAATTCTCCAATGCAGCTCTGATTCTGCCTCAGATTCTAGAGGCTTCATGTTCATCAGAAACACTCCCAAGGTACACAGGGCATGTGTGGGGTTTCCTGACAAGTTCTTTTCAGCATTGCAGCCTGCTGAAAAGAGCTGCTCAGTACCATACCAGTGGTGCGTTTCCCCTTGATGAAACAAAAATCTCCTTCACAGGAGAGCTGTGCTTTCCCATGGATAGTGAACTCACTTCCTTCTGTTTTGTTTATAGCCCTATGTGAGGTTTTTCCTCTTCCATTCGCTTTTCCAAAAGCAGTAAGACAATAAGACATTGTTAAGTGTTAAACATCCATGTTTCTGTTTCTTGTCTTCATAACAGGATTATTAGAATGATGAGAAATGAGACAGGGAGATGATAAGGGTGAATGGCAAAATTTAGCTCAGATTTTTAAACAAAACAGCAAAAAAGACATTCGGAAATCTCCAGCAATGGCCAGAGGTCATTTTGGTTTCAGAAGAATTACAGATTAACCATGTACTGTTAATGAACCTGGGATCTATGTTTAAACTAGAACACTTGGTACCCTGGAAAAGGTGAACAATGCCAACTGTGACAGGGCGTAGGAATGAAGCATACAGGTCACTACAAAACACTGAAATGCCACTTCCAACAGCATCAGAAAATAAAGTGCCCATCACTGAACCACAAAATCCTTGGACTCCTCAGAAAGGGGCCCTCCCTGGAGGGACAAGGGATAAACACAATCATGGGAGGGCCGGCGGATACCTATGGAGAAGAGGAAACTCTTCACAGTGTGTGGGAGAAAACCAAAGGAGTCTGACCTTCCTGACACCTTGGGGAGCATGTCTAAGGCAAGACAAACAGGGGCTGGAACGGAACACCCAAAACTAGGGACTGGTGTGAGCCCAGGAACCGGCTGTAGGGGTACAGGCACTCACCCATGAGACACAGAGCAACAAACCTATCACTGGGCAAGAAAGGAAACTTTGCACCATCCTCAACATCCTAAATGTGGTGGGTGCCACAGTTTTGCCTCAAGAAAGAGAAGGGCAGATGCAGGGACCCTGGGCAGCTTTGAAATGAACCTCACGTTAAGAAAAGATCCAGAAAATGTGTATTTGGTTTAATGAGAAGAGTAGGCCTAGTGCATGGACAGAGAGATGAAGGAGGTTTGGGAGCACACCCACTCCAGCAAGTACCAGAAATTCCTTGGGATCCCCAGCTGGCTAGAGAAATGCATGTCACACCCATCTGCCCAAGTCAGAAACCTCATCTATTGCCTCTGTCTCCCCAAGACAGCCTTGCTGAAGCCACATGGATGGTCAATCCAGTTTAGCTTGCTGAGTATGTTATTCCCCACACAGTAACAGACCACAATTTACTGGCCATGAGCATAAACACTCTCAGTCAAAGATATGCCACTGATGGTAGTGGTAGTGCCCGTAGTGCCCCTGCCAAAGGTAGGAGATGAGGAGTCAGTAAGAAAGGGCCTATCTTAAAGAAGGCAGAGAGACTGTGGTCAATCTTTAGCACTGTCAAATTATCAAATAGAAAATTTCAATATCACTCAATGACTCTTTTAGCCCCAAAAAGCATGAAAAGTTATGCTATTTTACTAGAAGCTTGCATGCATAGGAACAAACAAGGCAAAAGCAATTACACTAATTCAACTAATAACTAATTCAACAAGAAAACGTTTGATGTATTTTGGATCAGTCAGTGCAAAATGACAATGTTGGCATGAGTATCAACAGGAGGGAACAGCAATTGCAAACAACTGTGATTTCTCAGTGGACAGCCCCGAATTTGGGGGCTACGGGACAGGGGAGCCAGAGCCCCCATTTCCAGCTCTTAGACAGCAGGACAGAAACAAATAGCAAACTGAAACAGAAAGCCCTGGTTCACAGCACTGCATGGAAAAGGGAATTATTGCTGCTGGACATGTGGCAGCGTGGGAAAACTGAGAGTATGGGGAACAGTGGGAGATCCCCGGGAAGACTGAAATGTCTGTGACACTTTTTGTATGTAATTACATGGACACACATATATATATGCATAACCATGAAAAAAACCCCTCCCACATACTTTCAAGACATAAGTAGTAACCTTTATGCTCCAGGCTTAGATCTTCTAAAGTAAAAGCTGAGAGATTACACGATAAAGTGTCATTATTTTTTTTGCTGCTCTCCTTCTTTCCTATCTCATATCTGTCTTTCATCTTTTTCTTTCTCGATAATTTCACTTCTTTCTTCCCCTCTTCTATTCCTCACTGTCCCTACCCCCCCATATTAGCATTTCATCCCTCCACTCATTCTTGCTCTTTTCCTGCTGCTTCTGCTCTTCTGCCTTTTTCCCAGTCATTAATTTCTTTCAGACTGAATTAATTCTACCCCTGGTCTATGAATCCTGACAATCTATCTGGTTTTAATTGTTGCATTAAACTTAGCTGGACATTTCAGAGAGCCGTGTACATTTAAACTGAGGACCTTTTCAAAGTCTTCATAATTCAACTTGATTCCATGTATTTGATACAAGAGCCATATGTTTTTGTGGATCATGTATTGTTTCGCACATGTGAATACTTACAGAGCAGACCTGGATTCGGGTATCAATTGCTTTTGCTTTCTGAGCTGTCAAATAATTTTGGGCTGTGTAATAGCATTGATACTTTGAAACATGCAGAGATTTTTCTCCACACTCCTAAAAATACTCTTGAAATGTAACAAATGAGAGCTCACAATGCTGACTGGGCTGTGCCTGGCACCCTTTCATGGGTGAAAAAGAAGGCGTCACATGCAGCTCCTGGTCAGGGCTAACAGGATGGTAGGGTTTGAGAGCATTGAGACCACATTGCTTCTTCATCACCATCAGCCTTGTTAATGGCCTGTCACAGATGGTGCCAGTGCTTTTAAGGTTTTCTGATTCAGCCCAATAAACTCCCTAGAAATGATCAATTAATCAATTGCATCCTGAGAGTAGATCTAGTAGCCTTTACTCAGATAAAACTCATGGGCCTCACCCTGGTGCTAAGTCTATAAAGAAGGAGAGAGGAGAGGGAGAGCATTGTAATGGATTCTGGCAAAGGCATGTAAGAATTGACATTTCCTTTTCAGCAGCTAACTCAGTAAACCAAATGTTAAATCCTACCCTAGGTGTGGGTGTCCCTGGCACATCTTTGCATTGGATGTGTGCATCTCCAGGGAAAAGTGGACAGAGACTAGGAATGATCTAAACGAAGGGGAAAAGTTCTCACACTGATTCAATTAGAGCACTAGATGTTGTAATATAGCTTCAAGGGATAACTGAAACTTTTGGAGAGTGCTTCCCTTTTTTTTTGTTTCCCTTTTTCTTTCCTTTAGCTGCTGCCACATGGAGCTCATTTCACATTTCAACTATAATGTACGTGATACAGAAAAACAGTTCTCACATTGTGTCAGATCCACTGGTGCCGAATCCATAGGCACTCTCCTTCAAGGAGTCTGAGAACACAGCCATGCCCAGAGGTTTACCTTTTCTACCCTACTCCTGCCACACCTGGGCTTTTTCAGTGGATGAGTTTTATTTCTGACTGCCAGCCAGAAAATACTGAGTGACCACCAGAAAACAATCCATCTCACTCAGTTCTCTGGGAAAAAGCACAAAAGTTAAATGATGACAGGTGTTCTGTACTACAGTGATGTGAAGCAAAGGACTAAGAAAAAAGTGTTATTAACTGACTCTGTCAGTAGAAATCCACACTAACTCCACGAGGGTGCACTGACTTCATTACTACTGCACTGATTTGCACCAGGGAAGCATCAGTCCTGGCACGTTCTCTGGGAGCAGGGCGCCCTTCGGTCTGCAATAGCCAACAGTCTGGAAACATCACAGAAGTATTTTGACTGGGGGCCCTCAGGAGCTGGGGCTGCTTCGTATGCTGTGGTATTGCAGAAACACCTCAATCTTGCTTGAACAGTAAACAAATATAACCATAGGTACAAAGATAAACCACAAAAAAAAATTCCCACTCCTGGAATTCCCAAAGCAAGGTGAGCACCTTCCTCCCAGAAATAGCCAGAACCTCATCTTTCCATTGCACTGGCTCAAGCTGTGGGTGCTCAGTGAGCCCAAAATTCAGCTCTGCTCTAGTCTTTGTCAGCTCAGAAGTTGAAAGATTAGAGAAAAAACAACCCTAGAAATCAAGGCAGGTAAGTTTGTTCACTGAGGAGAGCTGCCCAGAGCTGCTCAGTCCTTCCCACTCATACTCTCATCCTGCCACCAGAGCTGGCACATTGACAATGCAGCACTGAACGGGGTGGTGGCTTCACCACAGCCAGGCTGGGCAGCCAGAGGGGAGGATTTATTTGCAGTCTGTACTTCTGTGTTGGCAATGGATATCACAGCTCATCCTCCAGCTGGGCTGGCTGCTGAGGCACAAGGATCAGAGTAATCTTTGTGATTTGCCTGGGCTACTTCAGACTGGGGGCTGTGGGGAATCCCTTGCAGTCACACTGCCCCACACAAATCCCCCTGACCAACCCCAGTGCAGAACTGAAATAGGGAAGGGCTGCTGCCAGGTCATAGTGAGGGAGCTCACGGCAGCAAAGAGAATGCAGGACTTTCTTTTATCTGCAGCATCATTTCACTGGTCCTTACATTTCTCTAGGATCCACTGCACTTCAGTTTCTTCAGCAAACTCTGTTTCTCCTAATTCTTTATAAATAGTCAGTTCTTTTTCAAATAAAGGGCAATAGCTGATCGTATTAAAAAAATAGAATTAATGTAGGACCTAATAAATTGTGAGCACCTTAAACTCTGTGACATTGGGAACTACAGAACTTGGTGATTTTGTTGCATAAACTACAGACTGCTGCTATAAGCTACCAACAGTCCTATGTCCATGCATTAACAGATGTGAACGATGTATGAAAAGGGATATTTCCTTAGCCCATACCCTTTCCTTTTTTTCTTATTTCACATTTTGCAATTACAAATGTCCTTGTCTGATCAAGATCAATGGACTTCACAGTGATTTTTTTGGGTCTGACTAATATAAAATGAAGGTTTGCTAACAAAAATGTCAGTAAGTGTGTACACACACATTTTCTGTATTTATAAAATCTCAGTTGCCAGAGAAGGATTTTATCCTGCATGTATTTACAGGAAAATTTGGCTGTGAGGATTACTTGACACCTTGTAGTTTTCCTAAGTGCTGCTTTCCACAACACTTTATTAAAATTAGTACAGGGCCACACTCCAAAACACAGGAACTCAGAATGATTTGTTACATGAAGGAAATTTTCCTTAAAGGAGAGGTCAGTGGTTAAAAATATGGAATACCAGAGCAACGGCAAAAGCCTGCTGTCAGGAGTGGTGTCTGCAGCCCCTGTGGTAACAGCGAGCGAAGGAGAGCAGCAGCGAAGGGAAAAGAAGAATCCGCGAGGGGAATGGAGCCGGCGAAAGCAGAAATGTGCAACTGCGTATTTCTAGAGCAGGAATTCCCCACATTGCAAGACCGCACGGAGAACGTCCCGCAGGTTGGGAAACACCTCCCGCCCCCGTGGCTTTTCTGGGCGTTTTCTGGCAGTCGGACGCTACTGCGGTGGGAAGCGCGGAGCCCCCGCGGCCGGGGGGACACGGGAGCCACTCCCCGGGAGCTGCAGGCGGTGCGGGGCCGGCAGAGGGCAGCGCTGGGCCGGGCCGGAGCTCGGGACCTGCCTCGCACCGACCCAACTGCAACTACTTACGGGGTTCTCCTGCTTCAAACTCCCAAACGTGTAATGTGCAACATCAGAAAGGCGCACTGGTGAACTCTCCGCCTCTAATGGGAAACACTTGAGAGTTCTACCAAATCTGTCACTTTTTAAATGAAAACATGAAGAGGAGCTGAGATAAAACAAAACAATAGGGGAAAAAAATTTGGAACTGTGCACTTTGATTCAGATACTGAAAAATTTTCCTCAAGGAATGGAAAAACTGATGGGGGAAAAAAAAAAAAAACAAACCCAAAAAAACCCACCCAAACCAAAATCTTCTGGTGCTTGCAGCAGCCAGAGCAGACATTCTTCCCTATAATCCCCTCGGTCCCTCCTCGCTTCGGGAAGGGAAAAGAAAAAAAACCCAAACCCTTCTGTGATGGCTCTTAGAGATTTTGGGACCTCAAGATGTTTAAACAAGTGGTTCCTATTTCTGTTCCAAGGCAACTGGTGACTGTCCCAGACAACACTGGCTGCTCTGGGCTGAACTGAGTGGTGGTTTATCAAAAAAGGCGGAACCAAGAGATGTCCAAAGCAAACTCGTTGATTGTGGGGAAAGAGTAGGTTAAGAGGACTACAGCAGGCCGGGCAGGAGGCTGCTCTACAGGAAATACCATCAGGGATGTGTATTTTAAAAAGCCATACTGCTAACTTTTAAAATCTCTCGTCTTTTTTTGAAAACGTCCCCGTATCTCGGAGGCTTCATAGGAACCGGAAAAGAAACTTGTAAGGCCGGGGATTGAGAGGCCGCCCCTTCCCCCGTCCCTCTCCCTGCCCTTGCCCCTGTCCCTGCCCTTGCCCCTGCCCTGCCTGCCAGGCAGGGAGGCCGCTGCCCCGCGCCCTCCCGCCGCTCCGTAGGAACATCAGATCCATGGCAGGATCTAATGAGGACATGGATTGAAGCTCCTCGGGAGCCCCTCAGCCACTGGGACTAGCGGGGATCCCCGGACGCAGGGTGCGAGCCCCGCCTGTCCCCGCCTGGGGCTGCTTTGAAGGAAGAAGGAGCTGGCAGCAGCTCCGCGCAGTGCCCCAAAACCTGGGTGAAAATGTATGAAAATGTCCGGCTGCCCAAACCTCAGGCTCCTGCCACCTGCTTCCCCCCGGAACCCCTCCCGGTCTCACCCCGCGCCCGGGGGTGTTTTAGTAGCCAGGCAGCCAGCGGCGGGGGACATTTCTGGGGATTTCGTTGTCTGNAACCCTTCCGAGGGTTTTCGTTGTCGGCGCGGGGCGAGCCGTAACCAGCGCCGCTTCCGATTCTCCGCTGGGGCTGCCAGCAGCTCCTCGGCGGGACTGAATGTGGGGTTGGATGCGGGGTTGAATGTGGGGTTAGATGCGGGGCTGAATGTGGGGTTGGATGCGGGGCAACCTTCGTGCCGCAAGAACCACGTGTACCCGAGCGCGGGCAGAAGCCAGGAGCCACGTACCAGATGCCGCAGACGTTGTCGCTAATAAGCACCACGCGATATCACCTCCAAAGCAAGGAGCAGAGGAAGCGCAGGTCAACGTGTGCCTGATATATTTGTTTTCTGAACATCTTGTTAAAAGCAACACCTGAAAAAAAAAAAAAAAAAGAGAGAGAGAGAGATCAGTAGCGAGTGACTCTTTTTTTTTCCTTCCCCTTTTGATAACTCAGAACATTACGTCTCGTGTTGTGCTCAGCTTCGCCCTGTACTTTATTGATTGTTTGGGTTTTCAAGGAACAAAACGATAGTAACGAAAGGAATCACAGTTATCGTTGGGAAAAAAAACGGGGAAAGCGGCGACATACCTTAAACAACTCGTCAGTAACTCTTCTCTGCGGAGGGGCCGGCAGCGTTCCTCCAAATCCGCACCTTTGCAACTACAGCTTGCCCGAAGAACTGGAAGCTACCCCGACAACCCATAAATCACGAACCTTTCCCTCTCCCAGAGCCCATTTACCGAAGCCCCGAGGTTTTACTTCAGACGCCCCTGCCTCAGCCCCAGCCAAGTACCAGATGCCTATCAGTTGCCAGTGACATGTCCTTCGAGGGCCAGCCCCAGGGTCGGGGCCACTTTGTGCCTGCATTCACCCCATGCTGCCTCCTGTCATCGAAAACAGTCACTGTGAACGAGAAAGGTGAAAATCCGCCCCGTTATTTCGTGATCGCTCCGAATTATTCATGTGGGGTGGAGGAAAAAAATCCTTTTGGAGACAGAGAGAAAAATTAAACAAAAGAAGGCGAACAATTCATCTGCCAGCAAAACCGTAGGGTTTACAGGGATCATCTGGAAAGCCAGGAGCTTCCGCCGGTGTGCCCGCACCCGCATGTGCCCTCAGGGAAAACCGAGTTTGGCACCTCCGGCATGGCAGGGCAGGGTGGCATTCCTCCTGCCGTAATTCTGTAACGGGAAAAGGCCTTACACAGCTCGCAAACCCTCTTTCAAAGGCAGAGCAGGGAGAGCCGGTGTTTCACTTTAAAATCGCATCTGATGAGATTTCTCAGGGTATTTGCCCACTTGAGAGCAAGGCTCTCCTTCCCTGCCAATGCGTTCCTGATCTGTGGTCCTCGACTGCCTGTTTCCGGGACACCGGGCAGGTCCCCGCTGCGGGGGCGGGCGGGGTCCCGCGGGGCGCAGCCCTGTCCGGTGCCCGCCGCCCGGCGCCGTGTGCCTGGGGCGGGGATAAGCACGAGGTTTTGTCGAAAGCCGAATTCTTCTTCAGGAAACATGCAGCTGATTTTGAACGAATTCCCACCAGCCCACCAAATCCTGCAGCTCCTTGTTTGGCCAATAAAACCCCATGTGGTTTCTAAACTTACGGAAAGAAAAAGGAAAAAGATGTCCATCCAAGTAAACTGTAAGTGAAAACTCATTGATTACCTCCGCCTTCTTGTCTCTGATTTGATTAACCATTTGCCATCATGATTTCTGAGACACTTCTGTGTTGGTTTCCCTCTGCCTGAATCCTGTAAGACTTTTCCAGAAGGGCGGCTATGATGTTGAGACCAACATACTGTAAACAACCACAAGAAGCAGAGCGAATGTTTTCAATACAGCTCGAAGACTAAAATAAACTCATTGGATTAGGCCAGCCCGAGCGATTGTTTTGGTGAACGCTTCCCAGGCCCGCTGCTGAGCACATGCCCAAGGGCTACCTGGGGCGGGCGGCGGTGCCGCGGCGGAGCGGGCGGCGGGCGGGCGCCGAGTCCCACCGGGAGGACCTCCCCTGCCCTCCCGCCTAGCCTGTGCGGGGGTGCATCCCTGCGGTGGGGCAGATGTTATACCGCCGCAGAGCAGAGCCTGCCAGGGCGGCGATGCCCCGCAGACCCAGGGATGGGCTTCTGGTGGATTTCGCATAGGTGGATGGAGAAGTCGCAGGGGAACCGCAGAGCCCGGAGCCCCGCCTGAGGCCCCTCTCCCTGCCCACCTCCCAGCCGCCGCGGTGTGCCCAGGGCTGCTGGCGCCGCTCCGGGGCTCAGCGTTGGGCTCAGTGCTGTGCAGCTCTCCTCGGGGCTCCCCAGCCTGGTTATCCCGGCGCCGCCCGAGCCCGCTATAGTACCGAGCTTTTTAGCCCTTGCAATATTTTTTCGCCGTCTTGTATTGCCCAAAGCACCACGTCAGGTGCCCGTGCCCACCTGCACGGAGCTGGTTCCCCCGCATTCAAGGTTGGCCGGCCTCTCCTGCAAGCGGACAGGAGCGGAAAATGCAGGGCGGGCCGAACCCCAGAGTGGGGAGAACGGGGGTCCCCGGTGCCTGCCCGCTGCCCGCCCCGTCGAGCCGCCCTCCGGCCGCACAGGCCGGGAGAGGCCCGAGCCGGGGCCGCCAGAGCTCGCAGCGCTCCCGATCGTCACACACACAGAGCGGAGATTTTTTAAGTAACAAATGTACTTTTTTTATTTTTGAAACAAAAATATCATTTTCGGCTTAACAATAGCCGGATCTCGCTGAATAAAGCCTTTGCATATTTTCCTGTTTTAATTGGTTGTATAATAAACAGTCCTGACCCCGCACTCTCTTTTCAATGAGTTCAGGGTGAAATGCGGACCATGGGACTGGAAATGACTTTTTCACCACTTAAAACACGGACAAGAATACCAGGAATCAGGCGGTATTAAACAGCCGCTCCAGCCGGGGCGGGAGGGAGGGCGCAAGGTAAGAGCTCTGTGTGTGTCTCCTCACGGAGCTTGGCTCTACCCTGCCCGCAGCCTCCGCCTCCGTCGCCTACTCGGTCCCAGTACGACGAGAAGAGCCGGCACAGAGCCCACGGGGTCCCTCAGCACCTCGCAGCCGGTCGGCTGTCCCCGTGCTCCCGCCGGCCCGCAGGCAGAGGGCAGCCGTGCCGTGCCGTGCCGTGCCGCCGGGGAGCGCTCCCGGCGCCCAGGGCTCTGCCACCTTTCGAGCCCGGCCAGGGCTTCAAAGGACCTTTGCGGCCTGCGCAAAGGACCTGAGAGGAAGAGAAAGCTGCGGTCGCAAAACATCCCCCGGAGCTGGCACTGCCCCGGGTGCTGGAACAGCAGAGGGGCGCTGGGAGTCCGCTCAGCCTCGGGGACCAAACTCTGTCCTTCCCCGACAGAGGCAGGCTGCTTCCACGCCCGATCCGGGCAGGGAGAAAACACCCCTCGCTCTTCTGCTTTCATCTCTCGCCAGCGTTGCATAAACCCGGGGCCGCTCCGAAAGGGCAGCGGCGGCGGCTCAGCAGCCCTGAGCCCCCCTTCCCTGGCTCTGGCCCCGGCGGCGGCCCCGGGACTGGAGGAGGCTCTGCGCCAAGGTGCTGTCCCGGGGAGCGCGTCCCGCTCCGTGGTGCATTCCTCCTGCCGTCATTTATATAACGGGGAAGGACCTTATACAACGCGCAAACCCAGGGTTTGCCAAGAGTGCGGCGCTCGGCCGCTTGAGTTTGTAAGGGGCCGACGGGGCTGGACGGCGGCGCGGCCGGGGACAGGTGGGAGCCGCGGGAGGAGGTGACGAGGCGGCCCGGGGCGAGGGAATGCTGAGCCACCGTGGGCACCCCTCGGTCCTCTGGCGGTGTTCGTGCCCACGGAGCTGACTGCAAAGGGGTCTGTATAGACCCCTGCTCCCGCTCAGCCGCTGCCGCCCCAAGTGCCACTGGCTCGGGGTGCGGCCCGATCCTACACATCACCGGGGCTGCCCAGCGGGCTGGGCGCGGGCCCGCGGGGAGGCAGAGCTCGTACGGGATACTTGGTCCCTGCGGGATGGCTCCTGGGTGCTCGGCAGCACACAGCACGGTTCGCGGCGGCTCCCCAGGGGCCGGTGCCCGCTGCCCAGGCAAGCACCAGCATGCAGGGAGATGATGGCCACCCTCCTCCCCAGGCCCCCGGGACTGAACGGGAGGCCCGGCCGCTCCCGGCAGTGGCAGAGGCCGAGCTGCTGCCGGCAGGACCAGTCCTGCCTCGAGCCACCGCCCGACAGAGCATGGAGAGCGCGGCCAGGCCAGCCCGGGACGGCTCTCGCCATGATTCCCTGCGAGTTCACGTTCAGTGCAGTCTCTGTTTATAAAACACAGAAAACGATCGTGAAAACATCCTACAGGCGCAACAGCCACAGCCGCCCGGAAGCGGCGCGTGGGACTCGGGGCGAAGGACAGCAGAGCCCGGGCCGGGCACAGGGAGCCTGGCAGACGGACAGGCTCCTGGCCTGGCAGGGAGAACGGCCTCATGGCTCTACCGGCCCTCTTCTCTCCCAAACGCGTGGCTCCCTGCCTCTCTCTTTGGGCTCAACCGGCCGCTGGTGAAGCACAGCGGGACCTGAGTGGAGACCACTCGGGAACTAGAAGAGCCCCGTGGGCCGCTCGTCCCTGCCCGGATCCGGCCTGCTGCCTCCTCTCCCTACACCTAGCACGGTCAGGTATCGCTTCACTCAAAGCTGGCGAATCCCAGCGGTTCCCGGGAGTGTACCAAGGGTGCTTCAGCCTTTGCTTCAGGCTGAGAGACGGCACAGCCCAGGAAGGAGCCCAGGGAGGAGCCGGTGGGTCTGTGCGGGGGTCCGGGAAGGTTCTCCCGCCCTCCCTTCGCCCCGTGCCCACCTCCGGTGGCGGGGGTTTCCCTTGTGGCCTCAACGTACCCCGGAGGAAAGCAGCGGTATTGGCAGTACCCATCTAATAAGGAACAAGCAGCCCAGGCCCGGAGCCCTCCGGTGCAAAGCTGCGATCCCCGGTGCCTGTGACCGGTGCTACCTCGCCCCTCCACAGCCCGCTCCCACGCGAGGGCCCCGGGCAGGTCAGAGGCCCAGAGGAGCGCGTCGCTCCTGCAGAGCCACAGCTGGCAACGGCGTGAGTCCCGGCCGCGTCCCGTGTGCTCTGACATCCCCGCTTCGGCCTTCGGCCTTCCGTAACATTGGTGTCCGTGCAGAGGCCAGGCTCGCTCCG
Source organism: Rhipidura dahli (assembly GCA_013399225.1). Taxonomy (NCBI): domain Eukaryota; kingdom Metazoa; phylum Chordata; class Aves; order Passeriformes; family Rhipiduridae; genus Rhipidura; species Rhipidura dahli. The sequence continues at coordinate 298,580 of VXAC01004100.1, forward strand.
TCCCTCCCTGTGTCCGGGGCAGCCATTCGGCCCTCAGCTCCCGTGCCCCGCTATCTGCACCCCTTGTGCGTCTCTGTCCGCCCGGGAGCGGAGCCCTTCGGCCGCATCAACGCTCGCAGAGCCCTCCCCGCCCGGGGAGCGGGGCCAGGGGTCACAGCAGGGCCTCCGGGATGAGCCGGCGGGTTCCCTGGAGCCCTTCTGCTGTGGCCGTGCCCGCCGAGCGGCAGAGAGGCGACCAGTGCCCAAGTCTCCCACTGCTTTCTGTGACTGGGCTGGAGGCTGCCGCTTCCTGCCGTGCAGGGAAGCAGGCCCTGACAGAAAGGGACAGCGTCAGACAGTCGGGCAAGTGCCAGGCCCCTGGCAGCGGGCGCGGAGTGCTCAGCCCCGTTACCGGATTTCACCCCTGGCAGCCGTGGCCGGGGCAGCGAGCTGCCCGAGCGTCGCGGGAAGCGAGCACCCGCATCCCCGCTGCTGCCGCGGAGCTGCAGGCCTGGCTCAGGCCGGAGTCTAAGGGGGACCCACTACCTGCCGGGCCGGCACCGGGCGGGTGCCGTCCCGCCTGACCCATCCTCTGTTGACCCCCAGGCGCCCACGCAAGGGCCGCTGCCTACGAGGACGGGCAGGTTTAGAAGCGAGGCTCAGGTCGCTGCCCCAGCAACCGGCCCGGCGAGGAAAGAGAGACCCGCCGGCAGCTCCGGGCTCCGTCACCACCCCGCGCCCGCATGGGGCTCAGGCCCCGTCGCAGCGTGGCCAGCCGAGCTCGGGGCGACACGGGACCGCTCTTTTCCTTCCAAGACCACGGCTCCGAGCACGCGGGGAAGAAACGAAAGCGGAGCCAGGGTCCCGCACAGCCCCAGGTACTGCGCGGAGGCCTCTGCCGCCGGCGCCCCGGGCCGGGCACACGGGCGAGGTGCCGGCAGCTGCTCGCGACCCAGAGCGGAGGCGCTCCCGGGCCCGCCGGCCCGCGGAACCAATGCAACAGTCCCCGCACCTTTTCGGCTGCCGCCGAGACAGCCCCGAGCCCCCGCAGCTCTCCGCCGGTGCCTGACGGAGCCGATGGAGTGCCCAGCACTGCCCGCGGGTTCCCGGAGCCGAGCAGCCGTGCGCTGCACCGGGGAGCGCTGCAGCCGCGGGCGGGGAGCGGTGCCCGCAGCGGCCCCGGCACACAGCGCCCGCCCCGTTCTCCGCTGCCTCTTCCCGATCCCAAGCGCGGAGGAGCGGAGTGAAATAAAACGATATGGAAAGAAGGAAAGGCATTTTATTGGAGACTTTACAATGCTAGAAAGTACAATGAAAGTGCTAGTTCATTCTAGAAAAGTTGGTCCCAAAACGGTACTATGCCACAGCATCTATCAGTTTACACAAACATTTACAAAATCGCTATGAACTGGCCCCTGTTTTAAAATAGCTATTTTTTTTCACATTAATCTATGTAAAATTGAAGGATCAAAATCTTTTAAGAAAAAGGGTAAGCATTCAAAAGCAGAACCTACCGCAAAATCCATTTTGGGGGCAAAAACCCTGCAGATAGTTTAAACTTTCATTATTAATAATAATATGCACACGGAAAAATATTCCAATTTACAGGAAAGCGTCTCTCTCTTTTTGTTTTTTTTATAACATCAAAATATTTTTTTAGACCTGTATAAAATTACTTTTAAGACCTCAGAGGACATTGTCTCCTTTTAAAAATATATTTATCGCTGCCGAAACGTTTCACGAGTGACCCTGGCGGGTTTTGTTTGTTGGTTTCTATTAACCAATAGCAATATCGCACATCTGCTGTTACAGCAGTCCCCACGTTAAGTACTATTTTATCGAAAAGCCACAGCTCAGAAGAAGCGCAGTGCTTTGCAGAGCGAGGAAGAAGACAGAGGGGATGAAGAGAAGAAGGAGGACGAGCACCGCGGGCACGGTAGTGTCTAGGCCCCGCCAGCCCCGCACCGCACGAGTGAAAATGCCTCTGCTATTTACAAACTCCACTTTTCTCTCCCCATGGCTGAGCCCGGAAAGATTACGGCCGAATTACAAAGGAGAATAATTTTGAGGGCTGAACAGCCAATTTTTAATTAGATGCTCATC
>VXAC01004100.1:300686-360151 GCA_013399225.1 Rhipidura dahli
TCACAAACACACACACACGAGCAGAGAAACTCCCGGTGAATCCTCGCTCGCCCGGAGACAGGCGGCCCGGCCGCCGCTGCCCGGCGCAGTCCCGCGGGGAAGCCCCCACACTTACACTGCCTTCTTCTCACGAAGGGACGGCTCCTACACTGACACTACACGCGGAGCAAAGCTGCTATTTCCCCACCGCGAGAGTTTGGGCACACAGAGAGGGAAGTCCGTGGCTAGAGACGAGGAGGAGAGACACGGGGCGCAGGGGAACGCGGCGGGGTAGGAGAGGGGCAGCGGGGCCGGTGCATTTCTGTGACGGCGGCTGGCCGGAGCCTCCCTAGATGTCTATGCGGGAGTGCAGGGTGCTGTGTTTGCTGTCGTGCTCCCAGTAAGAACAGTGCATCATGGACAGCTCGGCGGGCTGACGGGCGCAGGCAAACTGGAGGCCGGCTCCGTTTGCCGCCGGGGCCGCGGGCGGAGCGGGGCTGGCTGGGCTGAGCTGCTGGGGATGGTGGGCGTGCGGGTGGTGGTGGTGGTGGCCCATGCCGTTGTAGGAGTTCACCATGCTGGGCAGCGCCATGCTCTGCACCCGCGAGTAGGGGCTGTAGGATGCCGGGCCCGAGAGTCCTTTCACATTGACGGGGCTGACGTTCCCACCAGACATCTGGCAGGACGTGTAGGGCATGGGCGCGGGGGGCTGCGCCAGTGGCCACGAGTTGTTCATGAAGGTGGACTGCAAGTACTTGGGCGGGGACAGGTAGCCGTAGCTGTCGGGGCTGAAGAGGGTCTTGCCAGGCTGGAAGTGGGTCGGAGGCGGCCGGAAAGGCCGTTTCATCCTTCGTCTCCTGCGGTAGTTGCCCTTCTCGAACATGTCCTCGCAGGCGGGGTCCAGGGTCCAGTAGTTGCCCTTGCGCTCGCCGCCGCCCTCCCGGGGCACCTTGATGAAGCACTCGTTGAGGCTGAGGTTGTGGCGGATGCTGTTCTGCCAGCCTTTCTTGTTCTTCTCATAGAAAGGGAACTTGCTGATGATGTACTGGTAGATCCCGGACAGCGTAAGCCTCTTCTCCGCACTTTCGCGAATGGCCATGGCGATCAGGGCCACGTAAGAATAGGGGGGCTTCTGCGAGGGGTCCGGCTTCTCGGGGCTCTTGTCCGCGCTCAGCTCCTCCTTGCCCCGGTCCGGCTCCTTGCTGCCGCTGGTATCATGAGCCAGCAGCGCCACCGTGTCCTCCTCGCCGTCCGGGTAGTTGCTCATCATGGTGCCCCGAGTCCGCCGCCCGGGGCGCCCAGCGCAGCGCCGCGCGGTGCGGAGCGCTGCCCGCTGCACGGAGCCCGCTGCTGGCGGCCGTCCCGCTCCGCGCTCGCCGAGATGGGGGCTGAAGCCGGAGTCGAAGCCGGGACCCGGACGGAGATCGGGAGGCTCCTCTCGCGGCGCCGCTGGTCCGTGCAGCACGGCAGCAGCGTCCCTGCCCCCGCGGGCTCCGCTCCCCTCTGCCGCGGCGGCCGGGCTCTTTTCTGATTTGTATGGGCCCGGCCGAGTTCCGCTTTCGTCAGGAGCCCGCTCCCCTATCGTCGCCGAGCCGCTGGGCACGGCCGAGTTCACCCTGCAGTCACGGCGCCGCGCTCAGCCCCGCGCACACGCGGCCCGACGTGGCCCCGCGGAACGGCGCGGAACCGCCCCGGCTCAGCCGCGCCGCTTGGGGCGGNGCCCGCCGGGGCCCGCGGCGCTGCGCTCCCCTCCCGCCCGGCGCGGGGTCGCGCTGGAGGCGGTGGGTGCGAAGGGGTGTGCCCGTGGCGCTCGCCCTGCCACGGCGGCTTGTCACACGTCCAGCCGCACACGCGGTCGCGTTTATATGTCTTGGCCGCGGGCCCCGCCAACCGATCGCGCCCGGGGAGCACAAGGAGGCTGTTGCCGCTCCCTGCAAGTCGGTTCTTGCAGCTCTTATTTGCAGGAGGCAGAAAGCAAAAGGTGTCAGGTCGCCCCTTCTCCCTCCCCACAAAGTACACTCAGGCCCTCAAGCGCGGCTGCGGGGCTGACAGGCGCCTCAAGGGCCGGGGTAGGATGGAGAGACGGGGGATGACACACTGGGCACCTTTCCTGCTCCTTTCCCTGGAGGGCTTCGGCTTATTCCACGCGGTTCCTGGAGTAGCGTATGTGGCACCGACATTCCCCTCTCCTTCCCCTTGCTTGCCTTCAGGTAGAGCCTCCCCGAGCAGCAGACAGGCAGTGTCAGCTGGCCCGAGCACAAGAGATGTCGTGTTGTAACAAACCGGTGCCGCGGGGCTGCTCAGGCACGGGCGCAGCGGCGGGAAGGCAACGCTTTGCACTGGTTTGCAACGGACTCTTCAGCCCTATCCCGGGAGCGGGGCACATCGGCCTCGTTTGACCCCCGAGCCTTTCCACCAGAAAAAGCGCCCGTCGGCAGCCTCAAGAGCCGGGCCGACCTCCGCAGGGCCGGGGCCACCTGCGCTGTCCGGCTGCAGCCTCGTTGGGTCCCCGGGGCGCGGCGCTGCAGTGAGTCCGCTGCTGCCGGCGAGGCTCCGCAGGACCTGGCCTCCCCGCCCATACTCAAGCACAACTCGGGCTGGCCAGAAGCGGCCCTGGGAGCAGCTGCATGCTCACCGGCGCCCGCAGCTCTGCTGGCCGGCTGCCCATGGCCCTCAGATTAGCTCCTGCCTTTCTTGCACTTGAACCTCGCACAATGTTGCCTGTCCCGATGATTTTAAGTAAGATATAAATTTTCGTACCCAAGCGTGAGCCAGGGGGGCTGGCAGCTCCCGAACGTGCATACCCGGGGCAGCCGGCATCTCCCGTCGGGTCATCCAGGGCTTTGGTGGCCCACGCGTGGTTTTCTAGTTCCTCTGCTCGGCCACGGGTCCTGCTCCCGTACCCGGGACAGACTAATTGCAGATAAAGGCAGTCGAAGATGTAGAAACGTATTTTAGCTGAGAAATAAATTAGCTCTTCGAGGAACTATTAGATTTATACATGTAACATATATAAATATTAAAAATTATGTATTTCCACATGTCTTGATTAAAACACGTTTCTGCATCTTCGCCTAGAGCCATATAACGAATCCCTTATCTCCCATCGGTGGAGGAACGTATGCCCCAAAACCCGGGCTGCATGATTTCGGGCACGGAAAGGGGGCCCGTCTGTTTCCGCACCCAGCCGCGGAGCAGTGCACGCCGCCCCCAGGCACCCCTCTAACGCGCACAAACGAAACGGCGAAGGGATGAGGCCCACAGAAGAGACCCTCTCCAGGATTCCCCTCCCCGGGCAGCCCCCCGCGGCTCCCCGGTAGCTCGCTCCGCGCAGGGCGACGCAGCAGCCGGAGCCAGCTGTGCCCCGCCGTCGGGGCCGGGGCTGCCGGGCTCCCCAGGGCCGGGGCGAGCTTCTTTCTGCCGGCCACCCATGCTGCTCCCGGCGCTCCCCCTCGCAGGCATTTCCGCGGCGAGGGCCGGTGCAGGTGTAACAGCACTGTGTGTGTCATCACCTCCGCCAAATGGCACATTCCTCCCTTCTCACTCCTAAGCTGGACGCGTAGCTCTTTAGCAGGGCTCGCTCGCTCGCAAAGGACATTTGACATCCGAGGATCTTGTTTGGGTTTTTTTTGACAGCCCCACCAAGGGGGATTTCGGATGAACACCAGGGCAGAAGCTCAGCCCAGCGCTGGGAGCGGCGATCGGGCCGAGCAGCAAAGGTGAGCCCGCAACCCCATTTGCGGCTACTTGAACGTTTGACACAGGGGCAGGCAAGGGCTGTCGGGCTCTCCCCTCTCCTAATTAAGCCCTTTTTGGGACATGAAAGAACTACCTGAAAACGTAGGAACACGCCCCTGGCAGCTGTACACTGTAGCTGCTGTTAAGCGGAGAGCTGAGGGTTTATCGGCATCCACCGAAATGTCGCAGCGAGGGGAATGCAAGTGACGGGAATGGGCAGCGAGCAGAGAAGCGCGGAGAGCCCTTTCCGGGAGAAGGAGCGGGGATCCCGGCACGGCCCCGGAGAGCGGCCCGATCTGCCGGTGCGCCCGGCTGAGCCTGCGCCCCGTCCGCCGCCGCTCCCGGGGGCGGGCAGCAGTCGGACAAACCCGGGCAAGGCGAGAGCAGAAGGAGCCAGCGGAGCTCCCGGCCCGGTCCTGCAGCCGCTCGCGGGGGTAGGGGAAGCAGGAGAGGAGTTGGCAATGGAGGGGGGCTCACTGCGCCGATGCCCGTATACCGGCCTGCTGCGGCGGGACGCTGACGGGCGGCGGGGAAAGGGCTCTCGCTTTCTTCACATGAGGGCAGAACAGCCCTGGCCACAGCTCGGCCCCGGTGCAGGGAAGCCGGGAGGGAGTCGGGCAGAGCGGGACTCAATCCCGGCCGCGCAACCCCGCTAAGAGGCGACTCGAGAGGCGCTGCAAATTGGGGCTTCGTCTCTACTGAGCCGGACAGGGTCCCCCTTCACGAACAGAACACGAGAGCCCCCGCTGCGGCCCCGGGTGCGATGCTCCGGCTGCGCAGCGCTGAGCCCGTTCGCGCGGGTGGAAGCGCCGAGAGGAGCGGGGCACGGCGAGCGGCGGGGGTCTCCGCCGCGGAGACACGGGGCACGGCACCACCCCCACGTCTGGCCCCGGCAGCCCGGACGAGGATTCCCACGAAAGCCGTGCCTTCAGCTGAAATGCTGATAAGACTCGAGTAGCCCGAGTGGTTTGGGGTTTTTTTACAACTCACCCTCTTCAGGCAGCAGAACCTGGACGGTCTGGGGTCGCTTTGTTTGCAAATGCGGCAGCCTTCCTCTCCCAAAGGTTGTTTTTCTTCCCTTTTCTCTTGGCGAGAATACGTGTCCAACGGGGAGCGCCGGTCCGCCCCTGGCTCGGAGAGTCCCGATCCCGTTCGGCTAGCGCAGCCGCCGCCTGAAGGCATCGGGGCAGGGCTCTCGCCTTCAGCACCGAGACCCAGACGGGGACAGGCAACACAACCCCATTGTCAGTCCTGCGGCTCCTGCTCCGTTCTGCTGTCCCGCCGAGCCTCGGCTCCCGGGGACGGACACGCGGCTGGTGCCCCGTGAGGACGCACCTTTCGAGACCGCTTGAGCCCTCAGCACACTGGGGCCATGCCTACACTAACTCGCACTAATTCGGTTCACGTAGCAACGACACGGACACGGATGTAAAAGCGGCTCCGGGCGCGCCTTGTTCCAAGTCCCGTTTCCCTGAAGAACGGGATCGGCGGCGGCGCGGGGCTCCGGGAGCCGGGGCGGTCTGAGCGCTCTCGATCCCCGCTCCGTCCCCCCATCAGTTCTCCTTCCCTCGGCACAACCCGCAAAGCGGCCGGGACAGGGCACTCACCAGGCTACCATTTCAACTATTCCTAGTTTATTCTTTTTTTTTTTTTTCTTTTTTTTTTTTTCTTTTTTTTTTTCTTAATTTTTTTTAAATTTTTTAAATTTTTTTTAAATCTTGTTTTCCCAGGTACTTCTGGTTTTTAAGATCTTGGAGCACTTCCCCGCATAACAAACCCAGGAAAAATAGGCTACACGTTAAACGCGGCGTGCGCGGGTTTGTATCGCACCACGGCGCTCATGAGAGTTAACGAAATGTACTGCGGGAAATAAAATATTCTGACCTCAGTGAAAATTAATCAGATTTAATCTATTAAAAGACTGAGACGGGGGTGTTTTCCTGCGGTACCGACGCGCGGAAGCTCCGTGTCCCCGCGGGTGAAGGGAGTGGAGGTGCCCCGGGGCGCGGTTGCTCCAGTCCCGCAGCCCGCAGGCTGCTCGGACCGGGCCGGGCCGTGTCCGCAGCTGGCCCGCTTCCTTTCCAGAGCCTCTTTCTCTCCCTTTCTAAATGACAACAAGAGGCAGCGCTCGAACCCGGAGGTGCTTTTATCGGCACAGCACCGACTACCAGGAATAAAACCTTTGCAACCTCAACGCAACCATTATGTGAGATGAAACTGCGTGTGTGTCACTGCCTTTAGACCCTAAACTCTGGCTTGGAAAAGCTTCCATTTTCACAATCTTTCCTCTCACTTGGCCTGCAAATCACCTCGCTCATCTCGGGACACTACAAACACACACAATTCCACTTTCCCCTCTGTTTGGGATTCCCAGCAACACAGTCCCGAACATTTCATAAACACTCTGTAATTACATTACTTAGCGTGTGATGCCAGAACAAGGAAATATTCACCTGGAAAGTGTCTTCTTCTGCATGAATGAGTCTCATTGTCAAAACCTCGAGCATATATAGGTGTGTATATGTTTTGCAGTGGAGAATTTAGTTTCTCATTTATGCTGTACAGCTAAAAATTTTGGTAGCTTCAGGCTTGTTTTTACAAGCTCCCAGCTGTACAAGGATTTCTGTTTTTACAGGAAAAAACTAAGCAATGCATAGACCATGATACCTATACATCCATAATGTGAGCTTCATGAGGAACAGAGCAACTTTATTATGATCTGGACTGAAATCACATTGAATAAAAGCCCATCTAACAGAGCCCGAGGGGAAGAGTCACAAATGGGCTCAATTCTCTACCAAATCCAATGGGAGTGAAAGGTTTTAGGATCAGGAGGGTAGATTTCCCCCTTCAGCTGATACTACGAAGATATTTTCATGATCCCATTTAATTTTGAGCCTGTTCCTGTTGCCTTGATATCAAAGAAATCTATCTCACAAGAAAAGACAGCCCCAGCTCTTTTCCCTCATCTATTCCTGCTTCCCATCTCTCCTCCACTCAGCTTCTCTTCTGCAGCCTGAGCCTGAGCCTTCACTACAGTATATTTGTTTATGCTTAGAGAACAGGCCTACAGGAAAACAAACTCTCTATTTCACTCCACCATTTGGTAGTTCCTTTCTTTCATCTGAAAACACAGCCCGATCCAGGGAAGGTTCTTGAATTCACACAACCGGTTACATGATGAAATGCAAACAGTTTCTTGTGGTATTAAATGGCAGCCCGCAGCAGAGTTCAGGTTGGCTGTTATGGATTCACTAGTTACGGCTCTGCAGGATAATCCTGTGTTACTGCCATCCTGCAGTTCGTGGCCTACAGCAATGCTGCCGAATGCTGCAAATAAAAACAAACAAGGCAGCCTCTGTTTTTTAGACAGAGTAGAAATGATGTCTTTTTAGGAAGCTCGAAGCAAAGATCGTTTGTATCAGTCAGACAACCTCAAAAGCAAGCTGCTCTTTCTAGCACTTCGAAATTAATGCTTATTTTTTCTACAAAGCGTGGGGACGGAGAAAGAAAAAGCAGGATATAAAACCCAATCCATACAAGTCCACTCATGTCCAGATCACCCTGAAGTTGCAAATTAATGGCATTGTACAACAAAATTAGAGCCAAAGCAGGTGTCTCCCATTGTTGCTGCAGAATTGCATGGCTTAACAGATCATTTTTAGGTAATAAAAAATTCAGTGTGCTTTTTCAGACCATTCGAAAAAGTGCTTAGTTAAATATTCAAGCAAGGAAAATTATTCAAATTTCAGATTTTTTTGAAAAAAGAGACTTCAAGAAAAATTCTTCTAACCAACCTACAGACATCAAAGACATTTTTTTTCTATTATTTCTCTGAGAATGTGGGTCCCGAACTATGGCCATGATGCTCTCTGAACTCTTATAAACTATCCAAATCTGTCTTCATAAAGGGTCTGTTACTGCACCGAAGCAACAATATTTGAAAAGGTTATTCTGTTAGAAGTTGAAATGCCTAAATTTGGGAGACAGAGATCCACCACCCAGTATAATATTGTAAGTGGATTGCTAGTGATGGGGACGAGAGCAGTTCCTCACCTTTGCTGGCAAAGGCCCTTTTAGAGAGACAGTCATACTGGCAAAGCCATTTTAGTCTGGAGAGCCGGTACCACAGGCTTGGGGCTGAAGCAAGTTCTGGCACTTGACTGTTGTTCAGCTGTGTCCCTACTGGAAGCACTTTGCTGGGGGAGTTTTTGGGGATACTCCTGCTCAGTCTCGTGCTGGAGGCTCCCAGTCCTACAACAGACATGGCCAGCTGGGTACATGCTTGCACACGTTTGCAGCTCTGGTGATTTTAGTCTGAGTGAGCAGCTCGTGCTGACTCACTCAGACCACTGAATTTGGGCAGTGTGTCTGTGTACTGAGAATTCAAGTTTTGTTAGCAACTCTCGGAGAATTCGTGGGAGGCATGGTCAGTGCTCTCTGTCCACTCTGCAGGCTCCTGCGGAGGAGGTGCTGCCCCGGGAGCAGAGCCAGCCAAACAGGTAAAATCCATGCATATATTCAGACTTTGCCGTGTACAGTATGACCACATACGTCATGCTCCTCTTCCGTTTCTGAGCAATGCAGAAGCAGTTGGACTTGGTTAAAACTAAGTAGTCATATCTCAAGGCCTTCCAGAACTTGCAGAAGGGGCTACATCAGCCAGGAACAGGACGCTTTTGCTTTAAATAGCCTGTCCACATCTGGAATTTGTGTATATATTACCTAGCTAAACAATTTGTGAATAACTTTCTATACACACGGGCTTATTCCCACCTGCTTGTTGAACAGAAGCCCTGGCTGCAACACCCAGAGAATACCCTGCCAGCTCCAGAGGGCAGAGTTATGGTGAGGGAGGACTACCATGCCCTACAAAGAGCACCTACCTCCTCTTAAAAACCTGAAGGGTTCAGGAGGAGCCCGTGGCATTGCCTGCATGAACTGCACCTGTAAAGCTTCCCAGTCAGAGTGGTGCTCTTGACAAGCTATTTCCTCCCAAATCTAGCCGTGCCTCTACCAAGTACATGCTGCACTTTAAAACAATCAGAAGCACAAATTTGTTTCCTTTCAAATGTAACTACTGTGCTTCTACAAAGATTATAAGATTGCAAGATAAATAACTAAGTTTGATCTGAGAACAAATCTGTTTTGTTGGATCAAACCACATGCCATCTCTAGAGAATCAGATTAAAAGTGATGTGATGGAAGCAATTTTCTTCTTTTTGTAGGAAAAGAGCTAAGCTTTAGCCAAAGTCAACTTCAGATTACATACAGTTTCCCCCCAAAACTTGAATGCTTAACTTGAAAGCACACAGTCACTGGAGATAGAGGTGGCGGTGCCAGTGGAAGGAGGATCTGATCCTCAGATGCCTCTTAGGTCCGTGAATTGTCCCAACCAACAACTGGGCTTGGAAGCACAATGCAAACCCAAAAGACTAAATTTCTCTTCATGGCAAGAACAGAAACTTTGAATATTTCAGTTTAAGCTTGGCCACCTAAATTCTAGTTGCTTTTTGTCTGTACAATCACCTCGAGGGCTTTTAGTTTATCTCAATCTTGTTCCAACCTTCTGAATATGTGAACCTAAACTGGGAATCTACCAAACATGGGAATTTGCATAACATTTCCAGCTTGCCCTACTTTTGACCTGGCCAGAAACAGCATATCAGAGTTGCTCACAGTATTCCAGCATTTCTCCTCTTGGTCACAATGAGAGCAAGGAAATGCAGAGCAGACCAAACAAAAAAAAATAATTAACCAAACTTTCTGAGACTCTCAGAAGGGGCTTGGTTCAAATCCAGTTGAAATGTAGATGAAAGTTCAGCCTGGTCATTTTATTACAGTTTGTTTACTTACATATAATTTAATTTCAATTTGTTTGCCTTTTTTTCATCCAGTTTGTAGCTATCCCTTGCACCAAATAAAAGAGAGACACCCGTTATGAGAATAGCTGGCAGGAGAAGTTAAGCCCCATGGGTGAGTCCAACCCAGGCTGTGCACAAGTTATTCCATCCTGTGACCCAAGGGTTAAAGTCAGAAGTTGTGCCAGAGCCAGGCAGCACAGCCTGGCCACACAGAGCAGCTCTGCCTGGAGCATGGAACACACCAACACCTCCCCTCTGGGGTGGGCAGGGTGGCCAGCACTGCCTGCAGAAGGCAAAGGGGAAGGACGCCCTCAGTTGCAAAGATGCAGCCCCATCTCCCCAGAGCCCTTTGGCAGAGCAGCTCCTGCACAACTCTGGCCACAGGCAAGGATGGGACAGGGGATAAATGCCCTCAGGGCTTACGAGAACTGCCATGACACCCCTAGCAGGGCTCAGAATATAAGCTTCACTTATGTTATTTAATAACAAAATGTAATTTTTCGCAAAATAATTCTCTCTCCACTTCTCCCTTGTCCCATTAAGTGCTTAGGTAGCTCTGTATCAGTCTTCATCTGTCTGGTGCCATAGGTGTTCCATACTAAGCATGAAAGAACATTATTTGCACAGAAAAGTTACTACATGGTTGAATATTTTATTGAGCCAGTTCTGTTTGAGGGCTTCACGTGTTGCTGGACTCTTGCACTGCCCCCATGGAAGCAAGCATTGCACTGAATACAGGCTAAAGTCTCCACCAGATATTTGGAATAACAGTTCAAAAGATTAAAATTTATTATTCTCCCATGGTTCATTTTGAATGGGCAGGGCACAGCAGTTGGATGTTTTAAAACTTTGATTTTAGCTGACTTAAATCAATAGCAGAGGAAATGAAGGGGTTTGGCTGTGTCTTTTTCAAAAGGTCTTTGCCTTGAGTGATGTCAGCTTTCAGTGCTTTGTGTATCCCTGCACCCTTCCAGAGAGAGCTCTGGGGGTGTGCAATGTGTATCAAGGGTCAGATGCATGGCTTGCTCTCCAGTGAGGAGAAGTAAGCTCAGCTTCACCTGATGAGTTAATTAATCAACAGTTACAACTCTTCTTACAGTTGATATTATGACTGGAATATCATACAGTATTTAAGCAGCATGTCACCCATCTTTTGGACAATTCAAGTGTTTTACAAACAGCGTCGTTGCTGGAAGGAATAAGCAAAGCTTTACTTGCTATTGGATCCTCCATTAGTCATTTCATGTCACATTTTTGTACGTGTGGTTTCTCAGAATTACGTAATACCCAGGATCTTTCAATGCATCTGGGAACTCGTGTCTAAATACTGACTGTGATTGCTGATGTCAGACACCTCACTTTGAAAATGTGATAGACCTTGACAATAAGAAGCATTAAAAACAGTGAATGAAGGGCACTTCAGCACAGATTTTCAAGGAAGACATTGTCCCATCGAAACAACAAAAAAACACCAAAAAAAAAAAAAGAAAGAGAGAGGCAGCAGTCATTTAATGCAAGCCCTGAAGAGCTGCTCCTGAGCACCACCCCAGGAGCTGGCTCTGCACTGACCTGCAGTAAACCCGATATTAGGCTGTAAAGAACTGAATCCCTTTTCCCGGCTTGTGGGATGACTGCAAAGGGATAGAAATGCTAGGGCTTTTAATCAGGCGTTCAGAATAATGCAAAGCTACATTTTGGTTCTTTTGAAGCTGTAAAGGAATTTCCCTCTTAATCTTGAGGGGAGAAGGATTTCCCCTGCTGTTTAAACTCCTCATAATGAAAAGGTGCTTTTCTGTTTCAGTTCTTGCTGATGGTGAGGTGTTAATCCAGCACTGTCATGGCCTTGCAGCTATTTTGCACATTTGCTGGGAATGAAGAAAAGGAGAAACTACAGTTTATGATGTACTTAAAGCCTAGTTTTTCTAGTAAAACATAAATTTATGAACCAAGATTTTACAGCCAGCTTTGGGATAGAAAAAGAAAAAAAAAAGCCATCTACCCTTTCTTGCTCAAGTGCCTATGCATAGAGTCTTGCCTGCCTCGGTGACTTATCACCTTAAAAATACCTATATGGAAGGACTAATGTGGGGGATAACCCCTTAACTAATTGATTAATGACGCTGGTGTCAATATATATTTTGAAAAGCCATTTGTTAGGAGGCTCCCCCCTTTTCAGAGAGACTGGTAGATTTTCCCAAAACCAGCAAAGAACTTTGTTTTTGAAGAAGAAAAAATATGTGGTTTTATAAACTATTATTTTCTGCTGAATAATGTATCAAAACCCCCAGACTGGCTTCAGTTTTTCATTAGAAATACTGTCAATTTTTGACAAAAAGCAAAACTGCCTAATATTCCTTTGGGCACAGATCAGTTTCTTGTTTAAAAGTGTTTTGACAAAAGATTTCTGATTAGTACTGCCGTTGGGTCTCTGAAATGTCCAGTTGAAATGTACCCGGGGCAGGAGCTGGGTTTGAGCAAGGCAGAGGTGGTTTTGTTGTCCCACACTGCCAGGGAGCACCTCCACTGCTTCACGTCCCTGCCAGAAACCAACTATCACTGAAAATGTTTCAGGGAAGCTTTCAATCAGTAGTAAGTTTTGCTGCTTTCTAACTGAAAGAGTCTTCTCAGAGGCTGGTTTAGTATTTTAAAAGTGAAGCTGTTGTGCAGCACCTCCTGCTGTGGTACCTACAATTATTTACTGGAGGGGTGGAGGCTGCTCCCATCTTGCAGAACAGTTGTAAGTGATCCAGTGCTCACGGTGCAGGTAGTGGAGTTGATTCAGCTACCCTGCTTCCTCTCAGTCTCAGTGTTTCTGAAAACTGGCAGAAAAGCCATTTATCAGGATCATATGCCCACCTCACCACAGTCCTTATTAGATGAAAAATAAAGGAAAAATGGAGCTAATTTAGTTTTTTTCTAAATGGTGATAACTACAGTCCGTTGATAGAACTGCTGTTTGTATGACTGAAATCAGCTTACTGTGCACTTCTCTCCCATGAAACAAGTGTAATAGAAGATTCTTAAGGGCAGCGTGGCTTGTTCCCTCTTACCTCCTTGAATCAGTAAGAAGCCACCAGATTCTCCCACTCTCCTTCCCCTTTTTCTTAAATTTGATTTCTCAAGCCCCATTCTGCCTGGGCTGCAAGGCTTATTTCAGTTCTTTAGTGGCTGTATTAGTCAAACACACAGCAGATGTCAGTGCATTACAAAACTTGGTTTGAGAATAAAAAAAGAAGTTACAAATGAGAAAGTTCAACGGGAAAGCAAAAATGCAGGGAACTGCAAAGCTCTGAAGCCATGGAGGAGGTCACCCCTCCGTGTTTGACACATCTCGTTAACCACTAACACTGGGAGCATTACCGCAATTTTCCAGCTTCTCCTGTCGA
This sequence comes from Rhipidura dahli, assembly GCA_013399225.1. NCBI lineage: Eukaryota > Metazoa > Chordata > Aves > Passeriformes > Rhipiduridae > Rhipidura > Rhipidura dahli. The sequence goes on from VXAC01004100.1 coordinate 313,654, forward strand.
ACCCTTCTAAAGCTCTTAAATCTCTCACCCACCCAGGTTTTCTGGGAACTGGAGCATGAGCTTCCCAGCTGATTTGGGAAAGGGATGCCGAGGTATTTCTTCCCCCTTTGCACAGTTCAGCCTGCAGAAGTGCAGCGGAGAGAGGAACAAACTGAAAGCATCTCTGCTGCTCGCTCCTCCTGTAACCAGAGATTCTCTCTCTGCCTTAGGAAAGCCATCCCTAACCAAAATATTTCCCCGGCCCGGGTGTCACGACTGAAACAGAGGTGGGTCATTGAGAGTCAAGCCACACATACCCTAAAGCAGACCTCGGTCCTGCTCCCGCTCCTCCCAATTTCGTTGAAGTCGCAGCAATTCAGGAACAAAAGAAAGATCCAATTAAAGGCCTCTCTTGTTTCTCCCAGAACAGAGAGCGCCCTGGACAAATAAACAGCTGCTCCCCTGGCCAGGGAGGGGCAGCAGAGAAAGCTGCAGGAGTGTGGAGGGACCCTTGGGCGATAAGGCACATTCTCAGGAAGCCCAGGACACACACCTCAGCCCAGGGGGCTTCCTTACTTTGTACACCCAGCTTCCCTGCAGGACACGGGACATTGTCTGGCCACGGAGAGCCTCAGCTCCAGCAGGCAGCTCACATCCAGCTGCCTCGCAGGAAACTGCTGAGGGCTTTTTTTTTTTCCTGGAGAAGTAAAGCAGAATATTTATCTTTCTTATCTTGGATAGGAAACCTATGGGAAATGCTATGCCATATTCTCCACTGTTCTCCTGTCATAGAGTTATAATGCATTACACAAAGCAAAATCTTTTGGAAAATCAGCAGGGCTAATGAGCAGGCAATCCCTTATTAGAAGGCACTTTTCTTTCCAAATTCTACAAGGCTCATCTGTGTAGCCATTGGTATAAAAACAAAAGATGAGCTAAATGTTTATGTCAGGAAAACACAACACACCCGGAGTGTCTCATGGCATTAGGAGAGTAATTGTTACACAAGGCAAATCTCTTTCCCCCAAATAACGAACCTAGGCCAGATTTTTTTCAGACTTCAAAGGAAGAACACAGTAGGGCCTTTTCACTGCCAAATGGCTAAGTGGAATAAAAAAAATATGTGATTTTGCCATTAAATACTTGTTATAAATTCAAGGGGATTTTTTTTCTAACAGTGATGCTATTACATTCTATACTGGAAAAGGATAAATTAGTATATCAAAGGCTCTAAGCAGTCACTGGAGAAGGAACCATGCACGCAAGACTGCTGCACCACACTGCACAGTTTACAGCATTTACAATCCCAGACTCTGCTAGGATATATCCTACACGTTAGTAAGGTCAGCACAGATTACACTGAACCAGCATCTAATGCCTTACATTCTGCCAACAGAATTTTCCCTTGAAGATTTACTACGAAGCTCACAGTATTCCTCTAAATTCCACTGCTTTGGATTAAAAAAAGGCTCCCAAACACTTGTGAAGGCTGACACAACATCTCTAAGGAACTTTCTTAGTGAAATGCTTAATGAAAATTTGATGAAGATGATACTGAGACAATGAAAGAGGTTGGTAACAAGCCCAGGTCTCCAGCAACACAGTCACAGCAAAAACTTTAAATGCTTTAGATTTTGAGGAATAATTACCAGACCTACATAGGAACCAAAGTCCTTCAGAAGAGAGTACAATCCTCCCTGGTTTCCATTTCTGCAGCATGTATTCCTCAGAATTGCCTATACACACACACTCAGGAAATTATACTGAATTAGTGTTTTAAGTGGATTAATTAATTGGCCTCAGCCCCCCACTTATTCACAACCAAGAGCTTTTGGGTTAACTAAGTTAAAAGCTGTTTAGAATACTCAAATTCTGAAAGGAATTTCTACACAGGATTTTAGTCTTGCTAAAGTAATTTGTTTTAAATTCACATCTTCACTTAATTTGTTGGGTTTTTTTTAAGCCTTCCTATGTAAATGGGTGCTACAGCAACACAGAAAAAAGGAGTTTGGATAAGTAAATTTGTCATTTTAAAAGTAAACAAAAATATTTAATCTTAGCAAAAGTAGCAGGATCATTTCATGAGGGTTCTACAAACAATGTCTGAGAATGTGCTGCTTTTTGAAGCAAATGTCAGCACAGCAGCAATAAACTTCTCAATTCAGAGTGTTCTCTCTGCAGGTATTTGGCCCCCAGTTTAACACGAACAAGCACCTGAAACTGTTTGCAGGTATTCCGGGCTTCTCAGTAGTTTAAGTGAAACTGAATGATGTCACCCAAAGAATCAGATAAAAATAAAGAGGAGAAAGTAATGTAAGCCCTGCCCAGGCAGCCCAGGAGAGCAGGAGCTGAAGGGAGCCCCCTGCCCTCAGCAGCGGGTGGGGAGCGAGGGGAGCAGAGCAGCTCAGCCCTGGTGCTGTCTCCCCAGGGGACATGACATGGACATTTTCTTCCTGGATGTCTGGAACCAGTTTTACAGGAGCAGCCCCGTTGGTATGGATCCTTCAACAGTTACTGAAGTGTACTAAATTCACAGTTATCAGCTGTTTCTGTTGTGCTTGAAATTTTTATTTTCTAGAAAAATACATCTCTCAGGTCTTCTTTTCTCAGTTGCTTAAAAAGAAATGATTTATGTTGATTAAGGTCCATTACTTGTCAGCTGCCTTCAAGTTTAGGTGGTTTGTAACACCACATCCTAACAGGAGCACCCTCAAGATGTGATTTTAACTTCATATTCCTTTCTGTGGAGCTGTTATCCATGTCTGGTTTTACGCCTGACACCTAAAGAAAACCACAGTGTAGGTGCTGCTCCCTAAACGAGCTTATTTCCCACTTTCCACTTACAGAAGGAAGATGCAGTGCCCTTCATTTGCTGTTACTGCTGGCCTATCCTTCCTCTGGCACACCTGGCCATAACTCGGCCCAAAATAGGATTTAGCTCCCTACTCTCACTGGGAAAAAACCTCCTAAAAAAGATGCACAATTTTTCTATGAGTTTATAACTTTGTTGTTCATTACTTTTCAATGGCTAAAAGAAGAGATCATCCAGACTTGCACTCTCTGGGAACAGCATTCCCCTGCAGCTCAACTGCTCCCAGCCCATTCTGAACACAATGCAGGGAGATGAAAAAGAAGAATCTCCACGCTATTATTAGATTTCATCTACACATTAGGTTTCCTTTGCCTATTCCTCATTTGAGAGAAGGGCTACATACAGACACCCCAGCCCTGGAATAAATAATAATAATGGAAAATATTTATCCCAGAGCCTTCACTTACCAGTTATAAGAGTTGTAGTTACTACACAGTTTAGTACAGGAAGGAGGAGTTTGACACGCAGAAAGGCATCTTTGACTGGCTGTGTTTTCCAGATAGAGAAGCTTTTTCAAAAAGAACATAAGCAGAACTAGAAGCCAGAAGAAAAGGTGTGCCACATTTCCTGGATATTCAGTACACTACAGAAAGATTTCACTGGAACCTTGAAAGCAGTATTAGGACAAACTAAAAGAAAACAAGAATTTCTGTGGGTTAAGCATCAATACAACATTTATTTTATCTCAAATAAATTTAACCTGGTCAAAAAACTCTTTAAAATGCAACAGAAATTATTACGGAAGTGTTATTTGTTCCTTATATTGTACCAAAAATAGTATTTTTGCCTTTCAATGCTATGTATACAACCTGGGATGAGGAATATAGAAAACAGAAGCACTGAATTTCTTTGCTGTCAGCTGTACTCCTACTCAAATCAGGGATTCATTACAAAGCCGTGTTCAGTGGGCGTTGAGCTGTGTGAATGGAATCAAGCAAATACTCCTGTTTGTGTGACACTCACAGCACAGCACAGCAAAGCACGGGAGGGGAAAAAGCTGTGGACACTGTGTCACTCCAAAGCCCTCAGAGCAGCGTGAGCTCCATGAGCTCTGCTGCTCTCTGTAAAGTGGATCTGGAGCTTTGTGAAAGCACACAGCTCTTGCCTAGGCATGCAGGGAGCAGGCAGGGACCAGCAGTGAGCCCCCTGAAATGTCACTCATTGTGGGAGCAGCAATTGCTTTGTAAGGACTGACACAACTCCCGATGTGGGTAGCTCCTGGTGACAGGGATTTTCAGATGAGGACAGAAGTTAAAGAATGAGCTTCTTTGCATCACGTGCAGCTTCTCCAGTTCCTCACACACCGGCAAGTAAAGTGGGAGCACAGCTCACCTGCACTTGTTTTAAACCCTGGCCGATCACTTTGCTCCCTCTGGCTTTCTACAAGGCAGAAAGAGAAGCTTCTCTTTCCACCTCAGCTTCACAAAAGCAAGTAGAAATTTGCTGTTGACTTTACAAGGTCTGAGTTTACAAAGGTCTTAGCAGCAAGTAATATTAAAATAACTATGTCTACAAAAATCAAAGCTCAGAATAATGTCCTGAAGTGCAGTAGTTTCATCCATGTAAAAGCCCAGTTAGATACTTACGAGGATGTATGACAACTGCTGTGAAAAGGCTCGATTTTTAGTTTTTGTTTCATTTTAATAAATAATAATGCCAAAAAACTTTCCTTCTGAAGAGGGTATTAAAAAAAATCTAATTAAACTTGGAGCAAAATACTATTTGGAGTAATCAGGCTTATGCATAGTATATCAGTAAGGCATTTCAAAGCCAGAAATACCAGCTATTTCCTGCTGAAAAATATAATACTTAACACTAAATGAAGATGTATCTGACATTCACATGCATATAACAGAGGTGTTCAGAATCAATTTTTCTTGAGTATGTTATTGTCAGAGGGAGAAACAAACCACTTCATTCTCCACTTTTCAAGTGAAAAATGTACCCTCTTAAAGGTTTTAGAGAGCCACACAGAAGGGGCTGTCTGAGCAGAGAGGAACTGCCTGCGGGTAATACAGTTTCACTGAAGTGAGACAGAGTACTGCTGTAGCTTCATAAAATCTTAAATCTGTGCATGGTTTTGTGTTTCCTCACACACTGTCTCCAGCTGCCTTCTCCTGCTCTGGTGTTTCCCAAAACGACCCAATCATCATTGCCTAATTAGTGCTGGAGGAAAAAAAGGGGCTTCTGTCAAACAGAACTCCTTAAACAAATTAGCACAGGTTTTGAACTGGGCTTTACAACGTATTGCAAAGATTCATGCATCAAATACATTCAAATGTGCGAGACAACAGGAGTAGAAAATGAATTAAATTTATTTACCCCTGAATATAGAGAGGTTTTTGAAAATATTGGCAGGGGAAGTGTATAGTAGAGATCCTTATCATAGCAGTTCAGTCACAGGTGTTTCCCCATATTACTAGATTATCCTTATCCAGAATAAATATTTAATGTTAGTATTAACAAAGAAAAGCTGTAGCTCAAACAACAAGCTCTGTGTATTTAAAGCTCAGTGATGATTATCCACTTTAAAATCAATTGAATCATAAGTATTAAAGAATTTTACACAACACAGGTTTTCAAACTGCAAAGAAAAAGCTTCCAGTCCCCAGAGGCACCACTTCACGAGCCAAGGCTGCAGGCAGCTCTCCCTGCTGGGATCCAGCCCCTTCAGAACAACATTCTTGACTGATTTTTCCTCCCCACAGATGTCTCAGATGTGTCCCCACACACCAGTGATGTGTTACTCTACCACATCCACCCACTGCAAGTGAGGGCAGGATTCTGAGACCATTGCTTTGCTCATGTCTCTCAGGAGGTTGCACTTCAGCTCACAGCCTTGTGTGCCACTCTGTGAAAGCTGAGCACGGGTGCACCTCGGGGTGAATGGCAGTGCTGGACCAAGGTGGGATGGTTTCATGGGCAAACCTGGCTGTTCTGGCAGTGATCAATTCCTGATGAGTTATGAGTTAAGGTTTGATCTCAGCAGAGTGGGACCTGGGAAGGCTCAGGAGACCAACACCCACAAAGCCTGTGGCACCCCTGCTGCCAGTGACAGTTTTAGGTTTTTGGAGGGGTTGCCAAAGAATCCTTCTCACTATGTTTAAAGTCCACCTAAACACAAACTCAGCTTCCATACAAAATTCCACATTTTTTCCTAATTCTCTGGAGAAAAGTAGCAAAAAAATAGGGTAGCAGACACACAGGCTTCTCCTGCAAAACCCTTCCACTTTTCTTGTAATTCTAGCTTTCAAAGCTCTTAATAGCCTTCTCATTTTCCTAACTTTGACATTGTTCTCATGAGTTTCTCCTGACAAGTATTTTATCTTTTTTTTTACCAGTATATTCAAGTTTGATGTTCTACCTGTGCTTGGCCCATTTTCAAGTTCTCCTGTCCTCTACCCTTTTATTCACTCTTCTTTTTGCATCACTCTCTTTCAAAATTTTATGACTGGTTTGGAGAAGATGAAAATTATCCCTCCCACTGGAACAACTTTGTTAGGGAACTTGAGGCAGTAGAAGACAACAGACCTCAACTCATGAGCCACATAAAGTACCTTGGGGTCTCCCTGTGTGCCTCTGTCCCACCCTTGCTATGCCTCTCATACTCTTCCAAAGTCCTTTTTCCTGGTTTATTCTCTCACTCTTTCTTCTCTCCTAATAACTCCCATCTTTTTTTTTTTTTCTAACCAAGCAACTATCCTCCCTCCAAATAGTCAATTTCTGGAAAAACATATCACAAATTGCCTTTCCTTGTTCAAAGCTAAAGTACATCTGCCTGGATTTGGTTATTTCTTCGGGTGTTTTATTCCCTTTTCTTTTTCTCTTTTGGGAGTAAAAAAGATGAACATTTCTCATGTCTTTAGCAAAAAGAAAACCCCCAAACTCGAGGCAAAAGTTAAAGACTAAAGAAAACAAACTATGTTTAACAGAACATCATTTTTGAGCTGAACAAAACTTCATCAGCACTTTCTTTCAAGCAGCCTGAGTTCATCTGCTGGGGGAGAAAAGAGGGACCAAGAGTCTGATGAAGTGGTGTGGGAAGGACGATGGGGATGGAGGTGGGGGGCACCCTTGAGAGCAAACCCTGTAGCCTTGTGTCCTCCCTCTGAGTGCAGCTCATGGCATAGGGCCAAGCTGGATGAGTAATGCAGCATCACAGGGCATGAAACCAGAGCAGAATGCTGCATCAATCCTCCTTCTGAGGGCTCCTCCAGTAGCAACGATTTCTTTTGAATATAATCACTTAATCTTGTGGTTATAAATCCAGGCCTGCCTCCAAATAACAGAAATCTTTATCAGAGAGAACTCCTTTTGGCTAGAAGCAATTGGTAAAGATGACTGATAATGGCTTTGCAATTACTATTCAAATGATAATTTCTACACAACTCACACACCAAGATGCAATCTGCATCGCTTCTTACCCGCATGTTCGCTCAGTTTCTGGGCATCTCTTTCCCTGACGCCCCTGTGGGATGCCGATAGGGTGCGGCTCACCCACGGCTGCACCACAGAAGGAGCAAAGCCTCAGGGGCTCGGTGCGAGGGCACGGCGGTGCTGCTCGGCTCAGCCCCACCAGCTGATGCCCCTGCTCTTTCCTTAGCACATCTGCATTCCTCAGCAGCCTCTCAGGTGCAGCTCAGGGACTCCACCTTGGGCGATGAGCACACGGGAGCCCTGCCGCAGCCACGAGGCTGCCCCATCACCCCGAAACGAGCAGGACTGGAAGCTTCTTGTGCTCTGATGGGGCTGCAGCGCCCGTCGGCGCTCCCAAAGCAAGGGAAGCAGCTTCTCCGTGCTTTACATGATGGGCACCAACAGGGAGCCCGGCTCCCCGCCCTCCCCACTGCCCTGCGGGGACCCGGGGGACCGGCCCGTGCTGGGCTGGGTCACACGGGAGTGGACAGAGCCAGGCCAATTGCTTCCATACGCAGCCCAGGCACCCCGGGCCGGCCAAAGCTGCTATTCTTAATTGGAATTATTTACAAATGCGTTGGATTTCTTGTCCTCGTTTTAGTTAGTTCCAGGAGCTATGGACGAGGTTCAAAAAAATAAAAGGCCGGGGGCTTTTTGACTGGTTGGATCTTTTTCCTTTGGGTAAGACAAACAGGGAGATTAAAAGCATCTCAGAGCTTTCTATATACTCATGGGAAGGGTAATATCCGTTAACACAATCAGGAAAATTGCCTGATGGAATCAAAACTGTTTATACAAGGCATAGTTAGAGGACAGATATAGGTGGAAATAAATGGTGCTAAATTTAGTCTTCTTTAGAGTATGCACAGCACTGTAAAATTTTCTTATGTTACTTCAGATCCGAAGTCCACTTTGTCTTCATGTAAGGCATAACCCTGTTGTATTAAAAAAAAAAGTGTAAGGGAAACAGTACTTTTCCCTATTGCCTCACTATACCTATGCTGGAGTGTACAATGAGAGTCTCTTTTCAAGCCTTGAACAATTAAGGCTGCAAAGCTGTGCTTTATTTGTGCTAAGGAATGCAGCATTAAAACCAGGCTTCTCTGTGGGACATCTCTGGGGGACCCAGAGGAAGCCCTGTGCAAAGTGCTTCCTGCATTTCGCTGCTTCTCCTGGGAGGGGATTAAGATTAGGGACCTAATTCCATGGAACGTCCTCAGTTTTTTTAGCTGTCCACAGAACCGGCTTCCTGCAAAGAACCTCATCTAATTAACTTCCCCTCCTGAGCGACTGGCGTGTGCTGTGTTGTGAAATATCGATATGCTGGCATGTTTTCATACTGCATAGCTCAGCTGGCCTTCCCCACAGTGCCATCAGGATGGCACTGGGAGCAATATGTTTAATTCAGGCATGCTGCCAGCAAATATAGATGTTTCCTGTCCTTTCAGGGGTCCCTCATACTGTCTTCTCTGAAAGACTGAATGTATTCCACAGTTCTAATAACAAACATTGTAACCTTGCAAATAGTGACACTTGGAGTTTTCTTTAATATTTATATTTTTTGACCCCAAAAGGGGAAAGAATTTACCATACTTAGGCTGGAAAAACAGCACGCTAATTTCGCTTATCAAAGGCGTTCAGACCAAAGAGCCTGCCACTAATAACACTATGTTAAAAAAAATATTCTGGAGTGCATCATGTGTTACTGGATTTTAGTACATGCTGGTACCCAGCTCTAAATGTCAGTATTTTCCACAGCATAATTCATGCCAGCTCCCAGCTCTTATGACATCAGAGGATGACTTCAAAGGGACGCAGTTTTCTGCTTTATAAAAACAGTTTAGAGATAAAAGCCAGTTTCAAGTAAAAAAAAGAAAAAAAGAAAAAAGAAAAAAAGAAAAAGAGAAAATAAAAGTATTAAGTAGTGCATTAGCCAAACAACCCTCTGAGAGGCAAATGCCAATCAAAAGAAGATGACAGTATCTTATAGTGAAACCATATTAGTAGCAGTGATCAACTGCTGTTGCTTAATGCCTTGCACAACGCTCAGAGTCTCTCCTACTAAACCAGGAAGCTGAGGAACTGGTAAAAATCATATCAGCTATTGAGCAGAGAAGACAAAACCAGACTATACTCCCTTGCATCACTGACAGTTTTTAGTACATGTAATGAATCTACTATCCATAAACCAGCTTCTCTGTCAGTGTGAACAGGCAGAGAAGAGAAAGTGACAGAGTATTATTTTCTATATTCATGACTAAACCAAATAACTATCAATCACATGGCTTCAAGCATTTAGCTTTCTGTAGGTCTTTCAAAACTTTTTTGACCCAACACTCGGTGCTCTGGAGCTTATCAATGACACCAGGGGTCAAAAGTGTTAGTGCGACTAAAATTACTTGGACAAAGGCAGAACCAGGTCAGATCGCCATGGGATAGTCCCATAAGGCCTCCTGTAGGCTGCTGCCACCAAGGAGTTCTAAGGAAAAGAAAGGAAAGACCATGAATCAAACATCCCAGAAAATTCACAAGCAAATGTGTTATTAATCAAGGAAAATAAAAACAAAGTTTATTAAAATGCCTTGTAATAGTACATTTCAAAACAACACAAAGACATCTTATGTGATGACCATTTTATCACTGAGGCTCATTCCAATTGAGTTACATTCTTCAAACCCAAAGAGCCACAAGTGTGCCAGAAAAGAAAATAAACACTGGAACGATGTGTGCAGTCACACATCTAATTTGACGATTGATCTCACAATTTAAATAGACACTTTCCACCCCAAATAAATGCAACAGTCTGTATCAAGGGCACTTCTGCAAACTGAAACTAATGGTAGGACTGGTACAATTTACACATTTCTTTCCATATTTAGCTGAGAAGTTCAAACTAGGACCTGAATGAAGCCAGAGGATGAGAAAACAAAGCTGAAGGGGTCTACTATGTTCTGCATGATTTGGAAGACCGTATTAAAATATTTTAAAATTACTATCATTTTCTCATTTTTTGTAAAAATATTTATGAAGCGGATGAATCCTCACATGGCGCAAACAGCCCCAGATTCATTGGTTTCAGTGATTCCAATACAGCCAAGGAAGTTATAACAATTTATATCAACCATGAATTTGCCCCAGAGTGTTTACACAGGAATTTCAAATCGAATTCTCTGTTGCTCCGGCTCTGGGGAATTGATGGAACTGTTACAGCACAAGATTTAGTCTTTTACGCTCTAAACCGGCATCAAAAGATGGATCCTGTTTCTCCCCTCCCACAAGCTCTTGTTTACCCGAATATTGTCTGTGAAGTGACTCCTGGGAGCAGGGATCAAACTGTTAGGCCTGCCTTTGTGCTAACGAGGCTAATACACAGGGATATTTGAACTGCAGTGAGTTTTTAAGCAAAAGATGGAGGTCAAAGTTACAATTTTATCAGTTACATTTTGGAGCCCTTCACTTGATCATGACAATGCCATGTTCATAATACAATTATTGTAATCATATTTCCAGTGTTGCTTGCCTTCAGTGGAAACAGATTGCATTAGACTCCAAAGCCTCCTGAAATGGTATGCACATTTCAAAGTCAAACAGAGGTTATGGAACAGGACCTTTCAATTCATGTGCAGAGTATAATCAGGACTTGATCACTGGAGATATTTTTGAGGCTTTTGTGAACTTAGCAATTCATGCAAAAAAATAAGCATTATGTGAGGAGAGACAGAGTGGTTATTAGGTAATGAGCAGCTCAGTGATTGTACAGGGCTGTGGGGAAAGCTGAAGGCTCCATATGATACTGGTGCTGTTATGATTTATTCATGCACACAATTTATTTGCTTGAATTTTCTACCAGACAGCAGCTCATGTCCCTGTTGCTGCAGCAGAAATTTCCCAAAATCTACCGGGCCTGTCAGGTGGTGTAAGTCAGTGGACCCTGGCTACAGTCAGTGCGCCCACTCCTGCCAAGAGAGCTTAGCTTGCAGTTCCTCTCTGAATTTCTGTTTTATTAAAATTTATTAATTAAACCACTTGGAAAAAAAAAATCTACTCTGTGTATTCCTTCTATGCTTGCTTTCTGAAGAACCCTGCCTTTTAGTCTGTGTATTGTTCATGATCTCCAGTTGGTAAAAAATAATTATATTAGAATTAATTACCTTCAGTCTTATAAATCCTGAAATAGCATTATGTAAAAGTGGAGCTATCATATTACCAGGAAATGTAATATACAGAAAATGTGTCTTAATTATTTGGACAGAAGCTGGACAAAGATTTATCACCTCACTAGCTCCACAGATCAATGTCTACAACAAAAGAAGTTTTGTTCATTGACTAAACCAGAATTTTAAGAATGGATTTTATACTTTTTTTTTCAACTCTCAGAAATTAATTTCTATTTTTAAAGGTTTTTTTTTAAAAAAATTTTTCCTGACTTAAATAAATCCTTTTGGCTGACCCAAAATGAAATTTTGATTAAACTTTGTTGGTTTTCCTAGTCTGTAGAACTAACTAAAGTAACATTTTGGATTTCTAAATAAAAATGACATTTGAAATAAGAAATGTAAACTTTATTTAAATACTGCAATAATTTTTTTTTTAAATCTATTCATTTATTCCTTAGAATCTTTGAATTTAGTAAAGGATTTTAGAATTTTCATTCGTGGTGAATAACACAGCAAGCTGCAAAGCAGCACCCAGCTCTAGTTATAGCTCTGCCCATAAACAGGGAAGAAATCCCAGACATCTCTAGAAGTGCAGAAGAACACTGATGATGGAATGAGACAGAATATTGAGTTTGTATGGGAGATAATTTTCTATATTAGGAGGCTGGGGTTTGTGTAGTTTTTTCCCTGTTGTTTTAACTTATTAGGTTTTATTCTTCTGCATGAGAAATCAGCCAGCTGCAGGGACAGCTCAGAAAGCAAAGGTTTGGCAATAAAAGCAAAGCCCTCTTGTCCCTGACTGTGGCCAGCTCGGCCCCCAGCCCCGGCCCCTTCCCGGATGTTGTCCCCACACTGTCCCTGTGTCCCCTCCCTGCCCTGTGTCCCACCTCCTCCAGAGCCAGTTGCTCCCAGTATTTACACAAAATCTCTGACACTCGCTGGCAGCTCCAGGGCAGTGTCCCAGCCCGCACACACCAATTAACAGGGATACAGGAATACTGCTGAGACCTGACAGAGCCACGCAAAAGGGGACACTCAGGCACCAGGCAGGGTGACAGCTCTCTACAAGGCACTTTCACAGCCCCCACAGATGTGTGACCAGGAGTAAGCTCCACTAGCCCCAGTACTTCATTTTTTATGGACTGTAAGGTGATCATGTAACATGCAGCCTGACTTCCTAAATAACGCAGGCCAAAATAACCTCACCCGCTCTTTTCCCTCTCCATTAGTACAGACTGTCTGCGCCTTGGAAAATATCACGAATGTGGACACGCAGAAGAATGAGCAGAATGCTGTTTCCAGCACGGGGCCTTTGCCAGAGCGTGCTGGCTCCTGCTGAAGCCAATCCAGCCCTCGTGTGTGCAGAGGGCAGATCCCAGCTCTTGCTGCTAAAAGGAAACTTTGCAGAGTGTCATGTTACTCTGGAATCGAGGCTTTGGGGGTTATTTTCAGAAACTCACAGCCAGGGTCTAGAGCCATTGAGTGTGCCCAGCCCGCGGCAGGTCAGCACCAGCTCTCTTCAGAAGCCTGGCTGCAGCATCCTGCAGTCCCAGCATGATAAATGAGAGTGTTCTCCGAGGGCAACACTTGCACAGAGCCCTTGGAGGGCTCGTGGTGGTTTCCAACAGCCTCATCACAGGACTGGAGTCTTGGATTGCAGCTGCTCCAGGGCAAGAATCTCGGCTTTGTCATTTTCTTGTGAGATATACAGCCCCAGAGCTCTCAGTCTCTGCAAGGATGGAAACACCGGAAAGTTATTTGGAAGCAGGTCTGGCCAGTTTGAAAGGATTTCAGTGCTCCTTTCATGTGCCTGAGTTTGCAAGGTTGCACCATCAAATCTTACTCCAGCTGATAGAGCTGATCTGAAAAATAAAATGCTGGGGACCTCCAGGAATGAAACCTCGATGTGCACCTTTCAGAAATCCTGGCTGGGAGAGCCTGGTCAGAGCCTTTATCCTAGGAAAAGCCCTGGGAGGGGGTCACTGTGAACAACTGCACCTCAGGTTCCCCCTTCAAAGAAATACCATGCACTGTATGTTACACAGCACTGGATGGTTTTGCTGGCAGCTGCTGCATGTGCCAGCCATGACTGGGATCCAGGAATACACTAGGAATATTCCCAGCCCACAGGTAGCCTATCCAAGCTAACAAAAAAAGTGATGAGTTCCTAGATGTTCTGAAAAGCTAATATTAACACAGATTTGGTTTATGTCAGATGTAAGTTGGGGTTTTTTTTAAGTTTGTTGGTTTTGTTGCCAGTTTTAATTCAAGAGACTCAAAAAAAAAGAGACTAAATAGTGTCTAAACTTGGCAAATATTTCCCACAAGTGCAAAGATTAAAGCAGAAATGAGTGGTGGTCTGTACTGCAACCTGAACCCCACTCAATAAACCAAAATATTAACTTACTTGAACATTTAGTGAAGGTTAAATATAACCCTTAAAGCATGAAAACAATGATTTCAAAAGTTTCCAAGAGCCTCTTAGCTGCATCCCCCAACCTTACTTTCCTTAGATTTTGGAGCAGTGATGAGTGATATTTCTTAGCTGCTTCAGCTCTTCCTGAATCTCCTACCAGAGATGCAGGAGGAAATTTCTGTGCAGTTCTCCTGCTTCACTAATAACTCTCAAGCTGGGGTTTTTCTAGCATGAACTGAGATGAACATTCTCCCTGGAGCTTATACAGGTGTCATTTGTATGAGCCTTCAGTGGTTTTACACAAATGATTGCCCCAGGATTTTTAACAAAACAAGCCAAATGGCCTCCTTCCTTTAATATATTATTTAAGCAATAACCTCACTCTGGCCTCAGGCTTCCAATGCAATAATTAGAACCAAACTAGCTTTTACCCACAGAGAGGCAAATACTGTATTTAAATGCAATAGCAGTATGTAAGTAATCCTAATTCAGAGAAGAAGTAACTGAGGTAGCTAAAGACATTAGAGTTAAGACTTTTATCCCGGTTAAGGTTAGCCAAAAAGTTAGACTGGCATATATCAGGGTTAATAACATCAATGGTATAATGGTGTAGGAACAACTGTTCACATCAGCAGTTGCAGTGCTCGCGGTACTGAAAGAGAAAAGGAAGAGAACCTGATTTGAATGACACTTATTGAAATATAATCAACTACCTGGACAAAGTTGCCCAGTCTGTACCAGAAAAAAACATCATTACTATGGGCAAATATAATCTGATCACTCAGATTAATAGTGATTTCCTTCTCTCTCCTCATGGTTGCACAATTTTTCCCTCCTCATCTAATATTTTAGTACAACACAGTTTCCATTTAAAAATGAGATGCCATTCCTACTTATGTGAGAAATTTGGTAACAAAAAAATACATGCTATCAAACAACAAACATCAGCGATGAAACTAAATTTGCAACGTAGACCTGAGTCTTGAGACTTGAAGTCAGAAAATCATAAAAAGTTTTGGGTTGAAAGGGACCTTTTAAAGGTCATGTAGTCCAATTTCAGGTCTCTTTCCCAAACAATGGGACACATTTGTGAAGGACCACACCTGGACTTGGTACAGGAGCCCTTTCCCGGGAGGAAGTGCCTGTGGGACAGTGGCACCAAGGGGTGGCTGTGTGTCCCCAGAAGTGTCCTAAAGGGATAAGCTGGGGCTGTGTCAACCCTCATGAAGGAATTTCCTACCCACTGTGCACCCATACAGGGCAAAGAGCAACAAAGAATTAGACGTAGAGAAATAGGAGCCTGCTGAAAGGTACAAGTCCTGTTTCACCAATTTGTTGTGTCCCATACAACAAGGTACACTGCCAGCTGAGGCAGGCACCCCTGGGTGCTCACACAAAGCACTTGTGCACACCTGGAAAGGAAATCCTGACTGGCCCCAGTAGCAGGAACAAGAGCTTACCTGACTTGCCTGGAGAGTCTGTCTGGCAGTTTTCTGGCTGAGCCTCATTATGGGTATTTCCTGATTTTAGCCCCTGCCACAGCCTTACCAAAGACAGTGGCTGTTTTAATCTATTTTAGCTATTCAAAGTTAACAATCCCCTTTTAAAAACAGCAACTGATTTGTATTAAGCTCAAGTCTTTGGAATCCCTTTAACGAGATATCTAAACCACCTTTTTCCTAATGAAGACAAGATCTGTATATCTGGTTCCAAGCACAGCAATCTCTTGAGCTTGACTAGGGACAGTAGGCACCAAATACAAATAACAGAGCACCAGAGGTGTTTCTCCTTAGCAAGAGGCTTCTGCAGCCAAATCCCTCACCTTGCTAATTGGAAGCAGGGTGCTGCCTTCACCAAGCACAAGGAAGAAGGTGCTCCAGGCTGGCTAGGATGAGCATTCACAATCAAAGGCATAAGCATCAGTAAGAAAAATATATGAAGTTACAGGGCAAACAGGTCCTTAGGAACTTTAGAAAGAGAGCAAAACAGTCAGCAGTCAGTAAAAATAATGCTGGAGGCAAACACTGAGGATGACTTTGTGATTCTCCTTCCCTGGTCTGCTCCCCAGACTTTGATAGAAAGTGGTTCCCAAATGCTTTTTGCCTGTCACACTCATTTTAGTAAAACTTCCTTTTACTCTGCTGAAGCCTGGAAGACTGACTGGTGCTGCCTTGTCCCTGGTCCCACTACAGAGAGCAGTGGATGGAAAATACTTTCTGTAATAACTAAACTGAGAAGTGCATCCATGACCTGTGGGGATGCACTGGGAAGAGTTTCACCAGCACAGGGCAGTGGCTTTAAAGCAGGGATAGTCTCAGCAGCACAGAGTTGTGAACTTGCTGTAAGTCAGTTCTTCCAGTCATCTTGTTCTTGATGGGTATTTAGCCTTATTTCTACTTGAACAGTACACTCTGTCCTTACTACTATTTAACACACACCTATTATGAAATGATTATTAAGAATCAGGAGTTGATGGGAATATTAGAGAAAAACACCAAAAAAAAAAAAAAAAAATTCAATGTACCAGTCTGTTTTCTTTGCATAGATACTCTCTGTAATTTTTGTATTTCCCAGGCAGCAGAGGTAATTGTTGAGTTTTTATTTTATTCCTGTTACCTCTTGGCTAAAAAGCCA
The DNA here is from genome assembly GCA_013399225.1 of Rhipidura dahli. Classification (NCBI taxonomy): domain Eukaryota; kingdom Metazoa; phylum Chordata; class Aves; order Passeriformes; family Rhipiduridae; genus Rhipidura; species Rhipidura dahli. The sequence continues at coordinate 330,128 of VXAC01004100.1, forward strand.
GCCAATATGGAGAATGTGTGTGGGGTCTTCCTCCTATTTGTTTTTGGTGGCCAACCTTTCTACTTTAGGAGGGTTAGAGAAATAATTATTGAACCCTCTTTGGGTAACAGCCAGAGGTTGTTTTCCTTAAGCTGCTCCAGATTGTTACAAGGCAAGGTTGAGACTATAGGCTTTCACATGGCATTTGAAAAGTAGGTGGTGAGTCAGAAAGACAGCAAGACACAGGAAGGCTGCTCCAGGTGGCAGAAGAAACAGGGTCAGAGAGAAGGCCACTTGTAGCTGAACAGAGGAGAGTAAAGAGGGGAGGTTATTTAGCAAGGCTGGAGCTCTCCCACGAAATCCTGGGGAGAGGCCTAAAAACAAGAAGGGCAGTTTTCAATTGCATCAGGGAATAATGGAGCTATTTGAAGCTGGGGGCTCTAATGCTGTGCTGTTTCATCTAGGAGGGAAAATCGCCCTTGCACTGGGACTACAGAGGAAGTAGCAGCAGCAGCACAGAACTGGAACTTGTGACAGCCACGAGAAAACTGCAGATCTGGGTTGTGGGAGGGACCAGCACCTGATGCTCAATGCCAACTGCCTTGGCTTGCAGCACGCATAGCAAAAAAACCCCAAAAACCCAAGGAAAAACAGCACAGATTTGGATGGAGGGTCAAAATCTGCACTGACATTGAGGAGAACGACAATGAGGAGAAACCATGGAGAAGGGAGAATGGGAGGAAGATCCCTATCCAAGGAAGGCAGCCCTGATGTGGCCAGACCAAAGCCCAACTGTATGGACAATGTGCATATTTATGGTTTATATGCTTGGGTTTCTGAATGACCACACCTATAGACATTGCTGCAAATGATGCATTTACACGTTGAGGTACTTCTGCACTCTCCAAAGACCTGACATATATTAAATAAAAGCAATGAAAAGAAACCTAATGGCTTTGGGATTTTTTTTTTTTTTAAATTCATGACTTTAAAAGCCATGAATTACTATCAGTGAACTCAAATGTTTACAAGTATGGGAAAACCAAAAGCATTGTTCAGTTTGAAGGAACATTCTGAGTGTTTTATTGGACATCACCAGAAATATCATATGAAACAGAAGCAGATACCCCAGGAATTTCAGACATTCCACTAGACTACATAACCAACACCAGTGGAATTAATTTATGTTTTCGAGATACAGAAAAAAAATTCATTTTTCTAATTTTCTTTCCTTGAGTGACATTCAAGGTGCACTTTGCTCATGAACATCTGCCTGAGTCTACAACCAGGGAGGGAAATTCAGTGTTTTTGTTATTCAACAGGATTAGCAGCCTAGATTCAGGTTAAAGTGATACAGAAGGGCCTTAACTAGTTCTAAATGACTTAATTCCCTGAAAACAGTAGTTTTTAATGTGCTGCTAATTAAAATATTTAGGAGCTCACTGTAACAACATTTTGAAAACAAACCAGAAGAACCAATGTAAACAAAATATCATTTTACAAACCAAATGGAATCACTTAAAATCCAATGTAATTCTATGTTCCAATAAAAATAAATATATATATACAGGTGTCAAGTTAAGATTGTCAAGCACACTCCCAAGATACCATCTAAGAATGAACTAAGAAGTCAAAATTAACCCCTCCTGTACTTGTTCTTACTTTTTGGGAGAGGCAATAGAATTTCCTGTGCACTGACCTCTGAGGTCCATGGCAGTGCCCAGAACACACCAAATGGAGGAGCAGGAGGAACCAAGGAAACTTTTGGTGGACGTTTGAGTGTCTCTGCAGGACTGCAGTGCACTGTTACCCATATACTGTGTTTTCAGGCTTTAACTCAACATTCTTAAAAGCTAGAGGTTTTCTTAGCAGTATTTGCCTTATATTTCGATAGAAATCTAAGCATGGCAGATACAGATTTAAGGAATATGAGGCATGACAATTCTCAGCACCTTGGTTTGCTTTACAACCAACTTTTCCAGCAAAAGGTTATTCTTGCTCTTCCCCACTACATTGTACTGACACAAAAGAACATGAACATGAAATGCTTTACAGCTTACAAAGGTTTGTCCAATAAATTTAAACTTATTTTTCCACATTCTTTAGTTTCCTTCTCCTGGGAAAGTTTTAAGTGCTGCTTGACTGTGCTGTGGGCAACATAACAGCAAAACATTGAGCAATAATCATTCAAGGCCAGCTGCAAGCAACAAACCTTGTGCCTCTGAACAGGCTGATCCCTCCACCTGGATTTACAGAATCTGGGATCTCAGATCTGTGTCTCTTCAAGCATTCAGCTCCTTCAACAGAGCTCACTAACTAACTTAAGGAGAAAGGGAGGTGATAATAGCTTTTTTCTTTTTATTTTACTGGTATTTCCGTATAATTCCTGAGTCTTCAGTTTCTAGGTTAGAAGATATGTCCTTGGCCATTATTTCATGGAGCACAGCTCCATGCATCCATTAGAATATCACTCCTTGTGCTCATTTCAGATAAACCTTTCCCTGGTATTCTCTGTACTGTATGTGTTGCTGTTCTGGAAATACTTTCATCCATAAAAAAGTGATTACTAGCCTGCACAGCATTATCTCCGAGGACAACATCTTACACTTGTCCAGTGCAAAAAAATGCTCCACATCTAGGTGACAGACAAGCGGGAACACCAAATTGTAGCTGTAATGCTTCACTTTAGCCACTCTGTGCACAGGCCAACATCAGGATACTCACAGTGTAGCAAAATAAGTTCACCCACCAGGATTTATTTTGGTTCTAAATTTGAAAAATCTACACGGGATAGGTGCTATTTCACAGCTGAAAAGATAGTATTACATCAGAAGTGGATTTTGGCCATTAATAGAATACAGCTGGTAGCTTCAGGACAGGGGAAAAAAAGTTGTCTTTTCCAAATAATCAGATCAGCAGGTTTGCCACCCTTCACAGCATGTTGGCAGGGACCAGTGCTAGTACAGAAGACAGGAATATTTCCCAGGTGATCTAATAAAACCAGAAAAACCTCATATCAATAAGCCCTATGGGGATATTGCTGATAAGCTGTTGCCACAAGCTGTGAACTCTTCAAATGTCTCATCTTCCAGAGGCCAAGTTCTCATCTGTCAGTTCTCAGAAGCCAAAATACCTTGGGCATGTCGTCTGTAACGTGGTAAAATTCAGTACTATATCCTGAAGTTCATTAAATGTGAGAAATTTAAGGTGACAATGAGAGGATTCTGCAATTTCAGTTACTTGCCTCCTCTCCAGTCCCTATTATCTTTATTGATGAAAGGTCCCAGACAGCCACTCCCTCTTTTCCTGAAGGCTGAACAAAGTGTCTCCCGGCGCAGCGGGAAGGAGGACTCACCACCAACCACTCCTTCCCTGGGGTTTCAGAGAGACACTGAGGTGAAACAAGAGAGAAGGCACAGCCGGAATTCCTCCTCGCATTTTTCTCCCCTCTACTGGAAAGTGTCTACAGGAAGCAGAGATATCAGGAATGCTCTCAGGGCAAGACTGTACAGAACAGAAAGACAAAAGTGCCAATTCCATCCCCTTCCCCAACTAAACCAGCTCCTCATGGTTTTTGCAGCAGGAAATTGGCCCCAAGTTTCTCTGCAGACCTTACAGGCACTGACAATTCTCACATGGGTACAAGATCCTCCACAGACCAAAGGGTCAGCATGAAAAAATAATAGATTACCTTAATGAAAGGATTTTGAAGAGCTTCTCAAAAGAAAATGAAACCCAAATATTATTTCATGTTCCTACTGCAGAAATAAGTGCTGCCGTCAACTGGATGCCAGCTCTTAACCAGCTGGGCAGAAAGCCAGAGGGCCAAGAGGGTGTCAGATGGAATTTAGGCCAGGCAGGCAGGAAGTACCAAGAGGAAACACCAGCAGCAGCTGTAGAAGCAAAAGAATGGGCAGAGGCTCTAAGACAAATAATAACAGGCAGAACAGCAGCAGTAGCAGATGTCAGACTATTGCTTTCTGGAGGGGGATGGGATGGCACTTGGGAAGAAATAGGATTTTTTATTTAAACTACTTTGGATTAATTATCTGAAAAGGGATTCTCCCCCAGAATCTTTTGAAATATTGTTATTTTGGAGTAGTTTGTGAGGAGAGACTCAACTCAGCACCCATTCAACATGTGCAGTGCTTGGGACAGGCACTGCTGCTGATCCTAGGTCCATTCATGGGTTTGAATTCTCCTGTTCTCCTGGGTTTAAAATTAATCCTGGAAATTATTTTGATAAAGGAATCCCTTATTTCTAGAGTGGTTTTACTGTAAGATTTTCTGGGCATTATTTAGAATTATATAAAATGGAACTATCAGGGAGAAGGAGGATTTTCTGCTCTTTCAGAGGCTGCTACAATGCTGCTTTCATCAGGACTGTGATTTATAGGCAAGTAGATACATTTAAAATCTTTTGATCACATCCATCACTTGATTGATTCACCAGGCAGAGAGAAGCAGCTCCTGCATCCATGACTCTGTGTCCTGGTGATGTCTGTCACAGTGTTTTGTCATTCCTGAGGGACTTCTCTTCCACACAATACGAGGTACGTTGCAGAGAGGATATTGCAGTGACTCGACCACATTTCTCTCAGGCTACATTCAAAAGGTTGTAGATGAGAGAAGAACTAATCAACTTTCCTTCTTAAACACCATCAAAAGGAGAAGAGCCACCTGCCCAAGCTCAAACCAGCAGAGCACCAACTCAGTCAGGAGCTGGGGAATGTGACTGGAGAGCCTTAGGAAATAAATATGAAGAGAAAAATCTAAACCCAAGTCATGTACCAAGTAATTGTATTATCTTTGTTTCACTCAGGAAAAGTACCTGTCCAAATAAAGGAAGTACAGGTTATACATATATATATACATATATAAAAAATATATATAATATATATACACACACACACATATATTTTATATATATATTAAATAAATACATATATATATATTAAATATATACTCTGAGCTATAACCTTGTGAACTTGTGGACTTGTCAGGATTCCACTTAATGGTTGACATCAAAAAAGCAAATAAATTCTTAACAAAGTGTTATTTCTCATGAATTTTTTAATAAATGGTTTGTGTTCAAATTGTTTTTTCATGCCAAGGTCATCTTCAATTTTATCTTCAAGAAGCAACTTCTTGACATGAAAGTTAATAATTTTGTTTCACATAAGATCATTGAGTTAGGCTTTTGAGAAATCCATTTCAAGATTTTATTTTCTTAAATAAAAATCAAATTTAGAAAAATCAAGGTCTAACCAAGAGGATTTTTTCACCCAGTTTTTCAGGACCCATGTTGAACATCATCTTAAAAGTCTAGTTACATTTCCAAGTTTTCCTGTAAATAATATATTAAAAAACCCCCAAACATCCCTCCAAAAAAAAGTCATGGAGTGGTTGGTTAGAAAATACACAAGAGCAGGAACAATTCTTCACTTGTTCCTGAGCACCTGGTTCAAAATGTTCCTAACAGGAACATTAACACCCATACCCTGTTGCTGCTTTAACTACGGTTAATCCTTGTTAAAGGAAAATGAAAATCAAAAGATAAAACAAATTCTTGTGCATGAAGACTACAGGAATATCTAAATACATTGTGTCAAGGGGATAGAAAATGCACATTTATCAAAATAACCTCGAGCAAGACCAAGGAGATTGGAATGGCTAATGGGCTGACTGAATATTAGAAATACTGATTTTCTCTGAAAATATAAACAAACACAGATATAGGCATCTTACTCATATACCTAACTTATATTCCCAAAGAGCTCATGATAGATTTTTCTCTCTTTGAGCTTTAAGTTCAAATGGGATAAAAAACATAGCAGACATTCACATTCATAAATAACTTTCTAATTAACTGAGTAGGAGTCCTTTTCCACAGGAAGCTCTGGAGTTCCACAAGAATCTACACCAGAGCTTGTGGTGTCTAATGTATTTGTGAGTGTCTTAGAAAAGTGGAGAGTGAGATGCGGTTTCCGCATGATATGTGGTTTTCAGTGAAGTAAAAATTAAAGTCAGACATGGAGAATTACATGAAAATACTATAATATGTCATTAAATGGCATATGAAACTCAAGTTTTTAAAAGTGTGAAGTGATGCACAAAGTAAAAAGAAGTCCTGATTTTATATAGGTAGTGGGGCACTCTGGGATTGCTAATAATGGGTTCTATAGAAGCTACCAGCTTAGGGACCAGCAGCAGACAAACTAACAGGTAGAATTTTATGCAGAGTAAGGAACTTACTAGAAAACTCTCCTATGTCCCTATGTTCCCCATGGTTCATTCATATACCGAATGATTTTGCTTGGGCCTGTCTCAGTCAGCCTAGAGCAGGCACAGTCAGGGCAGGAAGAGCAATCTAAGGCACAGAGCATCTTTCACAAAGAAAATCACAAAATAGACAAAGACTTGTAGGCAGAAAAATTATTTCATTGATCAGAACACAACACGGAGCAAACAAGACTGAGCAGCACAGAGGTGATGCAAAAGGTATGAATCAAGACCCTTGTACCAACACCTGTCTTTCTCAAGCCCTTGTCAATCCATTTGTCCAGCTACTCCTGGTTTTAGACTGGGATGGCTAAGAATCCTAAATTCAGTTTTCTCCTTCCTTATTCCCTCTGATCTTAACATATCTGCACATATTACTGGTTGCAGCACTGACCTAAGCCAAAGCTGCCATCTCATTATTATTTCTGATTCCTTGTCCATCCAAATGCTTGCCCTTCCTCAGAAATTGTGCACTGATCTCTGCCTTGCCTTCAAGCACAACTCACAACCTTTTTATATTTAACACTGGTTAACGTCTCTGTGCTGCCTGGGTGCAGAGAAGTCCCTTCTCTCCTCCCAAAGCTCTCACAATGGAAAGGATCTCTCTGAGGGTGAAAGTGACCCAAGAGTTGGATACACACTGCACCCACATCTGCAGTCACTCTGTGCAGTGTAACCAGCCCTCCCCCAGGAATATACAGAACCTCTGAGAGGTGAGGACACTCTGGAACCCAGTGACATCCACTTATGCCTGGTGGATACCATCACAGCCAGCTGCAGTGACAGCTCTGCATGCCTTGGCTGGTGCAGGAGCCATTCCTGCTGTCCCTCCCATGCAGTGCTGTGCTCTTCCCGCCTGGCAGGGAACTCTGTCACTGCTCTTGTCCTGCCTGCAACACCCTTGAATCTTGCAAACCATCTGTCAGCAAGAGCATCCTGCATGGACGGGAGGGACAAGGGGAGATCCAGGGGCCGTGATCTCAGGGTCATGGACTACAGCGGATGCAATGTTCCGCTGGCTCAGGAGGAAGAAAAGGACAACTACTCCTCACACAGCTTGGGCCTTGTCCAGATCCAGCTCTCAGGACAAGCCATGAGCTCCCATGAGCTTTTCTGAAAGGATGAGCAGCCTAAGATGGGACAGATAGTGAGCAGCCCACTATAGGCAACATTTTCACTGATGTCAGCCATTTCCTCTCCTCCACACATGCCAAACCGATACATTCAGCCGAGACACACAGGGCCAGCAAACATCTGGTTGACATGAGAATCAGCAGGTCCCAGCCCACAGTTTTGTGTTTTTACTTTTGTTATGTGATTTTAAATACACAAAACCTATCAGTGCAACAAATGATTTCAATCATTTCAATTCACCTCGTTTCTCTTCATCACAAGTGATGGATTACATGGAGGCAGGACTTGTCAGATATGTGACAGTGGCCTGTCCTTGGAGCATTCTGCGAGTTCTTTTCAATTTAATAAGCTCTCAGCCTTTTCTAGCACTCCAAGAGGACACAAGAGCCAGGGAATTTGGTTGTTGGCTGCGTGTCAAAGCAGCATAAAAACTCCAAGTACTTTAATGAGCCGGTTGATACTTACTGACAGAAAGCCTTCACTGAAGCAGTGATATAAATTTAATGTCCTTTTATTGTTTGTTGAATATTTACATCTGAAATAGCAGCAAGAAAAGAATAAGTTCTGAGAAACTACATAAAACCACAGGCTGCATTTTTGTATCTAATAATTACCTGTAATTTAAAATTAAATTTATTAGAAGTAAAGATGGAAATACAGTGCACACTGTAGGATTTTTATTTCTTATGCATCTTGCTTCAAATGGGACAATAGAAGTGCTTAAGTTATTTTCTTGAAGTATAAAATTACAAATCTGAGAGTTTTTATATCACCTTTCATACAGCTTGATCTCTTGAGATCCCATGATGTAATCCAAGTGGATTTGGTGCCTTTTGCACACCTTTTTCCACTTTTAGTTTGCATAGATTTGTATTTTTTAGCACAAAGCCACTTTATTTCTGTACTGCCCATTTATCTAGAGGCTGTATTTCCTGATTTGACATGTTCTATCACACAGCCAAACTCCAAGTGTCATCTTTTATTAAAGCTTAACTTAATGAATATGAATTTGCTGACTACTTGTGTTACCTCATATACAAAATCAAATTTCCCTCTAGATTAAGTAAATAACACTGCTGTTAACTGTACAGACATTTTCAGAAAGGAAGAGGTAAAAGAAGTGTTGATAATTATTCTCATAGTTATTGATGCATATTAATACTACTGACAGAGTGCTAAGTCAGAGATTCACAACAATTTAAGGACATTCGAGGATGTCAATCTGAAATTTACCTAAATCTTTTATAAATTAAGTTTTTCTGGACATTCTACTTGTCTCCAATCTTGCAAGAGCTAATATAGAGGTATTTTTTATAATAATATAATCCCACCAGCACTCTAAATTGCCTAATTTACGTATTATGCATTGTTCAGTTTTCCTAAGATCCTCTACCTTGTACCAGTTTTGGCTGGTACGTAACAAAGACAGAATTAAACAAAATATTTTGCATAACATAGTGGTTTCAGTATAACTAATTTACTATTCTGACAGAGCCTCAAAGGAGGTACACTGAGGTTCATGTCACAACTTAGAGGTTTATTCTCCTTCCTCACAAGATTTTGCACTTGTTACGGTTTAAACTCAAATACGGCCATTTGAATGGAACACATCCAATCTTGTGTTTAATAAATAAAACAAAATACACAAACATCCACCAATCCCCTTTTTCACTGACAGACTGTGAAGTCCCTGACATACATAAAGAAATCCAGGTAACTCTGCTGAATAAAGAGTTCAATCCCCTGCAGGAGCAATTCCAGTACAGTCCAGCATTTACACCCCATATATCAGACCTCAAAGACCCTTGGCTTTCTGAATTCGGACAGGCTAAATGAAGCCTATATTTAAAGCATCTCATCTAGAAATTGCAAGCAAATATTTCCTTCCTTTTAAGGGCTACACAATGCCTCTTCTAAGGTACATGAAGCTAATGGCCAATTTGAAGTAGAGGACAGGCAGTTAGAAGAAATGAGAACATGGTACAGAATCTTCTGGTCCTGGACCATACACCTGTTAATGACTCAGTCACTGAAGAAAACAAAAAATTTAGTGTTCTGCTTCCCAGATAATCTTCCCTCTCTCTCTCTCCACTCAAGAGAGGAAACTGATCATTCTGGCACTGGTATGGCTGAAACACTCCCAGTACTCTAAGTTTTTTAGAGAATTACCTCACAAAGCATAATCTGAGTATAAAGCTTCCCTTTTATAGTGACTGTCAGGACTTGCAACTGCCAAAACAACCTTATTCTCAAGAGCTAACAGCACAGACCTAGATTTTTTTTTTTTTTTTTTTTTTAACTAGTATTCATTAGGAAAGGAGAGGAAAGAGGAGGAAAAACATTGCTTTCCCTTTAAGATGCAGTTTGAGTCCAGGTGGCTGGACTGGAGTGCAGAGCACAGCTATACTCCCAGAGCGAGAGTGATGTGCTGCATGCAAGAGCAACCTGGAGCTCCAGTTGCAGGAGAGGGCTGAGTTTTTATCTTGCATCACTCTGCTGAGATGAAAGCTGCACACTGATAACGCTCTTGTCTGCTCGTGTGTAGGATTAACAGCGTGAAATACTTTCAGTTCCACTTTGCAGGAGTAGCAAGTGTCACCCTTTTTAGGGGATGGTGCCTGTAGGGGAATGTAGTTGTGGAAAGAGAAGAAAGCAACACCTCTGTGCAGGTACTGTGAGCAGGGAGAGGCCTAGAGAGCTCAGTGTGAAATACAGATGTCAGTGCAGTGTCTGCACAGGGCTGGGAGGCTGCACTACAGCTCAGGACCTTTTTTCCTGACAAATACCAAGAACTGCCAAAAGGCTTTCCTGATCCTTTATTCCAGAGGATTTCTGAGATGAGAACTTGTTTCAAGACACTGACGCTATTAGAGATACCCTGAATGACTTTTGCAATTTTTTTTAACCTCCATTTCCTGTACAGTATGCAATTACTAGAAGGGTGGAAACTTCTGAACTCCCCGGGAGAGTTTGCTATGTCTCTCATTTCAGCTTAATAAAATATAATCTGAATTGCAGCATCTGCAAGACAGAGTTGTTCCTTATCCAGCTGTTCTAACTCGGGTTATTTGCAGGATGATGAAGAAAGGAGATTTGCTGGAGGGATGCTGGATTTATATGATATGGATAGCACGGCTAAGTCTTTTATTTTAGTATTTTAGAAAGTTTCCTCTTGTCAAAGTAGTTAAATTAGAAGGATTTTTCATTATTGTGCTGATCCAATTTATCGTTTTTTAGACTGTCTGCATTTTTACATGAATTGTGACTTTCCATTGATACACTCTCTGTGATCATTGTCTTTCCAGGATACCTCGGGACTTTTATGTTCCTGGGAAGAGGGTGGCTTTCTAGAACAACCACCAATCAGGGCGTTATGAGAGTTTATTGCCAGGCGGCAAAGTGGAACAATATACTCTTCCTCCTGCCCATACCAAACCCATTTACCTCTTAAAAAGAGGGAAGCTTCATACAGACTGAACAAAAAAATAATGAGAACTGTCTAGGTAATTAACAGGTCCACTTAATTAGACCCTTTAATGTGAGAGAAAGGGCAAAACCAGGGACACAAAAGTTGGGAAGTCAGAGAAAGTTTAAACAAAGGGATTGTTCATCTCAGAGTTTTTCTTTTGCCAGTTAACTCCCCCAAATTATTTGCTGTTGATTGCTGATGTGAAGGAAGCTGACCTAGCCCTGCATCAAGACACTCCAAGATTGGTCCATTGTGAAGAGCTGAGGTTCAACTGCAAGATTTTTTAATGATAAATTCCAGCTCCCTGTCAGATAGCTTAAACTTTTTTTTTTTCTTTTTTTTTTTTTTCTTGGAATGAAACACTAGAGGTATCTTCCTTTTTGGCTAAGAGCTCCACAAAAGGGGAGAACTTATTGATTCCCTCTGAACTTATACAGTGAAACTTCTCTTAATTCTCATCCTTAAAAGAAAAATCCACTTTATATCCTAAAATAATATGAAAGAAAAAAACCCCACAAACCAACAGTAAGAGAACTAAGGAACCTAATCCAGTATGACAGACTTCCACAGGGATATATTTGATCAAAGAGGTTTTCCTGGGAGTTATTCTAATAACTCTGAAACTCTGACTAATTAGAGTGCAAATGACTAATCAAACCTTGCTCTGTTAAACATTTGCTTTTCTGAAAAAGTGTTTTGGTAAGCTACATATATTTACTTTGCCTACAATACATAGAAATAAATTAGTTAATAGTCATCTGGCACACAATATATTTTCAGGAAAAAATACATGATGGGAGAGGAGAGAGTTATGTGGTTTATATGTCTAAAATGACATTAAAATCAGCTCCTAGGAAATAGCTTCTTCATTGCTGATCATTCCACTTTTGTCTAAAGTAGATTTAATACTGGAATAATACATTTATGAAATATTCAGCATTTATGAGGTTTTTTTTAATATTTACTTACATCTTTAGCCTTCTCCACTCCCCAGATTTCACAGCTGCACATTAAATGTGCTCCTACAATGTGCCACAATGAGCTCTATTTTCCTGCTGCTTCAGACTGATACAAGTGCATTAGTCCCTAAGCAGCCTTTGCACTCAGGAAATGTCTCTCAACTGCAACAGGGTAAAAGAAAGGTCTTCAGGCAACAGAGAAATGGCTGTGGATTTGGAGACAGGGGCTCCTTTCTTTATTTCCTGCTGCACACTTCCTAAAGGCATTTGCTGACAAGGAATTTGCAAATCTTGTCTTGTTAACGACTGTAATGCTCCTTGGTATTACTCAGATATAATCATCCGTGTACCTGTCCAAATACAGCTTAGCAACTGGCAGGCCGTGGAGCTGAGAGCTCCCCTCTCCTCTTTTCACCAGTGATCAAATATCACAGTTTGCCTGCAGTGACCTTCTCCCCAGAATCCTTGCAGATGTTGCCCGCCCCCTCCTCCCGAAGGTTGTCCTGGAGAGAACATGAAGTTCCAGGGTGACTCATACCCACACACTATCCCTTACTCACTCAAATAGTTTCATTAAAGGCACTGGACCACAGCAGATAATCTCCTGTTTCACTGGGAGCCTGTTGTTAGTGTTCTCTCCTCCAGGATGGTCAGACAGACCAGGACAGGGCACCTCCAAGGGTGAAGGACAGAGCCCTGCAGGGATACTTGTGGGGAGAAAGAGCAGGTTTCACTGCAGTGCCCCCTTATCAGATATTCACAAGCGTTCATTAACTTCTACACCAGACAACCAGTGCAGTTCCACAGCCCCTGCTCCCCAGCATGGCTGACATTTGCTATTTTGCTTATTTAACATTAAAATTCTTTAAAAAACCCCAAACCTTCACATACCTTCCCCAATTCACACTCTTTGAGAACACAGGTGAGTGCAGAGAACACTTGAGCTCTCCAGCTGAGGAGATTTATCACCAAAATGATAACCTAGATTTTAACACAACTTTAAATTATTTGGACATTAGAGGTTTTACTTCCCATGCTTCAGTTCACTGAGAAATGTAATCTGGCCCTACTTATCAGAGGATAAAATGCAATCCCACGGAATGCAAAGGCCACTTAAGGATGTAAAAACAGTTGACGAAACAGTCAGCAAGCACCGAAATGCCTGTGCTCCTAAAGCTGGTTAGGAAATACCACAGAAGAGGGAAATTCCAAGAGCAAGGAAGAAAAGGGAACTTGATAGTGTGGTGGCAAGGCTGGTGAAAGACAATTCAAGATGTCTACACAAGAGCTGTTCTGGGCAGAGAGCAGCACCATCACTCTGGGAAGAGAGGTACAAGGGATCAATTCAACAAAGCCAAGGCTGAGTCTCAGTGCTGGGACTGTGAAACAGCCAGTCAAGCCAACACATCAGGCAGATTCATACTTTTTTGGGGGGCTTAATTCTCTGCAAAAATGAGTTAGAAAATGCAAGAACACATTTTAATCAACTGCTGAAAAATACATCTGAAATTCCCAGAAGGATCTTTGCATCAAGGATCTGGTAAGAATCCCACTGGTGTACTCAGGAGAGGGAAGTAAAGGACATCCAGCCTTGCAAGCAGGCAGCTCCTAAAGGATGATTTTATAGAAGTCACAAAAGAACAGCTAATATTGGTGAAAGTTATCTGATAACTCTAAAATAAAGCAGAAAATATCACAGAAAAGGTGATCTGCTGAGAATTTTGCTTTTGCCAACATCCAGAGTGCTGCAAGATCCACAGCCACTCACTAGAAGTCAGGCCTAAAAATACTCCTTTCTGAGAGTGAACCTGCCATACTGGTGCTGACAATGCAGACTCCTGGCTCCCCACCTTTGCATTTACAGTGCAAGAGCTTATTTTTGTGCCTGGCTGTTAATCAGACAGCTGGATACAGTATTTGAAGACATTTGAAAAATAAAGCAGCAATTCTTTTCTAAGCCCAGAAGTGTTAATTTCCCAATAAGCTTGTTTGGTTAACTAAGCAAACCCAGAGGACACGCTGACTTTGTCTTGTTTCCCTTCCCCCAAGCGCATTTTTACAAAACTCCAGTGGAGTCTTAACCAAAACAATGTGCTGATAGGAGAAGCTGTCTGCATTCCTCTTTTGCAATTCACCTTACACTCTACACGTTACTCGAAGATAAGCTCTTCTGGATGCCAAAAAACTCCAGCAAGAGGTGAAGGCTTCTCTGCAGTGGGTAGAGCGCTGCACGGTTTTGCCAAATTATTCACTGCATTCTTGCCTGTGGACCCCCATCCCGAGCGTAATCCCTGCAGCCACTCCTATTCCAAGTGGCCCCAGCAACACTTAGGGGTGAGAAGTGCCTGTTTCAAACTTGACTATTAACTAAGCACCATTAGGTACTGTTTTAACTTCTTTATATTCACACCCATCTCCTTGGATGGAAAGCAGCAGCCTGTTTAACTTGGCACTTGGGAGAGGTGCTCCTTTTCTCCTCCAGGAAGGAATATCCATGGGGCTGGACTCATTTCCAGCGAAGGACTTTCACATTCTGGGATTTTTTTTTGAGTAGGCAAAGAAGGGGGAGGAACAGTGCTTGTGTTTGTATTATTTCAGCTTTACTTGAGAGAGGTGCTCTCCATAAATAGCGACTAAAAATATTTTAAGAAGAGTAGAAGGGAAATGGTCTCTCCTTCACACATTTATATGCACACCCCCCCACCCTAAGGAAACACAGAGATGCACTGAAATTTGCACTTCCAAATAGGTGCAAAAATGCAACAAATTCTGTAGACACCTGAAGCAGCAACAGATGAGAAGAAGATAGAGAAAACTGGTGTTTTCTGACACAATTCTACCTTCTTCTTTGGCATGAACATTTTGACTTTTTTACATAGAAAGCAGGTTCCCACCATCTCCCTATTTTCAGAGCTACTGATATAACAAACCAGAATTCAGCTTCCAGAAATGGTGTCAGCTAGAATCCTCAAACTCAGGACTCTCAGAAGAGAAGAAACCAATGAATCTCAGAAGAAAATCTGATAAACCATTAGAAGGACAACTTATATTTAGTCCTAAAGTGTCTTTTGGATATCCCTAATAGAACATCCCCTGGAACCTGTGTGAAGATGAAAAATGCAGTAACTTAGGCCCTTCTGAAATTCCCACTTCAGGCAATACTGTAAGTTTCTAATGGAAGGATGACAATATATAAATGTAGCAACATGTGCATACAGGAGACAGAAGGATCCTGAGTCTTTTCTGGAGCATGTTGCAATGTTATTAATAAATATCTCTAGTGGAATTAACTGTTCTCCTCTCAAGTGTTCCTCTGACCTGAGAAACAGGACTTGTGCTCTGTATTCAGAAAGAGCAACCAGCAAAAGAAACGGATTTGAGGAAGAGGGTAAAGATGAGGTAAAAACACATCAGTGGATAAAAGCAGAGTAAAGAATTGGATGGACAAGACTGCCCTGTGAAATGCAAGTCCTTTGAATGCTAATATGAAACGGAATAATATTCCATTGTTTCTGCCTTTTTTCAGTGAACTCACATAACTGACATGTAGATCAAGTAACTTCCAAAGGAGCCATCTGGTTCTGAATTCCAATCTGCTTCAATTATTTATCTGGGAAAGATCAGAGCCATTAACTGATAATTAACTTGTGCAGATTTTCAGGCACGTGCAAACACAAAAGCTGTATGGAAACTAAATTCAGTTAAGTGTTAAAGCTCTTTAAATCTATTGCAATTTCTTCTACCCACTTCAAACCAACATTAATTTGTAAGAATAGCCTTGTCACCAAAAACCAACCTCTTCTGCAGTGGAATCTGAAAGCTGCTAAGAAAAAAAACCCAACTCTGCAAATCAGGTTTTTTTTTCTAATAATGCTAATTTTTTATCTACTTATTCAGTTGTTTTCTCTAGGAAAAGACTAAAATTTCTCCAAACCACTTCAATATTGGAAAACAACTGTAAATGAAATAATTTCTTTTGTGTCAGTTCAAGAGCTGCTCCAGGAGAGCTGGGCAGCAGAGTCTGAAACTGAATGTGCTCATTTCCTCCTTTATTAACTCATGAAGTCAGCTTAAAAATATTACAAGATTTGTGTTAGCAGAGTTTAATATCCCCTTCTTTTAACATGTGCATGTGTTCCAAGAGTGTACAAAGCTTCTCATTAATAAATATTTAAAAATTTATACTCCATAAGACAAATATGTCTATATGTCTGAAAGTTATGCTGGACAAGCTAACATTTTCCCTGCATTACTTGGGAACACAGAGCTGTTGAAAGCAGTATAACTGCTTTTCATCCCAAGGATAAAAAATGCAAATATTTACTAGATAAAGAGACTGAATGTCACACTTTTTTAATGCAAGAAGCAATGTGACATTGCTCATTTAATCTGGGCTCTGCTAATTGGTCTATTACACAAGGAAGAAATCTTTGGGAATCCTTCTGGGAATGTCTCACATCATTCCCTATCAGCTGTTGACATACAAATAGTCTGGTAATGAAAATATTGTCATTCCTTCATAACAGCATTCCCTGTCCTGTTTAATCTTATTTTCTCTCTTTCTAAAAACAAGCTTCTGTGTGGGGTTTCTGAACTAGCAGACCTGATGCCATATATCAAAAATATCCCGTGCTCCTGTCAAACTTGCTAGGAGTCCACCCAAAAGAGAGCAAAGGGAAAAAAACCCAAGGATTTATGGCAATAACATAGGATTTTAAGAGCATTTGAAATTCAACTCTGTTCTGCATCGTTTCAAAGGACTGTGAGTGCAACTGGGCCATAACTCAGCAGCTGGAGTTGCCATCACTGACACTGGAATACCCAGCACAGCATTCAGTGATGTGCTGGAAAGGAACAGGTCGTCAAATTTCCAGAGATTTTGCAAAGCAGAATATTTTAGCCATTTGTCACAATTTTATCACTGTAATGAAAAAGGTCACTGAGGAACAAAGAGCTGGAAAATGAGGGTGCCTTCTTGGCCTCCAACCAGGCTCTTCCACAGCCTGGGTTCAGGCCCATTAACCATGAGGACCTCGGGGACCTGTTACTGGAGATGGATAAAGTGGTGCTGAAAAAACCTTCCGGCAACCCCTTCCATGCACTGTCCCCTCTCCCCAGGGGGGTATCAGCACCTCCACAGCAGCCCCCTCTGCAGAAGCTGCACTGTTCTCCAATCTCACAGCAAATCCTCCTTGGGACAGTTTTTACTTTCAATATCCTACCTCTGACCATTTAGACCCCCACTCTGTGCTTAGGCAATTAGCTTGGGTGATAAGACCACATTCTTCTGCCCATGAAATCCTTGCAGCAGAATCAGTGCTGTTGTTCTTGGAAATTGAGTTATTTCAAAAGTTGCTGCATTCACATTGTTCAGGTCAATACCTCTCCTCCCCAGTAAACATCACACCCAAAAACTCCTCTGAAATTATTTGTCTTCAATACACCAAATTCTTCCAAATTCAAGGTCTGAAATACGATGCAAGCTCCTGCTTCTTCCTCCCCCATCCCACTCCCCCCTTGGGACTCGAGCCTCCACCCACATCCTGCTGCCCAGGTTGTAACATTCCTTTCTGCACCCTATCAGTGTCACACTCCCTCCTG
This sequence comes from Rhipidura dahli, assembly GCA_013399225.1. Lineage (NCBI taxonomy): Eukaryota > Metazoa > Chordata > Aves > Passeriformes > Rhipiduridae > Rhipidura > Rhipidura dahli. The sequence goes on from VXAC01004100.1 coordinate 347,552, forward strand.
GAAACAGGTGCAAGAAGATTAAAAACCCACTCATTCAGCTGGGATTTTCATCTGTTTGCACCTTCCTCTCTGCCACTTCTATGTGTCAACATCTCGTGAGCACAAGGTGGTGGGAAGGCACTGGCTCTCCCAGTTCACACTGCTGTTTACAGGGAGAAGCAGGAGTTTCCATCTCAGGGACAGCTATATCAGGACACAGGAGAAAACTAAAGATACAAAGGCTTTACTTAAATTTGGCTGGTATTATTTTTTCCCTTAAAAAACACAGGTGTTTTGTGAAAACCTAAGGTCAATTTAAATGTAGTGTTAACTGGACCTGAGAGGGTTGTTTTAATGAATTTTTGAAAAATACATTAATTCTATGTTATTCTTTATAATTCCTAAATTGTTCATGATATGAGGACTGAAATATTGTACCATTTTTCATTTTAGTAATGAAATAATTTTATGTCAAGCTGTCACTGCAACACAAATGAAGGAATTTGACCTAGAAGAGAGATCATTCCATGCAATTGGTAACTGCACTTAAAATGGTAAGAACAAAGATAATGCAGTGGCTGAAACCTTCTTCCACAGTGGTTCTGTATCCCTGCAACTGATGTTGGGAAACAGTGATACAATCTTTGCATTGCATTTGAAAAAATCCAGAAACCTTTCTACAGACATCTTTTTTTTCCTAAAAGTCACTAAAATTGAGGAATGTTTTGTGTCTTGTCTCTAGGTCATTATTCCCTGCACTCCCTTTCCATGCTGAATTAAAGCAGCCTATATCCTCTCATCCATATTTTGAATTGACAAGATTGGCCGCAGTGTTTCTGGTTTGGGCTTTTTTTTATTCCCTGAGCACCCACACTCTTTGCACTTGTAGCCTGTGTTATAGAAGTATTCACCTTTTTGGGAGCTCTGTTTTCTGTGCAGCAGGAGCTCTCTGGATTACCATGGGGAGGAGAGGCCTCACAGGACAAGGTCTATATGCAGATATTTCCCAGAATGTCCATTCCAGAAGAGTCCGTGGTGTGCTACCTGCAATCAGCACCCACACAAGGGCTTCCAGCAGAAGGGCCACTCCTGCACAGGTTTGTAAGGGCAGGCAGACTTTCAGATGTGAAGCTGTTCAATGCCAAGGTCACATCCTCAAAGCAATTAAACTTGTGAGAGCTGCTGGTTTCCCTCTCTTTCCTAGCAAAGTGCAGGCTGCAGAAACACAACCAACTGGAACTGAGCCCCCAGAAGCAGCCGCAGCAAAGAGCAAGGATCTGGGTCATGTTCTCAGCTCTGTAACTGGATTTCTCTGGCAAGAACAGAAAAGTACATCCCAGAGCTGGGACATTTCCTTCGCTTCTGCCACAGGAGAAGCATGGCACACAGGCTGCTCAGCCAACACAAGCTCCCAGGATGAAAAGGGGGTATGCACTCCTGTATCACATTAAAGGCTTTTTTGGAGAGGAAAGTGAGCAAAAACAGCCATAGACACTCGATCAAATTTTTCAAAGATATTCTGTTAATTGCTTTTGTAAGGAGGAACTAATTTCTGATGTGATACTTTGTCTAAAAATGTACAGGTGACCACACAACTGAAAACTGAAAGCCAAATGTGCTTTTTAGAGCGTTTTGGTCACACATACACAGAGATTTCTGATGTATGAAATCATTCCCATCTCCTTCCTTCAGTGTACTCCTCATCCATTCACAGCGTTCCTACTTGCGGAAAAGGCAAATGGCTGACGATTAGCCAACAAAACACACCCAGCACTTCTCAAATCCAGCTCATTGTCCTGTGCCGAAGGAAGATTTTCCCGTGATATGAGGCGAGGGCAGAAGGGGGCATCAGTGAAACGGCGGAGAGGGGAGGGGAGGGAGAGGGAGAGGGAGAGGNAAAAGGGAAAGCGCTAAGAAAATGCGTAACAGAAGTATAGCAGTTTCTCTCCTGAACAGGATAGGGATCTAGAAAATTAGCATGCAACAGCAGGAAACAATGTGCTTGCAATGCTTAGAAAGATTTGGCATGGCTGTATATATGCATAAATGAATGTAGCCAGTGATTTGGGAAAAGTGTATGTTATTTTCCCTGTCTAATCTTATATGCCAGGAAAAAAAGCAATTTAAATTTCTAGTTAAAAAAGAAATTGTTATTTCAAGATTTAGTCTTTCAAGAGTAAGCCAAGAAATTTGGGAAGTGTAAAATATTGATCCTAGCAGATATCAATTCACAAGAAGTTCTGGCTTTGTTAGGCAGGAGAGAATGAAAAAGCACAACGGATGGGTGTCCACTTGCATGTGGAGACATTAAAAATAACATCACTATAAACAATCTAGAGATGCTTTCAAATTAATTACTTCAAAGTCTCCAAAGCCACTCTCAACATTTCTTAAACATAGCAGGGAAAACCCGAAGTCAAGGAAAATCTGCAATACCTTTACATTTCCAGCTCTTGGTGTGGAGCACTGCAGTAAGGGAATGTTTTCAAAGATGAGTGTTTGCAAACATTTGTTGTCCTCCTTGCCCTTGGTACTGCTGGGCACCCCAACCTGGCCAGGAAGCGCTGACCATGGACTCCTTGCCCTTGCTCTTTGAAGTCCCTCCTTCAGTGTCTCTTTTGACATTTTGGAGTATATCAGATCTGGACACAAGGAAATAACTCTCCCCTGCTGCTTGCTCTCTCCCCAAGCACTTCAGGTGCTTCCTTCAAATAAGAAAATTCAGAAAGAAAATTGTACAAGGTGACTCCAAGCAGGACAGCAGCACATGACCCCCAGGCTCCTGCTGCTCCTGGCTGAGTGGCAATGGCACCTCAGCAGGCTGCTGGTGCTGGAATCAGAGCAAACAACCCAGCTCCCTCTCTGTTAAATCAATTCCTGCCTACACCCCCACCTCCTCCTCCTCAACTTTTGTCCTGTATGCCCTAGTTTGGCTCCTCCTGCATGCTCTCCACATTGAAAGGCCATACGAGAGCCACACCAGTCAGTGGGGCTGCCCTGCAGGCACATATTCCCTGCTCCAAAGAAGTTTTCTATCTGCAGCCTCCGGTTGCATCTCTTCACATCCCTCAGCTTTCACATGAGCAAAATACAACCCGCACCCCAGCCCAGGAGCCAGCTCAGGGATACCTGTGTGTCACTAACTCCAGCACAAAGGAAACAGGAGAAATTTCCCTTTTTCTCTTTAGCCCTACTCATGCACAGGACCCATAATCTGTTTATTAACTTGGTATTACAGCAGAGCTACATGTATCCTCAGGGGTGAAGCTTTTAAGAGCTTGGTTGGTACTTTAGGACATAAAATCATAATAGTTTTAATAAAAGGTGTGTGTCCCTCAGGCTCCCACAGTCTGAAAGTCTACTCCTGCTTAAAATGACACTTTTTCCCTTTAAAGGAAAGAGGAAAAAAAAATGTTCGCCCTTCACAATCCTTAGATATTTTTACTGATCTTGTGTTGACCATTTTGTGAACTCAGAAGTCTGATGTCATTTACTCTATAGAAAGGATACAGACTGTTCTGCCATATCTGGAATTATTTTTAAACACTTCCCCCTCACAAACTAAATCCTTAGAGGCTAAGGGGGAAGGCAGCCCACTGGGTTTATATTGAGAAGAGAATCTTGCAAGAATTTAGTTCAGGAAAAAATAAGGAAAGTGTGGTGAAAAAGCACAGGTTATACAAATTCATGGTGGAGGTATTTTGACACTGTCATGGGATAAAATCAACAACTTATTCCTGGATACAAAAGTTCAGGTCAGACATTTCAGTTGATGGGCACGTGTGTATATTTGTGTCACAGGCAAATGACTGACAGATTGATACATCCTCATTATTATGGGTAATTATATCTCTGATGAAGTTTCCACAGCTATTTGAAATAAACATTCCAACCCTCACCAGTAGAAGTTTCACCCCAAAAGTTTTTCTTTGCTTTGAAATTCCAGACAGAGCATCTCAGGAACAAAACAAAACAAAAACAAGCAAACAAATCTTCCTCTGCTTGTGTAGCTCAGCCATAACAAACGACAGGAGAGAAAATTTACTGGAATGACCAGCGAAAAATCATAAAGGATATAAAATCTGTAACTTCTGAAGAGGATATGCATGGAAGTGTAAAAAACCAACAGAGACAGGCTTAGTAAGATTTAATTTTAATTGAATAACATTGATATTTTAGCTTCTTTCCCTCTCAACTTGCAGATTGTAATTTCAAATATTTTTTATCTCTTGCATTGAGATGAGAGGTGACCATAGGCCTGTCTATGAGAGCTACTGGGAGAAACAGCTGAAACTGAGCAGAATTTACCATCGCTGATAACAATACCAGAAACAACAAAATAATAATGCTGTCCTTTAACTCGCTTTCAAAGGAGCTATAAGAAAACATAATAAGAAACCAAACTAGCCAGTACTTGCAGCCAGCTGTACTCTCAATGGCAGGTAGCAGATATTTATTTGTAAGGAGGTGTCAGATATCCTCTCCCTTGTCTCATCTGCAGCTCTCCCGAGGGGCACAGCGGAGCAGCAAACTGGAATTGGTTGTTACAGCCCCAATGGCCAAGCAGGGCTCCTGCAGCACCCATGTGCACCCTACACCCTCCTTTCCAACCCAGCAGTCCTACTGCCAGCTCACTGCAGCTACCACTGCAAGGATTGCCTCAGAGCTCCAGTCTTACTAAAGAATACCAACCTTAACTCCACTAAAAACTAATTTTTTCTTTGTTTTTGTGATTTCTGGTACTTTTGAGAAAGTCTCCATTCTTGGAGCCTCAGAAGACTGCGATTTCTGTGTTGCAAACAATCAATTATTTCACTTAAAGGTGAGGTTCTTGGCTCTTGTTAGAAGTAGGAAATGGAAAAAAAAATGCAGTAAAATACATTGCACTGAGATGCATTTAAGTTGAATGTCATGATTTTGGGGACTTTTAAAAAACTGGTAATTACAGAATAGAAATGCAGTTGTACAGGACTACAATAAACACACCTATCCAAGAAAGCAGAAAGAGGGCAAAATGTAACAATATATGCTACACCTCTGGCCTACCAAACTTCTCTTTCAGATTTTAAAGAACACAAATTTGTAATCCTTCTGTGCTGTCAAGTAACCAGCTAGTAAAATTAAAATAAAACCTGAGTGTTCTGTGCTGCCCACCGCAGCACAAAGAAGTTAACTCCCAGTAGAGACAAAGTTGCACTCTCATGATTTTAATCAAGTCATCTGAAATCTGTTAAAGACCTCAATAAAACCGAACTCATCACTGTACCTGACAGGGGCCCTGGGTCATTGGAATCAGGCCATCTACCAGATGTCACATCTTGCAGAACTTTGTCACATCCTTCCTCAGGACCCTTCTGAAATGTTGTGCTTTCTGAGAGGTTTCTCAGCAGTGAGGAGGATGTCTGCTCCAGAAACAAACACACACTTCTTTCATAAAACAAATACCAGGTCTTTAGCAAATGATTTGTCTTCAGATATTGAATAATACTATTTATGTCCTTGGAAGCATAGCAGAGTTTATATTTCTTTCCCTTTACAGTGCAGATTTAGTCAGTACCACTTTTAAAATGAAATCCTATCTAGAAAATATTTTTTTTAAATACACTACACTTTCTGTGCAGCTCTTCAGTAGGACTGTTAAAGTATTAAAAATTTTAAATTTCCTGTGGGCTTTTGACAAAATTTATGCTTCCCGTTCACCCACTCAAATCAATAAAATGATGTTTTTGCACAACTTTAAACAAGTATACACATTCTTTAGCGAACTCCTAAGTGTATTTCAAATTTACTGGTATTGAGAATAAGACCTGAAAAACAGCTCTGGAGATAAACACACCAAAATCATGTATGGAACTGGCTTATGCATTTTAGCTCAGTCCAGAGCAGAATCTGGACTGTCTGCCCCCTCTCCAGAGTGCGAGGATGCAGATACTTTGCTCCAGTCAGTGCCAGAGTGAAGCACAGAGCAGGCAGGTGGAAGGGCTGCCCAGCTGCTAGCAGTGAGCATGAGGAAGTTATGCAGATTCTTCACTGCCTGAAACTTAACTCGGGCCTGCACTGGCAGTCCCTGGCACTCAAACACAGAGTGAATTTCTTGGCATTCATCTCGATATCTTGAGGATTAAAAGGAATAGAGGCCTTGTATTCACAGACCAAAGTAATAAGTCAAGTATTGATAGTAAATGGTGTAGGACAAGACAAAGGTACATCAGTCTCCATTATATTTTTTGTACACATTGCAGAATGGGCTTTGCTTGAGCTCGGTGTGTCATTAAGGGTCTGTGAGGTTCCAAAAGGCCCTGAGGTTCTGATGCAGCCCCTCTGCACAGAACTAATTCCACAGTCACAGCCTTGAAAGCACTTCCATTTCATTAACATGCAGCTGCAAAGAAACACTCAACTTTTTTCCCTTAGAAGAATTGATAGCTTTCAGGGGTCCAGCCGAGATGAAGGTGAAATCCATGGGGATGTGATCAGATCTCCACTGTCAGAGGAACACAAGTAAGGACACTGGGGCTGGTGGTCTGGTCCACTGAACTGTCTTCTCTTTTTAGTTTAGGAATTATATAGGGACTAACTAGAACAGGAAACTTGTCCCTTCCCCCAGATTATTAAATGATTTCCTGTCAGTCCTTAGAAAAAGCAGGTCATTGCTCAAAGCCGTAAGAAGTTGTGGGAGAACAGGGGAACAACAGGAAGGGAAGGATAAGCAGAGCTGATTGGCCTTTTTACACTTTATAGGGCAGCCAGCATGCTGTAGATAAGCTTTCTGCACCAGTGATACCCTGTCAGTCCCTTCCCCTCTTTCAGTTTGCTTTGTCTTTAAACATGACTGTGTCAGATGTGATCCTGGCCAACACCCACGGGTGATTCCATGACCTTCTCTGCATACCAACACTCAGGGAAGCCACATTTCAATCTGCTCACTCCACCATTTCCCAGGCACAATAGAAATAAAGCCATTTTTCCAGTGGCCTCCTTCACATAATTTTTAAAAAAACAGAGCAGCACGAGTAAGATCACCTAACAAGGATTTCTCAAAAGATACGCTTCTCCAAGGGATCTTTCCAAAACTATGTCAAGTGTTTCTACACTTGTGCTGAAGCAAGTACCATCAGCAGTTTGGTAAGACAATCCCACAGACCAACAGTTTGGCATCTGGACCACAGAGAAGCTGGTGCCGTACATTAGGTCCCCGTCAGGGTATGTCCTTACAGCCTCGATGCTCAGGCACGTTTTTTCTGGAGTTGGCCCTAAATGATCCTTCAAAGAAATAAGGACAATCCTTTGACCACAACTGCACAGCAAGTATTCATTTCTGTTTCCAAGTTCTGCTGCCAACATGCAAGCATTAAAAAGTGCATAAATTATATTAACACACATCTGATTTGCTAATAAATCTGCATGTTTAGTATGCTAGACAAAACTCACTTAAAAAAACCCCTCACTTTTATCAGATTCTAGGAATTACTTGCAACAAGTCAATGAGCATCATTACAGTGACTTGGGCCTCGAGTGACATTTCCAGACCTCCACACATCCTCAGTGCTCAACACTGAATCACCTCCAGTGGTGCCCATGCTTTGTGAAATGCCAAGCCCAGGACAAGACACACCATGCCTGGTGCTTGCCAGCACTGCTGGGATAAGGTGGCGGTTCCCCAGGGCTCACCAATAACCCCCTGATGTTCCAGTGGGGCCCAGACCTTTTTTCCAGCAGCGGGATCGAGTCCAGGCTCACTCACTGGGAGCTGCGGTACCTGATTCTCAATTAGTCACTGACCACTGCTTGTTTACACAACACGTTACTGCTGGTCAGGGTGCTACCTCACACTCATCCTTCTTGACCAGAATCCTGACATCTGCAGATTCAAACCACACTCTTTCATCTTCCAGCTGTGTTTTTGATGGATGAGCCATAGCCAGAATCTCTGAAATCCCACCCAATATATCCATCCATCCATTTGAAGGTGAACTGCTGATAACTCCTTGAACACCTCTCCACTGTGCTTCTCACACATGTGTTTTGGCAGTTCCATAAATGTCTGGATTTTCCAGACTTTCTAGCCTAGAAAAATGCCCTGAGTATAAAAAAATGAAAAAAAATTTACCCTTTTTCTCTACTGAGTTGGCCTCTTACTTTTTTTTGTGGAAGAAACAAAGCCAACCTGGGCAGCAAAATTGAAGACCTGGTTGCAACCCATACTCTTTCCACCACTTTTACTTGGATTGAGCATTTATGCTTCCTGTTCTGCACTGCATTTAGAGCCAAAGCTGATGGTACATCCTGGAAATACGTACTCTTGGAGGTGGTGAAAACATTGCCATCGTTTCTGGCAAATAAAAAGATCTCAGTAGAATTTATAAAACCCCACCATTACTTTTACATGCAGAGTATAAAAATAAAGCGAACACACTGATATATTTTTTTTTACCTTTGACACATCCCACTTCTATCTCTAGTTATTTTAAAGTTTATTTGTTGTCCACCCTAAAGAAACACTCTGTGCAATGTATGCTACTGGAAGAAAGAGGGAAAACAAAAAGAAAAATCCACATTTTTCTATTGATAATCAAACTTTTCAAGTAAAATGGTCCAATGGTTACACTTTATCTAACAGTTAAAGATGTTTCATTCTGCATGAAAGACAGGCACTTTTTTTTTGTCTCCTAAAATATGTTTCTAATTTAAGTTTGAAAAAATATTTCCATTGTGCCATATATGCAGTAACTCAAAACCAAAATGAAAGGATTAAAATCAGGGCTGCACAGAATGGTTTAAATTAAATTCAGGTAGTGGGGAAGACTGCCGTATCTGGCAAGCTCCCACTCACTGAGCTTTCTGGCCAAGAGGCAAGATGAAGCATAACAACCTTTACCTGCCAAGTCTACAGCAATTCTTGAGGGTTTTATTCATCTCTTAAAATAAAATGTTAATGCTCTTGGAAACATGCCTTAGTTAGGAAACATGCTTAGGAAACATAGTAGATCTCACCTGTCTTTTCCTTATCCTTGCACAAAGGTACCGTAATACACTTCAGCAATGACTGAAAATGTTTTCAATCTTTTTTTCCTTTTTCTGAACACACAGTATTTAAACTTATCACCCATTTCACCTCAGTGGAAGATGTGACTAAATCCTACAGCTTTTTTGAAAACCTCAGCTAATACGTTACAAACAGTTTATGGAGAGCTGAAATCTGGGCTGTGGAATGTCCTTCTGTCACTCTTTCACACCTATAAAACTTTTGCAGTCCCCCCATAGTCTTCCTGATTAAATCTGCCCCCCACCAAGTGGTTCTGCTTATGATAAATCAGTTTGCACTGTTCATGATCCATATTATTACTACAGCCACAATGAAATGAGCCCCAAGGCTTCCCCAAATACACCTATGTCCCCCAACAGATCACTCTTGGCTAAGCAAAGAAAGCGTAAGCAGAGCTCTGCCTTGCAGAAAAGGCAGCAAAGTTCAAGAATTAAAGTTTTCATACGCTTCTTAGGAGATTACTCAAAACAGTAATATTAAATCATTTTTACAATCATTTGGGAAGAAATGAAAATACATAAATAATACATAGATCTCTCTGGAGCTTTCTCCCAGTCTTGTATGAGGTTTAAAAGCTTTCAGATGGCACCAGTAAGAAAACAATTTAGTAACAGCCTGGCCCACTAAGGCCACAGTTAATCTGTACAGACCATCTACCTTCAGGGAATTCTTTATTCCAAGCTAGGGAGTTCCCAAACGTTTTTCTGCCGCATGTACAACCATCAGTAACTGCAAACACCTTCACTGGCAGCCATCAGTCCTGTTTGTTTGGCCAGGCTCTGTGCCATTTTGAAGTGGTTTATGCCCCTCCCAGCAGTACACTCATCACATTGCCTAAGCTGCTGCCTTCTACAGCAGTATCTATAAATCATTTTTTGCTGGAAAACCCAAAAATTTGCGGCAACGGCACACCAAGTCACAGACGTGTCTGATTTGAGAAACTGCTATAAAACCCAGTGCTTTAGCAGTATTTTCATCTCCTTTGAAAGGATTTTTTAGGATACCTTAACTTGGAAATTTTGACAAATTTGTCAAAAAATGAAGTTTCTTATCTTTCTTTTTGGGACCAAGGGCATTGTAACACATCAAAACCAAAAGAATTATTTTATTACATATCAAAATTTTGTCTTATTAAGATCTGCAAGTTCTGAGCACCTTGGGGTGGACTGATAGCAAGTAATGAAACTTCGCCTCACACTATGCATTCTGCAAAACAGAAATAAAAGGGAAAAAAAAGTCATAGAAACATTTGGGCTGGAAAAAAACATCAAAAATCATCGAGTTTGTTTTGTTCTTCATAATTTGTCAAGAAAAAAAGAAAGACATGACTAAGCAAGGTTGTAATAAAGACTGTTTTTGTTAATATTTTCTTCTTTCTTGAACCACATTTCATGAAATATGTTAGTAATTCTTGGAAACGAACACACACAACTTGCCACTGAAAGGAAAGCAGGCAAGGATGCCCCAAGGGAAAGAGGTGATACCCAGCTTGCCCTTCTGCAGGCTGCTCTCAGGGTGATGAGATCCAAAGTGTGCAGAGCTCCCTGCTGAGATCCTGCAAAGCCGTATCTGCCCGATTCAGGCTCTGCAAAACTGAGGATTTAATACAAAACTTGGCAGCTCTGACCAGGGCTAAGAGACCAGGGAAAGAAAACTACACTGTCAATCAGGAGGTAACTTTTCAGTTCTGCTTAAACTCGTGTCCCAAGTGACTTATTTCCTGATGATTTCAACTGCCACATCAGTGACCTCTGTGTTCAGAATGTGTTTCCAGTACTGGCACATGCAGAAAGCTTTCTTCTTAAATTACAGAGGGTTCAAATAATTATAATCCTAAACGGGATCTCAACTTCAGAACAGAACCAGAGTCACTCGTGCCATTATCAGATCATCTTCTCAGACAACCCAAGGTCAGGCCAACCTAGGCAATTATTTATAGTCATTTGTATGGAACTCATGGCATTCGAAAGCCTCGTGAAAGCTCATCAGGCTGCACAAACTCCAGAGATCACTTCTGTTCCTTCTCATTACAGCAGCTCTTAGCAGTGAGGGGATTAGAAAAACTCCTTCTATTCTAGATGACAATATTTTTCTTATTAAGGAAAACCACCGTACCAGACCCTACACTAAAGAGGAGATGAAGACTTATGCCTGAACTCTTGTGGCAAGGCTGATTGTGACATGGGACATTTCAGGGAGAACAGCATCTCCACAGGGTCCCAGGGGGACAGGGAACCCCTCTGCAGAGGTGCAGGATATGGCACAAAACACAGCACTGATGAGGTGAGGGTGCAAAACCCAGGGGTTTTCAGCCTGCCCATATGAAGGTGTTGGAAGTTCTTGGCAGTGACATTGACTTTGAATAGCCTTCACAGCACAGACAGGGCACTGCTGATGCCTGAAGAGGCCTCCTAGGAACAGAGATTAGACAGAAATAGGGGAATAAAGGTGGGGTTTATTGGAAAGGCCTTCAAAGGTCCCCCTGGGGAGCCAGAGGCTGCTGCCCAGATGGGCCCTGAGATGGACGAGCCGTCACGAGTTCTTCCCACTTTTATAGGTTTGATCCATTTGCATATCAGGGTTAATTCTCGAATTAAAGCTTCAGTTTAATGATGTAATTCCCCTCAGCTTGCCCCCCTTTCAGAGGATTTTAGGTTACACTTTTTGGGCCTAGGATGGTCTGGGTGTCCTTGAAGAGCAGGCCCAGAGAGACCTTGTTATGACTACTCGGCATGAGAGGGCAGAAATGAACAGGCTACAAGAAACTTCAGAGTTACACACTAAGCAGTATAGGATTTGAAAAATATAAAATTTAAAACCTAAGGCATCACTGCTGGAACACCCCACACAGAGCTGGGCTCCTGCATGTGCCAGAACCTGACACTCGGGGTGCACAGACCAGGCTGGATGTGCCTCTGTAAGGTCTGCTGAAGAGCTGGGACTCCACTCTGTGTTCTCTCTCTCAGCAACACTTTTATTCTCACAGACCTTGCTCTGGTTTGTAAGGAAACCCACAGGAATCAGATAAGGACAATCACAGTGCATTTGGGAAGTCTACAGACCCCACCTCCCGTTTACCAAAATACTACTAATTATTCTGAAGCAAAGGTATCAAAAGGCATCTGTGGAAGTAAAAGATATCCTTCACAGAAAACAGAGGCAAAAGTACTGCTGAACTCATTGCAAAAAAGAAATTTTGGGAATTAAGGCAATCTTCTCTTTTAGTAAGTATCACAAACTGGATGCAGTGTTTTTCTCCCTGCTGGCAAGAAAAAACATTAATTAAAAACTGAGCTGGCACCCCATGCCTCAGCAAGGAGAAACAGACCTCTGACTCAAAACCTATTTTGACCATTTTGGCATGAAAGCTACAACTGGACAGAGCCCCCTGGCCAGGCAGTGGCCATGCACCTGCTAAAGGACAGCAGCAGGGAAGCATTGGCAGTGCACAGTGGAAAATACAGGAACACAAGGAGCTGATCCTGACCCATGTCCAACATCCATATTGGTTTGGAGTTGTTACAGGAAGTATTAGTGCCATACTTCCCACATCCATTCAGGTATATATATATATA
>VXAC01004104.1:5348-24737 GCA_013399225.1 Rhipidura dahli
CCCCCCCCCCCGCCGGGCCCGCCGCCGCTCCCCCCGCCTCGAACGTGCCGGGCCCGGAGAACCACCAGCCGCGGGGGGGATCGTCCCCGTCGGGGTCGTCCTCGGCGCCGGCGGGCAAGGGGTGCGGCGCGTCGATGGCCACCAGCTCGGCGCGGCCGCGCAGGGCCTTGCGGAGCGCGCCGGTNCCCGCTGCGATCGCGGCGGCCGCGGGCAGGGCCGCAGCATGGCCTGGTCTTGAAAGGGGCAGCTCCCCGCGGGCAGCGGTGTCTTCACGTTACGCGGTGCATCTCCATCCATTCCAGCGCCGGTACAGGAGGGTCCCGGTGGTGCTTACCCTGGCGGGAGGCATCGGCGATGCCCCCGCCTCTGTCCACGCCAGGTCCCGGAGCGCGGCAGCCCCGGCTACACTCAGGAGGCTCCGGGATCCCCGGTGCTCGGCTGCTCCCCACCTTCGGGCGGGGCGGGGGGCGCGGGCGGCTTCCCCTGCAGGGAGAGGGGTTCAGGGATGTCCCAGCCCCAGTGCGATGAGCCAGCCCCTGCTCAGCCCACAGCACCGCGTGGGGCACTGCGGGGAGAACCCCCCCTTTGCCGGGGAGCCGCGGGGCTCGGCAGGCGCTCACCCCGGCAAGGGCTGGGGGGAGCCACGTGTCCCTCCCCCGGGCCGGGCTGGCGGTGTCCCCGTTACTGTTCGATGGCACCGACACCACGGGGTGGCGCTTTGGGTACGCGGCACCGGGCACCGAGCGGCACCGGGCGCTCAGCCCGCCCCGGTGCTCTCAGCAGCCCGAGGGATGGAGTGGGGAGCCGGTGACCCCCCCCCGCTGCCCACCTGTGCCGGCCGCCCGCGGCGCGGGGGCTGTGTGCCACCGTGGTTCACCGTCCACGGCCCCAGGGACTGGCTGGCGTAGAAGTCCATGGGATAAGGCTGCTGCCACTCGATGTCCTGGAGAGCCACTGCAGCCTGCGGAGAGGACAGGGGATGAGCCCGCAAAGGGGGAGCTGGTGGTGATGGGAGAGGTCCCAGCATCCAGCTTGGTGTGCCGAGGAGGGCACTGCTGGGGCAAAGCTCGAGGCATTGGGAATCCCACTGGTTTCACAGAAGACTTGATATCCCAGCAGCATGCCTGGACTGTGCATGCAACACAGGTGGAGAGAGGAGGGGACGCTGTCTGGCTACAGGGACATCCCCAAGCCTGCTCTGGTGCATGACCCCAAGCCAGGACTGGCCCCCCAAAAAGTAGAGGGGTGCTCACCTCATAGGGTGTCAGCAGTGGCTTGCTGAAGGCTTCTCCCCAGTCGATGGAGAGCCGGGGACAGGCTACCTGCACCCACCTGAAAGGGAAATATCACAACGGGGATGACCATTTTGGGAAGAACGAGCCACAGTGAAGCCCCTCATACCCCTTACCACCCTGATAAGGACAGCCCTGTGCACGGTGCCAGCAGGACAGAGGTGTCAGGGACAGCTTCAAGCAGGAATTGGACAGGGGTGGGGCACCCTGGGGCTGGAGGGGGGCCAGCAGCACTCACACATCCACCTCTGGGAAGAGCTTTAACTTGCTGGGGAAGATCTCAGACAGCAGCACCCGCACGTAGGGCCGGCCCAGGGCGCGGAGACGCGACTCCAAGTGCTGCGGGGGAAAAAGGCACCTGGCAGGGTTAGGGTCCCCCAAAGCCCCTTCCTGGGTGCCACCCCCTCTGTGGGCCCCTGCTCTGCCCACGGCTGCGTCCCCTTGGCAGTCCAGGCCAGGAGCAGAGTCAGGGACTGCAGCCGTGGCTCCGGCTTGAGCCCAGCTCTCCCCAGCACGTGCCTCAGCCTAATGAAGTAATTACTGCTCAATGACAACAATCTGTTCTCGTTAGCGGCTGCCTGCCCTGGGACACCCGCCTGTCATGGGCTGGCTGCAGCCAGAGCTTTCAGGGAGAGGGGCCAGAGATGTCCTTGTCCTTTGGAGCCAGCACTGATCACCCCCTGCCCAGCTGGCCTTCGCCATGCCCGTGTCCTGCCCGCTGCGGAAGAGCAGCTGCTGAGACTTTGCTGTCCTGCTCTGCCCACTGCTCCCTGCACTGTCTGAAATCTCACCTGTGGCTACCCCAGAATTTCTGGGCGTGAGCAGGACCACCATGCTCAGAGGGCAGAACTCTGTGTTGTCCTGCTCCCCTCACCCAGCCGGGGTGCAGAAAGCGCCAGCACGACAGCTGAGCAGGGGCACTGAACCTGCTTGGAAGTTCATCCAATTAAAACAAACCCAGCCAATTAATTGCCAAGCTGTCTGGGTGGGGGGGCGGTTCTCCAAGACTGGCCAGCTCTCCCCAGGAAAGGGTTTAATGAGCCCTTGTCCAGCCTCCCTCATCTGCTGCTAATTGCCCACGCAGACCGGGGCCAGTGGCCACTGATGGGTTGCCAGCGGTGCCACATCCACCCTCACCCTGGCAGCGAGAACACCGATGGTGCCATCGCTCACCAATTCTTCCCCCCAGCCAACAGCAGCTCCTGGTGCCCTGGTGGGGACATTGGGAAGGGGGCTGGTACCTGCAGGATGCTGGGAGAGCCCTGACGCCCCAGCGTGCCCAGGATGAGTCCCCAGCAGCGGGCACTGGTGGCAGTGCGGATGGCGTCCTGCCGGGCGCGGTGCATGCGCTCGTGGCTGTAGTGCTCCCGGGAGAACACTTTGCTGTAGGGATCGTACCTGCAAAGCACAGCCAGGCTCACACTCACCCCTCATCACCTGCCCCCCTCCAAACGACGCCCTCATTAGCACTAATTGCCTCCCGCAGCATCTGTCCTCCTGGCTGAGGTAGAACCCAGCCGGCTCGTTAGGGGACGAGGACAGGGAGAGGGACAAGTGTCCCACCACAGCACCCCAACACCCAGCACTGCCTCGGCTCCGTGCTCGGCTTCACAGTCAGCTCCCCCCCATCCTGGCTCATCAATTATGAAGAATTCTTTGATTTGTTGCTTTGTTTGACGAGGAGAATTTTAATCAAATCCCACTCGGGTTTCGGCAGCTTCACCAGCGCCATAAACCTGACGTGCGCCTCCCGTTCGTAACAAACGACCTACTAGGAAATTCAGATTCCTCCAAATGGGCCCAGCCTTTCACTCCTGATATTTCATCTGCTTTCAGCGGCCTCATCATCGCGCTTTATGGCCTCTGCCTGCTGCAGCCGGGCTTTAATGGCTGCACCTCCACGAGCTTTCACAGGTACTTGTCAAAATGTTTATATTCAGCCGGAGTAAATGGCTGGTGTTCATCTCCCCCGAAGCACCTCCTCACCCACCCCGTGGCCTCTCACCTGCCCGTGCCCTGCCTGCCCAGCCCTGGGGACAGCTGGGGGAGCTGGGGTGCTCCCCACCGTGGGATGGCAGAGGGTGCCTGTACCTGTAGGCAGCTATCCCAGGGTTGGCAATCATGATGGACTCCAGGTGGAAACGCCCGTCACCCAAATACCTGCCGAGAGGGGAGGGAGAGCTGTGGCACTGGGGAACAGCAGCACCCTGTCCATGTGCCCACCAGTTCCCCAAGCTGCAGCACAGCAGAGATGCCAGGATCCAAGCTCCCCTGATGGGACCCAGGGGCAGTGGGCACAGCCAGGGCTCCGTGGCACGGCAGGGTTGGAGAAGCAGCCATGCTTGGAGCAAGGAGGGGTGCTCACACCGGCACAGGGTGGCTGGGAGCTGCTCCATCTCAATGGCTGCTTCTAGACGTTGCTGCTTCCATTTCTAATCGGATTTCCAGTCAGCAATTACATTTCAAAGCCTTTCATTCAGCTGCCCTAATGGAGTGAGGGCTTGGAAAATGAATTCAGACATAAAACTTGACTAGATTTTGCCCTTAATTGGAGAATGACATTTTGGGAGATCAAAGCTAATTTGTCTGCAAAAGTTAGCCCCAGAGACGGTGCAAAGAAGAAAATAATAACACAGGGAGGACGCAGGTAAGGCCGAGTGCACCTGCGCGGGTTGGTACCGCACCACTGCTCCTCTGCCAGCTGAAAGGACCCACTCCCACCAATGCAATGCCAGCCTGGCTGCCCCTGCCTGCTCCTCAGGTCCTTGGAGAGATGGGAAGTGGCTCAGGATGAAGGCAGAGCTCCCACCGACCCTGTGCCCAGCAATCCTGAGCCTGGCTCCCTGCACAGATGTGCTTGGAAAGGCACCAGTGCTGTTGGCTCCTGGCAGTGCAGGCAAGAAGGAGCTCGGCAGGGCCCAAACCCACACCTGGGCTCCCCGGCTCCCCCCACGGGTGGGGTCCTTGTATTTATTTATTCTGCAGCACACTGTATTCACAGTACATTAAGCATTTCCATTACCTAAAATAATTAGGTGATAGGAAGCGAAGTGCTCCCTCTAATTTGCTGTCCTTAAATAAAATTAATGTTGCTGTGATGTTGGGCCCCGGCCATTTGTCTTTTCCAATTATCCACCCGCCCTTCCATCTATTATCTATTCTGATATACGACTCAATTATTTCCTCTGTGCTACAAGCACACGCCACTTAAAGCAGCGTGAGGAGCTGAAGGGGGCCCATCCCAGCCTGGGGATTGTCCCTCACCACCTCCCAAAATTGCACAAAACCAGGCAGAGGGTGCGGGAAGGATGACAAGCCTGGGCCAGGCAGGAGGGTGCTGAAGGACCCTGGGTACTTACACAATGGCATCCGTGTCCTGAGCAAGCTGGGGTGACGTACAGCCCAGGATCTCTCCTGGGGACAGCGGCTTACACTGGGGCACACACACCTTGTACTGGGAGCGCAGCTCCTGTGACACTGCCTGTGGGAGACAAAGGGTCAGCAGGGACAGACCATGGTGCAGAGGGTGGCTGAGGACCCTTGGGGACACCGCAGCTCTGCTGTGTCCCAGTGGAGGGGAACCAGCCCGCTCCGGGCGGCCCCGGGAACAGCCCCGCGCAGCCGGGATGCTCAGCGAGGCTCAACCGACGTATCAATTAAAAGACAAGGGAAAAAGCTTAACGCTTGGATAGCCCCGTGTTTAGATAGACACGGCTCAAGAGGCTCATTCATCTCCTCCCGTCCTGCCCAGCCGGCCGTTCAGGGGCAGACAGACAGACCCGCTGGAGCTTCCCCGGCCGCTGCCAGCACTGCATCAAAATGCCAAGTGCTCCACCGCCTGCCCTGACATTTCCAGAGCAGCTCCCGGGGGAGCTGGGGAGGGGTGCCGCCATGAAACATTGATCAGAGTTATTATAAAGTACTTGATCAACATTATGGCAGCAGCACATTGTTGCAGCGACTCGTCAGAGGGGAACCGGCTCCATCGGCACCCCGGGGCGGCCACTCCCAGGGCTGAGCCGGGGAAAACTCAGGGGGAGACAAAAGCCAGGGATCTCCATCTCACCTGCACCGTGGAAACGAATTGGATGGTGCTGACCAGGGCCAGGGAGGTGCCTGCCACGAAGTTGAAGCGAATGGTCTCAAGGAAATGGGATGCATCGATCTTTATGTCCACGAACACATAGAGCATCTTCAGCCCCTGAGTGGAGTCGATGGGAACTGGTGACGGGAAGAGACAGGGTCTGAGTGTTTGGGGCTCCAGTGAGCCCCAGGCTTTTGCTGCCTGCAGCTGAGGGATTCCCTGTACTCCAAACTGCCCTGGTACTGGCAGGGTGGGCTGTGCCACCCCTCTGCCTGTGCTGGCACCCGGGGCACGGGGTGCAGATTGGAGCCACAGAGAGCACCCGCTCGTTTCTCTCCAGGTAATGGCAGCCTGGGGAATCAATGAACACAAATCTAATTACCCCTGGTGCTAAGAAGCCTTTGTCACCACGATTAAGTGAATAATTAAAGTACACAGAGTCCACATCGATCTGCAGCTCCGCATTCACTTCCCATTTTGGTGCTCTTTGCCTGATCACAATTAAGTGCAAATTACTCCCTCCTGTGGGGCACGTGGGGCCAGGAAGGAGCAGGAAGCATCTGTGTGCCTCACCATTGGCCACCCTGGTGACAGGACCATCACGGGCAGTTCAAAAGGAGCCCAGCATCCTCACAGCAGCCTGTGGGTAACCCAGTGTGCCCTGTGACTCACCCAGCTCTGCCCTGTGACCCACCCAAAGCAGAGCAGGCAAGGGCGACAAGGCCACGGGCAGCAGATGGCAGCTGGGCTGGTGACAGTCAGCCTGGCAGCGCCTGCCTGTCCCTGCAGGAAGCAGCTCCAGCTGATGTGACTCCCATTCCCCGGAGCAGCCTGATGGATATAGCCCCTTCCTTCCCTTCCCAGTGCTCATTCATGAGCAGTAGCCTACAAACCAGGAGTTTTATACTCCCTGTTCCAGTGGTGCCCATAACCCTCCTTCCACAACAAAGCACCAAGCACACGTATTTATCACCACGAACGCTCACACTGACGTGGCTTTCAGGACAGAGTTCTCAACTGGGGAGTCAGTATTTCATACAGAGCCTGCTGCAATTCTTCAAGCCCGTTTATAGGGCCCCATAAATGTCCAGGAGGGCTGCCAGGTGCCGGGAGCGTGGCGGCAGCAGGGATGCACACGCCTGCCACTCGCTACAGCAATTCTGCAGATCCACCTTAAAACCCAGAGCGTCTTATTGTTATTTTTGGGCTGATTCCATCCTGGGTGGACTTCAAAGTTAGCAGCATCTGGGACAGCAGCGCAGTTTCCATGGCAACTAGATCCAGAGTACTGTCCGCCTGGGGAGCACACAGCCTCCTCCTCCCTTCCCCGCCCAGCCTGCACTGTACCCACAAAGCCGCCTTTCCCGGCCCCAGGGCGAGCGGGACGCCCAGGCCCTCACTCTCCTCTGCCATCATTCTCTTCCTCATCACTCCACAGAGGCCAGGTGGAGGGCAGGAGCAGCCTCATCCCCGCTGGCAGCTCCTGGGCCAGCAGGGTCCTGCCAAGCCATGGCCTTGCTGCTCTGCTCTTGGGCACAGCGCTGTATCCCTGCGCTGCTGCCGCAGCAGAGCAGGATGAGCACGCCCTGCTGCGCCCAAAATCCTGCCCGTGAGCAGCCAACCCAGCCAACCTGGCCCCATCCAAAGCCAGCAGCTGAAGCTGGAGAACAGAAATCCCTGTGGGAAGGGATTAGCCTTTGGCACTAAGTCTCCGAGCTGGCGTCGAGACGGGTGTGGAGTTGCTCAGCATGGCACGGTGGCAGCGGCACAGCCTCCACAGTGCCACACACGGCCACCCCAGCAGCACCCCGGGGCCGAGGGTCACCTACTTAGGCAACTGTGTCCATAGTGCACCAGGAAGTCAGCGCCCAGAGCCCGGGCCGTGTAGTCGTCCACGCAGCAGGCGCCGTAGGTCACGTCGCCCATCACCACCGCCTCTGCATCCGTGAACCTGTGGGAAGGCGCAGCACTGAGAGTCACGGCTGTGCCACCACAGCTCAGGTTCTGCCCCCCAACCCCGTGGCACGTCACTAGCGGGGGACCCCGCGCTGCCACCGAGCCACGCGCCGAAGAGGACGAGCCCTGGCTACTCTCCGAGATGTCAACATGATTAAGCTGGAGAGCGGTAATCCGCCTCTTCAATTGGGTAAAGCTGTTTGCAATTCAGCGGATTATCCACTCATCAAACAATACGCTGCCAGATTCCTAATGCTCCAGCGGGGAGAGCAGCACAGGGAGACCCGGCACAGCGTGGTGCCATCGCTTCTACCAGCCAGCCCTGAGGACTGCAGCCACCAGGATGGGCAGAATAGCTGTCCTAGCATCCCTTGCCATCACCCCATGCCTGGGCACCGTGTGAGCCAGTGAACCCCATGTGCAGCTGGCTGTGTCACCCCTGGATGCCAGTTTGGCCAAATTGGGTGACCTCCAAAAGAGCTGGTGCTTAAGAGGCACTTGGAGAGGAAAAGCACCAAACCACCACTGGTGCTGTCCACTACCCCCAGTGCTCCAGTCCAAACCCACCTGGCACGTGTCAGCCTGTGGGCGAAGGGGCACACACCAGCACCGAGGAGCAAAGCCAGGACTCTGGCATGATTCAGAGGCGCCACCTTTGTGGGTATTTTATTGCACCATTTTGGGGGATTATTAGCTTGGCAGCCTTCCCAGGGAGCTGCTGAGGCAGGATGAGAGCAGGTATCACCATGACAAAACCCCGTGCCTGGAGGGGCTGCCTAAACCAGATGCTAATTCCTTATTTACTCGAGGAGGCCACACCAGCAGCTGTAGCTCGGTGCCAGCGGGGTCCCCCCTGCTGCTGGCACAGGGTTGGTGTGAGGGGACCAGGGAAGGAGGAGGCCCTGGCAGAGCATCACCCCCTCCAGCACCCAGTGCTGGCTGGGGGCCAGGGTCCCCCCAAGCGCCAGGCAGGGAGCGTTACATCGGCGGCAAGAATAGAAATGGTGGGCAGAGCTGGGCAGATGGCAGAAGGTGGAGAAATGGCGGAGCGTGCTGAATATTAACAGCTCCGGCCCATCCGTCAGCGCCCGGGGAGGGGGACAGGGGAGCAGCTCTGCTGGAGCACCCCCGAGGAGGGGGCACAGCCATCCCCACCTCCTGCATCCAGCCTGGGCAGCCAGCTCCCACTCCACAGGGTTTTCCAAGGGTTGGGGATGCAGCTGAGGAGCGTCAGAAGATGGGCTGGATCCTGCCAGCTCCCAAATCCCGCGATTCCTCGCGGCCAGCGTGGCCTGGATGGGAGGATGGCTCCTCCACTGACCACGCCATGGGGCTGGGGGCTGCCAGTGAAGGTTCGAGAAGGCTCTTCCCACCTCCTTCGGAGCCCCCAGCCCCCTCCCCTAATGAGAGGTGATGAGATGAACATGAATCAGACTCCACACATCTCAGCAAAAGTGGAAAATTATTCAGCTCCTTAAGATTCAGGATGGGGAGGTCTGACTCAGAGCGGCAGCCAGCGCCGCTTAATTTTTTATAGATTAAAATGTATGCAAATTGGCCCAAACCCCAGAGAAAGTCCCTAGGGGTGAAGAGCAAGAAAGTGAAATAGCAACGGTGAAAGGAGGAGGGCAGAGGTGCCCATGGCCCTGCCCAGTGTGCGGGGCTGCAGCTGGGCAGGGAGAGACGGGACTGAGCCCTGCTCTGGCCACGGGCAAGATTCCTCCTCTGGCTGCGGGGAGTGGAGTCACAGCTGGGCAAAGAGGCCACGGGATGCTGCTTGGAGAGGAGGGTGCCCAATGCATGGTGCTGGCAAGGCCAGGAGCCTGGTGGTGCTGCAGGAGAGGCTCCAGGACAGCACACACCGGGATCACCCGCTCCGGCTGGGCTGGACAATCGAGCGGAGCCGTAATCATCTCCCGAGACAAATCAAAGGCAAGTGCCAGGGCCTCCCCTTGATGTTTTAATCAGTTCGGTGTCGCCAGAGTCTTTCATCAAACTACAGAGGAAGGAAATGTCAATTAGCAGCCACCTGCCTCCGACACGGGCTGGGGAGCTGCTCACCAACCAGCCCGGACCAGGACGTGGACGAGGGGCAGCCACGGGAGCGTCCTTGTCGCTGTTTCGTGCCCCTGGAAGTTGTCACAGCCGCGGATGGGTCCCAGCAGCGTGCAGGCAGTGGTGACAGGGATGTCCCCACCCAGCGCCTAGACGCTCATTACAGCTGGGAGCTCATGAATATTGAACACGTGGGGAGGTTATTCATCTTTTACGTTCCGCAAACCCCGGCTCATTCTGAAAAACCGCCTGGCCTTAGCATTTTTCTCATCTCCCCCTAATTCATTATCTGCTCCTTTAAACAGATGGCTCCCCAAATCCCATTTATAAAGTGCCATGCTCAGCACTGGCAGGGTGTGCTCCAGGGCGGGCCAGGTCCCAGCCATGATCCCAGCTGGGACCCCCAGGCCCTCCCAGCCCTGCTCCCCAGCACAGGATGGAGGCAGCAGCAATCCAGGGACAAGTTTGGGGGTGAAAAATGCTGGGTCAGAGACATGCACACATGGAGCCTGCATGTCTCCAAGCATGGGGTAGCCAGTCTCCGTCACCTGAGCATGGGCACTTGGCTGGAGCAGCCCTGATTTATCCCAGCCCCTCGAAAAATGAATGAGAACATTTGCTGCTGGCAGGAGCACAAGGTCCCTTGGCAATGTGTGAATGATACAGTGCTGGTCCTCAAGCCGTGAGGCAGAGCTGTTCTCCCCCAGCAGGGACGAGTCCTCAGCCCCTGTATGTCCATCAGCCCTTGGTGGGGAGGGGATTGACGGGACTGGGCTCAGAGTGGCCAGTCCTGGCACCACAGGGCTATGGGAGGATGGAGCCAGCACTGGGATGCCTGCATGTTGTGCTGGGAACAGGGACACAAGGTGCAGACTGCCCCTTGCTTCACAGCCACCTGCCTCTCCTGCATGTGGCCCTTCAGATACCCCACAACCACCCCATGATCACCCCACAAACCCCACACCCACTGCCTGCCCTGTGCCCAACACCAGCGTGTCCCAGGACACCCGTGGGTGCTGCTGTCCTGGGCTGTGGGGGCTGAACCCAGCTCTGGCTAGGAACAGGGCACTTAATTAGTGGAGAAGCCCATCACCAAGCCCCATTACCAGACTCCCAACTTCATTAACACAGGAAGGCTGCGCATAATTAAAATAATGAGTTTGCTATTTTATTGCAATTGGTGCTGGAAGAGCCCAGCTGCAGCTGGGCAGTGATGGAGCCCCACAGAGCTTCTGCAAGCGGGGCAGGATGGGGAGAGGTGGGTGTCCCCACAGCCCCCCAGGAGCAACCAGCTCCAGCTGGGTCCCCTCCCCTGAGACTTCCCACTCTGTCCTCACTACAGGTGCCAGATCCAACACCACCATCCCAAGGGGCATGTCCCAGGGCACCCCAGCTTTGCTGGTTCTGTAGCAGCAAAAAACCCCAAAATAAAGCAAACTAAGGGCAAGTGCATGTTGGTTGTAAAGCCACCATGACCATCCTGTGCCTGGATGGTGCCTGTCCCTTCTTCACAATGGCCAGGCCACAGAGCTCTGTGGGATACAAGGAGGTGGCATGGGGCATGTGGTGGTGGCACATCCCAGCCCAGGGAGGTGACAGCCCTATAGATCCCCTACACTCCCCCTTGCCCAATCAATCCCCCTAGGGCAGCCACCACCCGGGTAGAAGGTTTTGAACATCTCCAGTGAAGTGAGAACTTCATTCCTCCTAATGACGCTGTTGTGTGGTTAATGACAGTGATTAAATTCCCCTGCACAGCGTGCACCCGCTGCCAGCGCCTCCAGGTTGTGCTGAAAAGGACAAGGGGAGAAGGGAGGGCAGCGCTGGTCGGCAGAGCCAGGGCACTGTGCAGCTGAGGCCAGATCCTGACCTGTGTCAGTGTCCCAGGGTGACCTTTTGGGACCACCCTGGCGATGCTGCCAGCTTCATCACAGCATTCAGTGCCACACTGCTCAGTGCCACATGGCAGACCTGCCTAGCCGAGGGACCTGGTGCCTGCTGGCACTGCGAACCTGCTGGGCACACCAGCCATGGCACCAGCGACTGCCGGGCACTCTGGTCATCAGGGGCTGTTTTGTCCTGGCTGTACTGGGGCATTTCAAGCTCTGCCATAGCTGTTGGGCTGGGCACACAGATGTTTAACTCCTTATTGCTCAACCAGGACCCGCTGTCACTCAAAAAAGTCCCCATATGCTCCTGAGTAACCAGGATGAGACATGGATGGTCTGCACGCCTCCTGCACTGCCTCGTGTAGATCTTCAAAAGCCATTGGGAGGTGTTTAAAGCTGTGGCAGGGCAGCCTGTGCTGGCATCAGGACACCCCTGGGCCCCTCTGCCATCGCCCATCCCTGTCACTGATTAACAGGAGCCTCTCACCCCGTCGTGGCACAGGAAGACAGAGGGATTAGCAGCTGCGAAGCCTGACAGCCGACTTTATTAACGCGGAATCAAAAGCCCAGCTGAGAGCCCAGCTGATCCGTCTGCTCCAGCCCCGGCAGGGAGGGGAGCAGGGGTCCGCTCCCGGCTGCTCAGCCCCCAGCTGCAAAGCTGGCGGTGCAGGGGGGACACGACTGCCGCCTTCCCGGCACGACGGCGGGTGGGCTGGGGGGCTGCCCCCGAGCCGAGCCGTGGTCCGAGCTCCCCCCACGCGGCTCTCCACGCTGCCGCCCCCCCAGCACGAGCTCCCCTCTGCCGAATTACATCAGCCGTGACAAATGGAGCCAATTTGGAAGGTGCCGCGGGAGCGTCGTGATGCGGCGCCGGCAGCGCGCAGAGCCCGGCCCCTCCACTCCCCCTCCATCCCCTCCCGCAGCCGGGCCGCTCGCCCCGGCACAGCTTTGACAATGACAAACCTATTAACGGTAATTAACTGGCCTCACACCGGTCAATGCTCCGAGCGAGCTCTCGATTTCAAAGGCTGCAGGCTAAGAACCCCACGGCGCCTCTGATGCTGCTTCGGCTACATCTTCATCCCCCGCAGCCCCTCGGGGCTCGGCAAGCGCCAGGGCAAAGCTGGGAAGATCAGACAGGTCCCACCTGGCCGCCCCCTCCCCTGCTTACCCCATGGGGCTCCCCGGGGGCCTGCTCGCTCCCACAAGGCACTGAGGGACGTGGTGACACCGCCAGCTCACTGCACGGGGACAGACAGACGCAGAGTGAGCACCATGTCCTCCCCGAGCCGCCTGTGATGCGGGGGAGTGAGGCACATCCCCGCTCTCGGCTCTCCCCAGCACCACCGGGCCACGGCACAAATATTCTATTAAAAGGCAGCTCCAGCAGCAGGGATAAGTATTCCGTCTGAGTGGCAGCTGACACGGCTCCAGTTCAACCGGAACACACAGGGGTGGGCACTGTCACCCCAGGGGCACCAGCCCCGGGCATGGCTCTGCAGCCAGCAGCAGAGAATGCAGCAGGAACTCACTCCCCAAACTCCCACCAGCAAGGACAGGGCAGGAGGCTGTGGGGATGGACTGGGGAAAGGGGCTCCTCGCTGAGCAATATCCCCCCGTAGGCACACAGGTATTCCTGTCACGCTCAGCCTTCACATCCTCTCTGTCACCAGAAGGGGACACCAGCCCAGAGCTGATGGTACCCCCAAGCCCCTGTCCCCAGCCTGGCCACAGCAGCCAGAGCACGCGGCTGCAGCGATTCCTGTCACGTCGGAGGCTCATCCGGCCTCAACACTGGGTGAGGAGGGCCAGCAGGAGCGGGCGGCCGAGCTGCGATTCCACATTGATGCTGGCGATGAATATTAATAGCAGGAAGAGGCAGGAACTAACGAGGCCACCTGCCGATTCACACCTCACCTCTGGCAGTGTAACCCATCCCGAGTGTGTCCCTGAAGAGAGTGGACACAGGGCTGGGCTCACTCCTGCCCACAGCCACAGTCCTCTGGCTGGCAGTGCTGGTACCCAGCACAGCCACATCCCAGCCAGGATCACGGATGGCACCCTGTGCTCTCAGTAAGGGACCGGCAGTGGGGTGTCTCTGGGTGATGCATGGTGGCAGCGAGGGAAGGATACGGCCCTCCTGCTCAGCCTTGAAGTCATCCCACATCCAAACACCATCCCAGGAGTGCCCCCACATCCCCTCCCTTGGCTGGGCACCTCCACCCGCACAGCACCCCTTTACCAGCCCTGTGAAGCACCCCCAGCAAAGAGGGCGAGTCCAGCAAGGACTCCAGCACCCCAGAATCCACCCGCACCCAGGCATTCAGCACCCTGGAATCCACCATCCACCGGGAAGTGGGGCTTAAGGTTTCATTCAGATAAAAGAGCCCCTTAATCCGCTGCCTTTGAAGTCGGAGACATGAAAGCGGCTGGGTGCCAAAGCCGGAGAGGAGGCAGCTCCACTTAAAGGGACAAACCCACGCGGAGCTGCCCACGCTCGCACCCATCCCCTGCCCCCCGCGCCCGTCCCCTGCCCGCGCCCACCTTCCCACCGAGCGTGGGGCTGCCGCGATCCCCGCGGGGAAGACGACGGCAAAGCGGGGACAAAGCCCGCGGGCACGGCTGCCTTCCCCCTCGGCACGGCAGCGGCAGCTTGGCTCAGGGCGGGGAGGGGAGGCTGCCGGCCCCGGGAAGGCAGCTGCTAATGAGTGCCACGACCCCGATGGCAGACGAGGCACGAAGTGCTATTAGCACTAATTCATTGTGCTAAAACAGAGAGGGACTGCGGAGGGGGTTGTGGTGGGTGGGGAGGAAAGGCAGACGCGCTCGGCAGGAAAGAGATCACGGCCAATTTCTGCAAGGTGCCTGCATCCACTGTCACTGCACAGCCCAGCTCCTCTCCGGTGCATCAGCCTCGCCTCTCAAGCGGCACAGAAAAATCAAGAGAGGAGCCGCGGCGAAGGGGTCACCCAGCAGGAGTGACCCTTTCCGTGCTATCACCATGGCCTCAAGCCTTCCCAGCCGGCAGCAAGACTGCCCCTGAGCATCTCCGTGCTGGGCAGCATGGCTGCAGAGGCAGGACGAGGCCGTGGAGGAGGAGGATGGGTCCGTGCTGCAGCGGTGGCCCCGGTGCCAGCCCTCCCCTGGCTGCGCTGCCGTGGCGAGCGCGCGGGCACCGGGCTGGCGTCAGCCGGTTGTTAACACGGCTGCTCCCCAGCTCCAGCACCCCTGCGGGGGCCCCGGCACACTGAGCCTGTCAGCAGCTCCCGGCACAGCGGAGAGGGAAGGAGAAGCCAAGCAGCGAGGGCTGGGCTGGCACTGTGCCGGTCCCTGTCCCCAGGGCTGGCAGCTGGTCCCCGTGACCTGCCGCAGGGCTGCCCAGCTGTGCCCAGCCAGGCTGTGGCCCCACCAGGGCAGCCACATCATCCCCTCATGCATAGCCCTGAGCCTCACCCTGTTCCCAGCAATAGCCCCCATCCCTTCCCCAGCCCCGGAGCCCAGCCAGGAAGCAGGGAAAAGCTGTGGTCTTACCGCTCAATGATGTCAGCGATGGTGCAGGCGAACATGAGGAGCCCTTCTGGCATCTGCAGGGCCACTGGGAAGAGAAACAGCCACGGGGTTAGGAGGGGCTGGAAGGGACGTCCTGAAATGGGGACCAGCTCAAGGTGCAGCCACAAACCACCCTCCCCAAACCAGCCAGGTGTTGGCCAAAAATCCGGGTGGCTCTGGCAGCTGAGGTGCACACCGTCCTGCCTTGGGCTGTATCCACTCTCCCTGTGCACACACCTCATCCCTCTCTGAACCCGCTGACACTGCTGGTCTCTCCCGCTTCCCGCAGTAATGACTTCCAGATTTTAATTATGTGCTGCACAGGAAAAGGTACTTTCTTCTGTTTATTTTAAACCTGCTCCTAATAATGTAAATGCGTGCCCCTGGTTCTCCCGGTACAAGGAAGAGTGAATAATCATCCCCTGTTCAGCCTCTCCACATCATTCACAATTCTACATCTTTACCATATCCCCCTTCGTTCACCTCTTTTCCAGCTAAAGGACCTAAATCTATTTAATCTCTCCTTATACAGAAGCTGCCCCAAACCTTTGATCATCCTCACTAACCTTCTCCACACCCCCCTCCCAGCTCCTCTCCCCATTTCAGGCCAGCAGCAGCCGCAGCATTGTGCCTTGCAGGAATTTATTCAACAACAAATTATGTTTCCTCATTTGCTCCCTCCTCACAGCTCAGAACAATCCCTCTTCCTCCAAAGGCCAGCAGACTGCCCAGTGCCTGGGGCCCAGCCAGGACCCCCCCACCACGGGGTGGTGGGGAGGAACAGGGAACACGATGGAGGAGGTGAATGGAGGAGGCCCCATTAATCCTGTTGTTGTTTTGCCTCCCAATCCCACTGAGATATCCCACATTTCCATGCTATCTATCCAAACACTCTCTCCAGATTCCCCTCCAACAAAATCCCCACGCTGCCAGGCCCAGCCTGCTGGCCAGTGGGGAGCTCTGTAAAGGCCTGGCTCAAACCGAGCTGATCCCACCCTGCTCCAACCCGCAGGGCCCAAGGAAAGCTGCACATGCTCTGCCAGCCCCTGCCTGACCTGGCAGAGATGAGGGCTCTGTGTCCCAGTGTCCCCCAGTCCATCTGAGACCATTCCGGCCCATTTGGGGCTGCCCTCCACCCTAGATCTGCAAACAGGGGGTTGGCAGCAGGCAGCTGGGTTGCTCTCCACCATCACAGCACAACGGGGACGAGGGGTTCCCCCCAGCCCCCCCAAACCCCACAGCAGGCAGGGCACGGGCAGGGCACAGGCAGGGCTGGCTGCAGCCCGGTGGGAGGCTGCGTTCCCCCAGCAACGAGCCCCTGGCTGGTTTCTGCACACGCGGATTTTTAAATCCCAGCACGGCTGGCTGGCTGATGGGCTCCGCTCCCAGCTCGGAAGCCTAAATCCCAGCCGCATATTTACATTTAATTAGGAGGTGCCAAGCAGCAAAACGCAGCAAGGAAAGCCAGAGCAGCACGGCTGGGCGGCCTCGCCGCGTCCTGATGGGACACGGCCAGCCCAGACTCCCACACCGCAGCCGGGATGCACCGGGCAGCTCCACACCCTCCGGCCCTTCAGCGTGGAAGCCGCCAGCAGCTCAGCTTCCAGAACATCCCCCGTGACGCCTGCCAGCCCTGCCAGCTCGGTGGCAGCAGGCAGAGACGTTCCCAGGTGGATACAGAGCGTTTCAAATCTGGCTCTACCGCACGGCCCCACAAGCAGCCCCCTGCCTGCGCGGGAAGTGAGGGTGGGGACACCGGTGACACCCGGGGACGGAGGGCGAGGCTCTGCCCTGCTCGCTGTAGTTGATCACATCTTGCTCAGTGGGATGCACAGGCTGTGCAGGGAAAGCCCTGGCATCACTCCTGAAGCCTCCACAAACATTCCCCGCTCCTCTGGGGCTACACAACCCTCTGAGGAAGATTCAGAGCCCCCAGGACCTCGAGGAAGGTTCAGATCGGAGAGCAGCACGACCCAGCTCCCTGCCGGCCCCGCCCCGGTGCCCGGAGTTGTGGGGCTCCCCCTTCCCGGCCCCGGCAGCGTGTCAGGAAAGTGCAGGGAGAGAGGAGAGAGGCAAGAGGACCACAGCAGGGACCTGGCCAGCATCCCAGACACATCTCCAGGCTGACAGGTCCGCGCAGCTCAACCTGTCTTGTCCAATGTGATTATAATCCAGAGATACAGATCTATTAAGCCCCCTCGAGAGAAGGAGGGCTCGCCAAGACAGAGCCTAAACACGCTGCCAGGGCACAGCAGCAGCTCGGCCCCACCCCTGCCCCATCGGGGTCTCATCGGGGGTCCGGGGGGGTCGCTCAGCAGCACAAAACAGCCCCCAAAACCGCTCATCTCCCGGGTCAGCGCTCACCCTTCTTGGCCTGAGCCTGCCGGATGCGCCAGATGGTCTTGGGGATCTCGAAGTTGTAGTTGTGGGGCAGAGCCTCGGCCGCCTCCCGCAGCTCCGCGTTCCCCAGGATCTCCTCGGGGATCTGCTGTGCCACGTGCCGCGCGGGGCCTCGGGCTGTGGGACAAACGGGGGCACCGAAAGGAGGGGTCAGGAGGGCACGGCAGCCCGCACCCCACGGGCCACCAGCATCCCTGCTATCCTCGTGTCGATCCTTGGATCCAGCGGGGGAAGGGTCGCTGTGCTCAAACCCCAAGGGACAAGCGGGGAAAAGCGGCGGGGTCCTGCCCTTCACGCTGGGGGCAGGCTGCTGGCCCTTTTTTGGGGAACAAAAAGGCTTTGTTTTTTTAGCCCAGAAAGCACCGCTCTAATTCTGTGAAGCCCCGTGAGTGCAGCTGGCTGGCCGCACACCGAGGGATCACCACGCACAGCACCCCGGCGACACCCTAATGCATCACTGCTTCCCCAACAAGGGGATCCCGTTATCCCACCGGGAAAAAGCCACCCAGCGCCGGGTGATCCATCCCCCGGGAGCCTCATCCTGAAGCCGCCCCCCGACAGCAGCCGCCTCCCTACATCTCGGCGATGCCAGAGTGCGGCGGGGGAGTGACAGCAGGGGGATTATTCACTATTTCCAGCCCAACACCGGCACTCACGAGCCACCAAACCCTCCCCGCACGGCCCACGGGACAACCGACAAAGGGCCAGCTGGGCCGGGCCGGCGNGACCCGGTCCCAGCCCACCTTTGGCGGGCACCGGGGCCGCGCTCCCGACCCGCACGGGGGCCGCCATGGCAGTGGCGCACGTGGAGGCGGGAAGGCAGCACTAAGCGATCCCCGCGCGAGGCCGGAGCAGTCGCCGGCTGAGAGATCGAGCGGAGGAGCGCACCTGCGGGCCCCGACGGGACGGGCGGAGCTGCGGGGACCGAGCGCTCCGGCCGCGGCCCCGACGGGACACTGGCTGTGCAGTGGGGTGTGACAAGCGCTGCGATGGCGGGGCTGTCCGCCCTTCACGTCGAGGACGCGGTCCCGCCGCATCCCTGCCGGTGCTGACAGCTTCAGGGTTAACGGCCCTAGCGTTAACAAAGGGACGAGGCGGGGGCACCGGGGACGCTATCATGGTGACGGGTCCGTGTGTTCCCCCCACTCCACCCCCCCACGCCCCTGTCGTGGGGGAGAAGTCACGTCCCTGCGGAGCCTGGGGCAAGAGGGACCAGAGGATAATGGGGACCCCCTGGAGACAGCAGGGGTCCCGACGGTGCAATAAAGACAGCAGTGCTTCCGCTGGAATAACGGGACCCTCTTGGGGCAGTGAGGACAACAACGTTCCCGTTGGCATAACGGGATCTCCGGAGGGACAGAGGGAAAGAGGCAAGAGGGACCCTCGAGAGGCAGGAGGGACAGTCCGCGGTCAGCGGGGACCTCCAGGGGACGATAGAAGACCGAGGAGGCAGCGGGGATCCCCCGTGGAAAGCGGGGATCCCGGCGGGGACAGCTGCGATCCCGGTGGGATAACGGGACCCCCTGCGGTGCACAGGGGAGGAGGAGCGAGAGACCCTCTGGGGGCAGGAGGGACTGTCTGGGGACAGCGGGGACAGCCCGGGGGCAGCGGGGCCCCGGTGGGGTGTCGGGATCGCGGCGGGGAGTGCGGAGACAGCAGGAATCGGGAGACAAAGGGGACAGCAGCGACTGGGAGGCAGAGGGGACAGCAGAGCCCCCGGCGGGGTATCCGTGACCCCGGTGGGACAGCAGGGACGCGGTGGGGCGGAGGGGACGAGGAGGGGTGGAGGACACTGTAGGGAGCGACTGGGACCGTGCCGGGGCGGAGGGGACAGCACGGACAGCAGAGATCCCGATCGGACGGCGGGATATCGGAGGGATATCGGCAGGACACGGCGGGCAGAGGGGACGATAAGGGGCCGAGGGGACGGCGGGTCCCCGGGGAGCGGCAGGGACGCTGCTGGGCAGGCGGGACAGCGGGGACAGCCGTGACCACGGCAGGCGCGGGGCGGCGCGGCGGAGCCTCGGTGCAAGAACGGGGAACCGTGTGGACGACGACGGCAAAGGGGACAACGGTGGGCCAGGGGTGACAATCGGTCCCGGGAGGACCGCAGAGTCCCGGGAGGGCGGCGCTGGGCCATATCCCCCGGTGGGGCGGAGGGAGG
>VXAC01004104.1:25277-45877 GCA_013399225.1 Rhipidura dahli
CGCGGCGGGTCCCGCCGGCACCGGGGTACGGAGGGTCCCGGAGGCAGCGGGGCTGCGGCGGGCGCAGGGCGGGGGGTCGCTGCTCGTCCCTCAGGGCGAGGGAACGGGAAACGGGGCATACCGGGAAGCGCGGAGGTTTCGGCGGGGAAGTTGGGGCGAGCCGTCCCGTTCCGCCCCCCCCCGAGGAGAATCGCTCCTCTGTGACATCACGCGATTTCCATGGCAACCGCCTGGGACATCATCGGGCAGCTTTGTGACATCACAGCGAGGGGAGCAGCCCGCCCTCCCGGGGGGTCCGGGACGGTGTGGGGGGGGCAGGACCCCCAGCCCCGCTGCACCCGGGGCCAGTCCCGGGGAGATGCTGGGGACAGCGGTGCCACGCTGGGGGACCCCGGCTGGACCCCCCGCTGCTGTCCCATGCCCGGGGAGGGGGCGGCCGCACAGCCCCAGGCCCAGCCCTCGCCACCACCAGCACATGCCCTTCTCTGACGAGGCTCGGGCAGCGGGAGAAGGTGCCAACGCTGTGCTTGCAGCCCCTGGCACTGGGGTGCGGACCCCCAGGCAGGGCAGAGCTCCCGCTGCCACCCCAGGGATGCTTTTTCCCAGTGGGGGAAATGTCACCTTGCGGCTGTGGGGCCTCGCACTCGGATGCTCCTTTCTCTGGCTCCCGCCTCAGCTTTGTTCGGTGTATTAACCCAACCGGGATGGATGACTTGAGAATAAACCCCAAGCCTTCGGAACAGTCCTGGTTTCCAGCCTTGATTCCCAGCCCTGGTGCTGCCGGCTGGAAGAAAAGCATCATCCAGGCTGGGAAACTGGGAGCCTGAGGTGGAG
Organism: Rhipidura dahli; assembly: GCA_013399225.1. NCBI lineage: Eukaryota > Metazoa > Chordata > Aves > Passeriformes > Rhipiduridae > Rhipidura > Rhipidura dahli. Next base: position 26,112 of record VXAC01004104.1, read on the forward strand.
GCAGGCAACGAGGCTGCCGACAGGGTTGGATCCCACCAGGGGTAGCCTGTTAAGGTCAAGATCTACAGCTTTCATTTGTGGAGCTAGAAAAACAAAATGCAAATTGAAGAGCCTGTGGGCTAAAGCAAAACCTATTCTTAAAGTTTTTGTCTTGTTAAGCAAGGAAATAGAGTGCCAAATAGGCTTTGTTAAGTGGCAGTCTAATTAATAATTTAAAATCTTGTAGCTGTCTTTCATTAGAATTTATCTGTACATCAACCACAAAATCAGTCAAACACACTCATTTATAAGTTAATACCATTCCTGAATAATTCAACAGGCAGTTAGAGGAGGCCTCCATCCTGCTGACAGGTTCTCCCCTCCCTGCCTCACCGTGGCCAGGTGTCCCTGGGCAGGGGGTCCCCTTCCCCAGCACTCACCCCAAGCAGGGTGCGAAGGGGACACCCAACATGTGAGGCAAGGGGAAAAGGGGACAGCTGTTGCTGGGGCGCTGGGCTGGGGCCAAACCCCTCTGCAGGGCTCGGGGGCGGCTGGTTTTGTCAAGGATGGTGGCAACGCAAGGCTGTGCTGGTGGGTGGCAGCGCAGGCTGATGGTGGCACTGCCACTGCCTTCCACGTCCCACTGCCGGGGACCAGGGTTGAGGCTGGGGCCATGGCAGGACTTGGGACAGCCGGAACTGTGTGTGGTTGACATCTCCAAGGGAGGCGGCTCCGAGGGGACGACTTCACAGCGGTGTCACACGGGCAAAGTCGTTTGCGGCAGGGTGGTGGCAGCGTGGCCGGGGAAGTGCTGCGATTCCTGGGGGCATCTGGGGACTCCTGCGCCCTGTGAGCTTCATCCATGGAGTCACCGGTGGGATTCAGGGTGGATTCCGTGCGCTGTGATGTCATTGGTGGCATGGCAGTGGGTGACAGCGTGGGGCACAACTCCATCCCGGGTGAGGGTGTCACAGCCTTGTCAGAGGTGGCCGCAGGCAGCCGCAGGCAGGAGTGCAACACTGGCAATGCAGGAGAAGGAGATTTCCAGGTCAAGGATGACACCAAGGTCACGGGCAGCCACATCCCTGTCCCTTCCATCACTCATCCCATCGATGGGGCGTCCAGCCTCCATCCCTCCCTGCCAGGGCAGCAGTCAGTGGGCAGGGTGCAGGCGCAGGCTGGACTGCGGTTCTTGCGCTGGGGAGCCAAGAGCCCAGAAACCTTTCTGCTTATAAAAGTTTAATTTCCTAAAGAGCTGATAGGAAGCCACAAGCTCTCTGTGCCCAGTGAAGCAAGGGGGAGGGGGTCAGGATGCAGCCCAGGCTGTCCCTGCGGTGATGCTGGGGGGAGCAAGGAGGGCTCAGCAGACGAGACCTGCCTGGACCTGGAGTCGAAGCTGAGATGCGAAGGAGCCGTCGCCGCTCAGTGACCTGCACTGATGGAGCCCGGCAGGGTCAGAGCCGTGGCCACGCTTGGCTGGATGTTATTCCCACCTTTTGCCTAAAATGCTGCACTCGGCACCCCTCAGTCCCATCTGGGTGCCGGAGGCTGTGGGTGACACTTCAGGTGGCCTCCAAGCGCTGCCCTAAAAAACATCCGTGAACCTGCTGGGGAGACGTAAAAATTTGCATTTTCTGGCGTGATTTCACACTCATCTTTCCCTGAAACACCTGGAGGTGCTGGAGCTGGAGGCGTGGGCTGGCACCGCGGGCAGTGGGGTTCCGTGGTTTGCAGGATGAGGCCACGAGTGGGATGTCATTGCCTTGGGGCCAGGCAGGAACTTGGGCTGCTGGAAACTGATGGGTTTTGACAGCAAGAGCCAAAATCTTGTTTGAAGGCAAAAGCCAGGCAGGGAAGTGTGGGAGCCTGGAGGGATGTGGTGGTGGCCAGGTGTGACCAGAGCTGTCTCCCACTGGGGTGTCCCCTGTTCCTGGCAGTGCCCCTGTGGGAGAGGGGAGGCAAAACCCCCCTTGCAGAGGAGTGACCCAGGACACGGCCGCCTCAGCCCCACATCTCTGGAGCAGCCTCCTGTCCCTCTCTGCCCCACACTGGGGCACCCCTGTGTGACACTGCTGCCCATCCCCACCCAAGGGAGCTGTTCCAGTCTCCCCCAAACAGCCAAAAACTTGGGCTTTGTTTGCAAAGTGCAATTCCAGGGTTTAGCCACGATCAGTAGAGACTCGGGTTATTAAGAGCAGATTATGTTTGCAGAGCACTTTGGTGGAGTAGCAGCAGCAGCATCAGCACAGGCACCCACACCCCAGCAGTGGTGGCTGTTTTGGTTCCCAGCAGGTTGGGATGGGCGAGGTGTTGCCCTCGTTTGGAACCCGCTGAAGGAGGCTGGAGTCTGATTGAAGAGCAGAGGCAACAAGTGGGAGGCTGCAGGGAGAGCTGTGAGGCTGGGAGCAAGCGGGATCCTGGTGGGAGTCACTGAGGAGGAGCCAGGGGTCCGGGTGCTGGCCCGGGCAGGGCTGCAGGGCACGGCTTCAGGAGCACCACTGGGATGCAGGAGCATCCATGTCCTCTCCAGCAAAGGTGCTCTTTCCCTCCTATTTTGGGTGACGCTGCTCAAGCCCAAGGTGGAAGGAGCTGGCTCAGCCTCAGGATCCTCTGACAGCAGCAGGGCTGGTGCTGTCCTCGCTCCGGATGTCAACACTGCGTCCCATCTCCCAAATCCAGGAAGCACCAATCCCACCGATCCCCCTGTACCATCCCTGCGGAACAGCATCACCATGGAAACCCACAGCCCTGCGCCTGCCGCCCGGCAATCAGAGGGGGGACACTTTTAGGAATATTATTTTTACTGATGACAAACGGTGGAGGCTCGGTGCTGACAAAGGAGATGAGCCCAGTGCTGGGCATCGCCTGTTCTCCCAGTGGCCAGTCTTTCTCCTGCTTTTCCTGCCGAGGGCACGTGCTGGTGGGGCGGCCGTGACTCTGCCCGGGTGTTAAGTGCGGGCAGGGCGAGCGGCAGATGCAGGACGGGGAGATGCGGGGGGCAATCTTCTTTGCGCAGATTAGGATTGGGGGCTATTAAGCGGAAAATGCTCCATTTGGTGTAGAAAGCTCCTTTTCCTTTCTAACAGCATATGTGCCCGCTAGCTGCTTGCTTCCCGGTGGTGCTGGCACAGCGGCTCGGAGCCGGCACGGCAGCTTGGAGCCGGCCCAGCTTTGGTGAGCAGCTTTTAGCGATGCTCCTGCCTGAGCTGGGAAAGCCGCGACCCCTCACGGTGCCAAAAGATGGTTCCACTCAGGGCTGCGTCTCTCGTGGCCAGCGGGACGGGGTGGCAGCGGGGTTTGGCCCTGGAGAGGCGATGGCACAGCAGGCTGTGTGTCCATCGTGGTCCAGTGCATCCAAATAGATCCCGTCTATGGGCAGAGCGCGGTGCTGGAGCCGGAGGGTGTCAGAGGTGCTCCATGTGCTCCCCGAGTCCCGGCATCACCGTCTCACGGGGAGGATGCAGCCGCTGTTTACCGGGGAGCAGCGGCGGGAGGGAATTTGGCTGCTGCTGCTGTGGCAGGGCTCCTTACGGAGCAGCCCTGCAAACGGAGGGGAGGTGCCAGCGGCTCCGCCAGCCCCGTGTGCCGCACTTGGGAACCGCTTTCTATTTTTTGCCAGCTGCATTTGCACCAGCGTTTGCATTGGTTTGCTTGGGGAAACCCCATCCCCGTGACCGCGGGACCCCCGCGGTGCCACCCGAGGGGCGCAAAGCCCATCCTTGGGCACGGAGGATGTCACAGGGCCCGAGGTGACCTGGGTCCGATCTTGTCCATGAGACCTTCACCCAGCTGGGTATCCACGTGCTTTTGGGATGTGCTTGCACCGGGCAGAGCCCTTCTGATCCCCCCGGGGTGAAGGCAGAGGGGGACAAAGGCTGCCGGCTGCATCCGCTGCCGGCTCCTGCCTCTCTCAGCCACCCTCCCGCCCTCCCTCCCCGCTGCCTGCAAATTCGGCATCCCATCGGGTGCTGGATACAGCCACCCTGCGGGAAGCACACCAGAGCCGGGAGAGGGGTTGGGATGATCCCCCCTCGGCAGGGATATGCCGGGGTGCTTGTGCTAACAAGCCCGGCGTATTATAATTTCAATGGAATTTAAAAAACAAAATAGTCCTCAGACAAACGACTCTGCAGTGCCTCTGCCAGGGCCTAAGATCTGCTGCTATCTATTTTTTAATAATTGAGGGTAATAAATATGTATTTCTTTCTCCTTTCTCTCCATACGCCGCAGCTTGTCAGCTCCCTGCGTCTCTCCTCTGATCAGGCCCCATCTTTGCCGCGCGGAAAGGAAAAGAAAGGGAAAAAAAGAAAGAGAGGGGAGAGAGAGAGAAAAAAGATTCTTTAAGCAAAAAGGATTAAAGCCTTGAAAGTAGGTCTGCCCGAGCCACTCAGCTCTTCCTGCTCCCTACCAGCCGCAGACAGGGCCAGGGACAAGAGGAGCATCCCCAGGTGGTGGAATCCGTCCCCGCGGGATGTTTTTGGGTGCAGAGCCCGGCTGGGCAGCGGCAAATTCCCCGGGGAACGGGGCTGAGGCTGGGCAGAGCCGCCGGGAACTTGGCAAACCGCTGCTCTGAGCCAGTTCTGCTTCGGCGGCAGATATTCCCCGGCTTATTATTCCCTCCGGTTTTCAGATGGAGATGTTGGCTCGAAGACGTGGAGGGGGTTTGGCGGCGGGGCTGAGCCCTGGCCATGCTGCGGGACCCCCCGGCCGCGGGATGCTGGGGCGGAGGAGGCGCTGGTGTGAAGGAGGCGGCTATTTATAGCTTCCCTCGGCTTTTGTTCCTTTTCCAGTAGAGCTCCTCTCGAAATAGAAACAGTGCCGACTGCGCGGCCGCTCCCGGAGCCCAGCCGGGATGCGGGGGGCACCTCCCAGCCCGGGGCGGGGGGAATACCCCAAGCTATGAGGTGCCTTCGCGTTGTGCATCCCCCCGTCCTCCATCCCCTGAGACAGGGCTGGGGTGGGATGGGAAGTGGGAGCCGCCCCACTGCACCCTCCGTGTGCTGGTGATGCCCGTCCCGACCCTGAAGGGGATGAATGGCTCTGAGGGGAGCACCTCTGCAGGGTGATAGCAGTGGGTGTGGAGAGCAGGTGAATCCTTCGGGAACGCCCCGACACGGTCTGTCCCCGTTTTCCAGCTCAGCCGTTGCCTCTGCTCTTCCCTCCCAGCATCCCGCAGCACCCCCTTGCTCCCCTCCCCACGCTCCATCTCTGATCAATATAGCTGGGAAAAACAAAACAAAACAAAGTAAATATTTAATACGATCCAGGGAGCCACAGCGAGCGCTCCCCCCGTCTGTCTCCTCCAGCAGCCGCTCGCAGCAGCTCCCCAGCCCTAATGAGCCTGAGTGCAACGGGGATCGATGGCAAAGGCAACCTCCGCAGAGGGGTCAGCTCTGCCACGTCCCCTGTGCTGCACCGGAGCTCAGGCTTGGCCCCCCGCGCCCCCCAGGGCTGCCTGCCCTCCCCATCCTTTTCCTCTTGCTCCGTTCTTCCTCTCCTCCATCCCCTTTGTCGTTTCCAGGTCCTGGGAGGGATGAAGGTTCTGCTGTTCCATCACACGGGACATGAGCTGTGTCAGGCATCAGCTCCAGGCTGGGGGACTCCTCAGGCGTGTGGGATGGTGCGTGTGGAGGGCTGGATCTGATTTGGGATGAGCGTGTCTGTCCTCACAGTTGCGGAGCAGACCCCTTATGGATGGAGGTCCCTGAGTACCTTTGGAGCTGGCCCTGGCTTTTTAACCAGAGCCAAGACAGGGTCTGTGTTTGGGGTGTGACCAGGTGTGGCTCATCTTCCTGCTCCGCCACCTCTCACCCCTTCACCTGCATCCCCTGGTGTCCTCCAGAGACCCCAAGTGCTGACAGAGTTTGGGAAGTGCTCATGCCAGGTAACTGGCAGGCTGGTCCTGGCAATGCCAGCGCAGGACCTGCCTCATTGCACTCTAGCTCCACATGTTCTCCGAGCTTGGATGGTCCCTGTCACTCTAACACCAACGGAGCTGCCAGATTTCCTGTCACCCTGACCCTGCTGCCCTGTGCTGGACAGTCCCCATTGTGCCCCCCACCCTGTGCCATAGGTGTAGGAGAGGGACCAAGCTGTGTCCCCAGCCAGGCATTCCATCAGCTGGACCTGCCTGTCCCAGCAGGATGCAGAGGTGGCACACAGGAGGCAAAACCCAGGAGGAGCACCAGGCTGTGCTCCTCTGCCACCACAACGCTTTGCAAATGGCTTTTCCATGGAAAAGTCAATTGTCCTTGGTGGTGCCAGGGATGAACCCACGGCTGAGTTTCTATTCCTGAGGTGTGATAAGGGGGATGCCCACCCTGCCTGATGCCCCTTGTCCAGTGCTGCCAGACCTCCAGCTCTGTGAAGCTTCAGCCTGGCTGTGCCTGGGGATGGGAACTGGATTTACAGCTGGAAAACAACTCGGTGTGCCCCGAGCACGGGGCAGGGAATGTGCATCTCCTGCCTCCCAGGTGATGCCTCTGAGCATCTTCCTGCAGCTCAGGGTCTCCCCAGCAGGCAGAGGGTTGCAGAGGTGCCAGGGCAGGACTCCACCTGGGAAGTGCAGCAGCAGGAGCACGAGCTGGGACAGCGGCGCAGGACCTGCGTCACAGATGCAGCTTGTGGCAAGGTGCCGAGGAAGTTTTGCAGCAGCATTAGAAAATGTTGACATGTTTTTTGAAACAATTTCAGATCTGATATCTGCGCCAGATTGAGTTTGTAACCAGCTTTATTGTTTAAGCCTGCTGGGATTTCATCAAAGGCGTCTGCTGTTTACCCAGAACCATTTCATTGGAGAAAACAGCAAACAGACCTGCATTTCTATCTGATTTCACTTTTTCCTTTTCCTCCTGAATCTAAGTGCTTGTGAAAAGCATGGCTGATAAGGCAGAGCGGTGGATAAATCCCGAGGACTGGCGCTGTGGATGCTCTACCAGCTGCTCCAGCTTTATTAATAGACCGAAGGCAGTTGCTGGACCAGCTGCTGGGTGCCAGCCTGGAGCGAGGCACCCGCCTTGGGGGCAGCTGGATGTCCCCAGATGGTTTCGGGATCTCCATCCCGGCAGGCTGAGCCGAGTCATGACTCCTCGGGATGCCGAAGGCTGGGAAGAGGATCCACGCACAGCTATTTTAGTGCTTTGAGTGTGAATTCAGATTTAAACTCTGAGGGAGCCAAAGCCTGTCCCTCCCCAGGGAGTGACCCCAGCAGGCAATGTGCTCTGTCACTCCATGACAAGCTGGGCCAAGGCAATGCAGCCACAGGAAGCGGAGGAGGATGAAGGAGAAACCAAACTAGAAAGGGACTTGGTGTAAACTGCATCAATCCTCCTCTCACATCCCTGGGGAATTTGGTGGCTGCCAGCCTGGCTCTGTCTTTTGCCCATTGCTGACCTTGGAAACACGCTGGAGAGGAGGTTTGGGGGCTTGAGACAGAGCCCAAGAGGGTTTTACAAGGAACTGTTTTCTTCAGAGTTTGGCATCATCCTTACTTGGGGATGGCCTTGGTGGCTGTCCCCACTTTTCCTGGCTTTTGGGACAGAGACACAACAGGCTGGGGTCTGTGGAGTCCATCCTGCTGCCTTTCCCCAATCAAGAAGTCCCTCTGGCATCTCCCAGCTGTCCCAGCTGCTGGCACTCCCTGGGCAGGTTGTGCCAGTGGCATCTCGCCAGCACTCCGAGGGTTTGTCTCGCCCATCGATCACACCTGCACGGCGACAATGTAATTTTTATCTCCAGTTGTTTATTTCTCAGACAGAACTACTTGTAAATTCCGAGAAGAATATACATCCCTGCGCGTGACAGATCCAGCACATGGCGATTAATCTGCCCTCTTAAGACCTGAATACAAAAGTGTCCCAATGTCACTCCTAGATGGGGTGTCAAGCCCCAGGGCAGCACTTTGGGGATAAGCAGGGACCTGGTGGCAGAACGTGCTCAGGTCCAGGTGATGCTTCCCAAATACTTATTGCATTTCCTACCAGCTCCAGTGGTCCCTGACTGATATTCCAGCTCTCCAGACTCAGGCTCCAGCTCCTCTTTTTGGGAGGTTTATGCAAATAGGACTTTTTTTTTTTTCCACTTTCTCTTTCTTTTTTTTTTTAATTCCTCGCTGCTGCTGCTGCTCTGCTGTGCCCCAGATAGCAGAAGTGCTGAGGACAGGTGTTTGCGTCAGGTCCTGCGGCACCCGCGTCCCGCCCGGCCGAGGGGAGGAGGGACACACCGAGGGGATATCCCGGGGGGAAAGGGGCAAAGGAGCAACCAGCAGAGGCCCAGGATGGAGAGGGGAAGCTCCTTTAATGGCTGCATTGTGCTAGTGAGGATGGGAATTGATGGCAGTGCAGGTCTGCTCCAAGCCCAAGCATGGCCCTGTCCCCAGCGAGGGGCAGGACGGGGATTTGGGGTGTCACTTTGGGCTCTGCAGCATCCTGCAGCCCCATTGGCAGCACCCTCTGTGCCATAAAGCCTCTTATTTACAACCTCCTACTCGGGAGCAGCTGGGAAGCGAAGCGCGTCATTTCCAGAGAGAGCAAAAAATGCTGCATATTTCAGTGTCTTTTGAATTTTTTAGGTTTCCCTGAACTGTGCTAATGGGTTGGTGGTGGCGGGGGGGAGGTGAGGGCCCAGCCCTGCTCCCGGCCTGCCTTGCTGCTCTGCTGTGTGCGGCCATCACTGCATTGCTGCTCTTAAAATATTCAGTGCTGTTGGCCACAATTTCACAGCGGGTCAAAGCGCGCCGAGCCAGCAAGAAGGAGGGAAGGTGTGACAACGAGATTAACCCCAGCCCGGCAGGCCCCGGCCGTGCTCGGCAGGCTGAGCACGATGTGCTGCAGCCACCTTGTCCCAGGGGACCAGCAGCGAGTCCAGAGGGGCCACGATACCCAAAATCCCCCTGGCTGCCCAGTCTTGCTGAGTCGGTGGCATCAGCTCCAAAAACGGTGAAGGGACAGTGAGAGCATCCAGAGTCCTGCTGGGAGGACTGAGCATCCTCTCTCCTTCTCCAAGCTGCTGCAAAGCAGGGGCCTGCTGCTGCACTGGGATGAAGAGCTGAGGATGACCCCAGTTCTTAGGGACATTGATGAGAGCCTTCGGTGCTTTCCACCCCAAGAATTTGTGGTTCCCAGGCCTTGCATGACCAACAGTGGAGCAGCAGATTTACAATGCAAAAGAGCAGCTGCCTGAGCCCTGTTTGCTGACAGGGATTTAGTAATCCTGTCGTCAGCCCGGAGTTTGCTCTCAGAGTCGCTGGCTTTGGCTGCCAGGCTTTTCTAAGAAAACTTCTGAGGCTGGGGGAAAGAAGGGAAGCAAAGTCTGTGCCCACCGTGCAAGGGGGATGGTGGGAGGTGTCTGCGCTCCCGTGTGGAGCCTGGGGTGGATGAGGGATGCTGCCGTGGGGAGAAGGTGTGTGCCAGGCTCAGTCCCAGGAGTCATGTGTTGTCCAGGAGCTGGAGACCCCCCAGGAACTGCCTGTGGCACGGCTGAGGCTTGGTCTTGTGTCTCCTGCACTTTCCTTGGATTCTTGGTCGCGTGCCACGACTTCAGAGCTCGCCCCCAGCGGCACGGGTGACTGCGCACGCAAGCGTGGTGTCACCTGCAGGGAGTGCTGCAGCTGATGGATGCTCTGCTGGGGTTTTTAGGACACTGTGGCTGATTTATCAGGGTGTCTCCAGGGGTCAGGGTTATGCCATTGGTCTCCATGGACAAGAGGTGGCTGCTGGGCTGGGTGTTCTGGACCATCCCGCTGTCCCAGGCAGCCACTTCCATCCCACCCAAAGGCAACCAGCCCAGTGGTGGCAGCTCTGTCACTGCCTCATCCCCAGGCACACCCACTCATTCCCAAAATCACGCTTCCCAAGGGTGCAGGGGCTCTTTGGTGTCTCTGCCATGCTTGGGGCTGGACCAGCGCTTCCCTCCTTGAGCTGGCCCCGTGGTTGCCCTCCTGCACCCTGTGCCGGCAGCAAGCCAAGCTCCTCTCCCTAATTCTCCTTCATCCCTGTTAATGTACCACCAGATGTTCTCATTATCCATTTAAACATATAATCCTCCCCTGGATCCTGCTAAGCTCCTGGCCTCCCCGATACCTCATGGCAGTGTGTTCCACAGGTTAATTATGCATTTTTAATTAATCACCAAGCAGAGAATGACCCATGAATAAGGGATATGAGGATCCTTCAACTGGGAATAGTTGGCAAATTGTCCCCAGGCAGAGCCATGCTGGTGTCGTGGTCTCCTTGAATAACGAGACTAGCTCTAAAAATTCCTGATTTGTGGATGTGACATAACTGGATGTTGTGACAGAGCTGTGTCCTGTGTGGATGGGACCCTCCTGCACCTCATGTCCCACTCCAAATGGGGAGGAACCACACCCCCACCACAGCTGTCTATGTCCCACCTGGAAGTTATGGAGCAAGCACAGGGAGGAGGAGGAGTGAGGCAGGGAGGGAAAAAAAAAAATCACATGTTGTTTTAAAAAAACATTTTTGAGTGAATGCTGAATAGGGTTTGGGAAAATTGCCTTAAAGGCCTGTTCTCTGCAGGGACGGAGCTTTTCATGGAGCAGGAGTATTCTGAAACTTAATTGCACATTTGCACGGGCTAGTGTTTTTATTTCTCTCAGGTCTCCGAGGTGGTCTTTGAAGATTGCTGTCTCTCTGTAATGGTTTTCTTTATCTCAAATAAATTCCGCACACCTGCGAGGTGGAGCTGCTTGAAAGAAATTATGTCAGAATTGGCTCTCGATTTAATAAATCTGCAAATGGAACTGGGATGTGGAGAGGCGAGGTGGTTGGTGGGGCTGGCTGCACCTCCTCCCTGCTCCCCACCTCTCCTCTCCCTTCCCTTCTCCACCAGCTGGCTCTCAGCCTCTCCGTGGGCAGTGAAGAGTGTGGGGCTGAGCAAAGCGAGTCCAGACCCTGCCTTTTCCCCCTGCTGCCACATCTGGGGGGGCTCCAGCTGAACGTCTGGCAGTGCAGACCCCTCCAATGCCCACCCGGCTGCCTCCTCCAGCATCGTGCAACAAACCCACCTGCGCTTCCAAAAGCTGCCAACGAGATCCCTGGATCTAAACCCTCGCTTGATGGAGACGGCACTACAGGCTGGATGCCCAAGGGGCATTCCCAAGGAACGTCCTAAGGATCCTCCTTCAAGGAACTCCGATGCCATTATCTTTCCTGGCCTCACTTTGGGAGGTCTGGAGCTGTGGTTTGCTCCTCCTGCAGCCGCCCATCACACGCTGCCACCATTCCTCCTTCCCCGGGAACGCGTTCCGCGGCTCCCCAGCTCACCAGGGGACGTTTAGCCAGCGCTCCATTTTGGAAGCAGCTCGAAGCACCGGGGAAAAGCCGGAGGCAGGGCTGTGTGCCGCTGCAGACACAAATCCCCGGGCAGCCGGGGCAGCGAGTGCCGGGCAGCCCCGGCTGTCAGGCGGAGAGGGATGGGCGGCCGCGGGAGTACACAGACAGGTTAATGGCAGCCGTGGATGCTGCACAATTGGATTTCACCTCCCCGCTTCTTAAGGAATCAGCAGCTCTCCCTTGCTCAGAAATGCGGCGCTCTCCCTCTTGCCCGTGAGTCTCGGGATGCGCTGTGATCCGCTGAGAGCTCACCAAGGGCCACCTCAAACCCTCCCTCCCCTCGCCGCTCTCCCCAGACGCGAGGCTGCCCCGCGGAGGCCGTGCCACCTCCTGTGCGAGCCCCGGCTGCTCGGCTGCAGGTGAACAAGGCGCCGGGAGATTTTATTGCGTTGCTGGATTTTGTTCCACTCTGTTATTGGCCTCGATTGAATTTGCTGCCGCGGAGGCAGGAGCCGGCGCAGCCGGAGCTCCCGCGCCGCTCCGGTGGGACCGTGACCTTGTCTGGGTGCCTCACTTAGCCCTCGGCTGGGTAATTCGGTGCCCGTGTGGGAGCTGGGCGTTCGTCTGCCTCCCACTGAGCATCCCGGCGTGGTCCCGCTCCCTTGCCTGAGCCAAATCCTCGCTCTGCTCCACTTTTAAGCGTTGACCTTGGAAATGCTTTCAGGGAAAGCATCCGCCTTCCCAGCTCTCTCCTGTCTTTCTACCTGATTAGGTCCCTCTGTCCTCGTCTCCCTGAGCAGCTGCCGAGGTTTCAATGCCCTGGGCATCACTGCAGTGCCTGAGCCCCTGTGCAAAGCATTCCCAAGTTTTAGTCACACTCGCTGGTTCATGGTGTCAGCTGGGAAACAACATCTCATCTTCCTCCCTCCCTTTTCTAGGACTTATGTAAAAAACACCTCAGTTTCCTGAAAATTAGTTTCTTGACCCGTTTTCTCTTTGGGCAGAAAGCTGTGTGGCAGCAGAGCTGGGAACACCGCACCTTTCAGCACAGGTGGCCCTGGATCAGTGCAATCCTGTGCAGTGGCATCAGTGCCCCGCTCCCCACATGGGCACAGGAGCAGACCCCAGCCCTTAGCAGTGACACGGAGCCATCCCCATCCCACAGGGCAATGCAGCTGTGAGGGGTCAGTGGGCAGAGCCATGCAGGACAGCTGTGGCAGCCTCATTCTCTCTGTGTTGACAGCAACAGCTCTTCTTCCCCACCAGCTGCGCCATCGCCTCTGCCCCGTGATTGAATTAGGGGGCTGCAACCCACCCCCCTCCCAGCCGGTCCCTGGCGCGCCAGGCTCAGATGCTGAACTCGAGAGCCATAATTTAATAAGTCTCAGGCAGACAGTGCTCCGATAGCCGTCGGGATCTCTCGCCTCTTCCCATGCCATGCGCTGATTTATGCTCCCAGGTGACGGCTGGGATTTTGCCTGGGACTTGTGGTCTTCTGGGATGATCTTCTCCCAAAGCAGGAAGCTTGTGGGGTGAGCTGGGAGCAGGAGCGGGGCCACACAGGCTGTGGTCAGTGTGGTGCTCACCCTTCACTCAGCTGACCCTTTATTTGAGGAGGAAGGAGAGGTGGGGGGCAGAGGGACCCCATTCCTTGAAGCAGCAGCTGCTCTCGGGCTGCCTGGGCACAAGGAGTTAAAAGTTGCAATTAGTAAAGTGCTGACGATGGAAAGGTGAGGTGGAAGCAAGCGGCACTAAATGAATCCTGAAAGGTTATTCCAATAAGCAGTGGCACAGTTTCCAGCTGCGCTCACTTTCCTGGGAGCTGGGGGACAAAGGATGGGATCCAGGCTGAGAGATACCAGGTGGGATGAGGGATGTTGCTGGAGGATGCTCAGGTGCCAGCAATGCCTGCTGGAGCGGAAAATACGGCAGGGGAATTAAAGCAGGAGGGGGACAGGCCACCACAGCCCAGAGATGCTCATCCAGGGGTGTGCTGGGTGGGTCCTGCCCATTCTGTGCTTTTCCACAGGGTCCAAATCCTGTCCCAGGCATGGAGCCCTGTGCCTCTGGCCTGTGCCTGAGCAGGGGTTTGGGGAGTGGTGAGAGCCACGCTGCTGTGGCAGGGAATCCTTGAAGGGTGCAGAGTGATCCGTCAGCTGCAGCAGGGGCTGCAGGGGGAGCAGAGCTGGGAGCCAGGGAGGAGCATCCCAGGAAAGGCGCTGCTGCTCTTCCAGCTGAGCAGACAGGAGCCCGGGCAGGCGCAGGCAGCCAGCAGTGGCCTCTCCCTGCCAGACGTGGCTGTTCCAGCTCTCTGCTGGTGCGACACCACAGAGCTATTATTAGACTCCAATTTTCTGTGGGTAGCTCTGAACTCCCCGGTGCCTCCAGCAGCTCGGCAGATGCCAGGGTGGAGCAGGATCTGCTGGCACTGGTTGGGATAAGGGTCCCTGGCGGGCTCAGTGGGTTGCAGTGAGGGGTGGCAGAGCCCCCCAGCACAGGCACAGAGAGAGCTCAGCACCACGGCCTGGGCTGGAGCCACAGAAAAAAAGGCAATTAGTTGTCTAACCAGAAGTTTGGCTGATGAGGAGGGCACTGAGCCCCTGAGAGAACTCATTGGGTCAGTGGTAGCTGAGAGAGATGCTGCCCCAACAGGGACGTGGGATACAGGACTCTGTGCCTCCAAAGCACATCTGGATTTCACAGCATCCCTCCAAAATGGAGCCACGGCATCCCCATCACTGCCACCCTTGGCAGGAGGCATGTGAGAGCACGACAGGGCTGTGGCACACTGGGACAACCCATCCTGTGCCAGAGGAGGACTGGCACTGGGGAGACATGAAATCTCCCTGCTCCCACCCTCTCCCAGCCTGGTTTCCATGCAGGAGTGTTTAAATGCCTTTTATGTTGTGACTCAAATGATGAAAGGCCCGAAAATGGGACTAACAAAGATGAGTTGTACTTCAGAATAAAAAAACCCATGAAAGCAGCAGATGCTGTCATAGGAATAAATTGTATCAACAGCGATCAGATGGGAAGTGGAAAGTCAGAATGGAGTTGCTCCCTCTTTCCCACTTCCAGTGAAAATTTCTGGGTCCATGAATTTAGCCAGAATCAGGTAGGATGAAAGGCTTTGTCTGACAAGGCATTTCAAAGGATCTGGGAGCCTCCAGAGATGTGGCCACTTGGACAGGGAAACGGAGCCCCTCAGTTTTAATGAGCATTCCAGTTGCCTTCCTTTATCCTTCTGCCAAGATCTTATTTTTGTTTGCTTTTCTTTTCCCTTAAAACTCCCGATTTCCGCTCTTTGCGATTCGTTTCAACCTTGCAAAAAATGCATTTGGGCAACACAACACGAGGAGGAGGAGGAGGAGGAGGGGGATAGAACATCCCTGTCACTCCATACAGCCCAACCTGTTGCTTCTCACCATAAAACCCCTCCTTGCTGTGGCCAGCCCGGATGTTTTGGCTGCTGCCAGTCGGCACCACCAACCTCCAGCATAATCCTGGCCCTGCAACGATTTCCCATCTCCCCATCTCCCCTTTCCACAGCGACAGGATCCTACACGGGCTGTAATTAATAGAAATTAGGCTGTCAAGACCTTGCAGCCCCCATCCCGTAATTACTTGGCCTTGCTGTGTTGGAGGTGCAGGGATCGGCCGCGGGCTCGAGAGCTGCCGGTGATGGGAACACATCCCGTTATCAAAGCTATTTTTATTAAGCTTTTAATGCAGGCACTTGCGTGGTGCTGGGGGATGTGCAGCATCTCCACCAAGTCCACTCCCGGAGGGATGCTCAGGGGGATATTTTGGGATGGAATGCCGGCATCAGAGCTAGACAAAGCAGGATATTAGCAGAGTGCCATGTCCTGACCACGTCCATTGCTTTTGCGTTAATTCCCAGCACCCAGCTGCTCCAAACACACGGATTTCAGGGGCTTGGCAAAGCATTGCTGCTCAGTCCTCAGGTTCCCCACGTCCCCGCACACCCCAAGAGCTGCGTGGGAGAGTGACAGTGCCCAGCATCCAACCGGGCACATGGCATTTCCCACCGGCTCATTAAGCCTCGGAACGGCCCCAGATGCCGGGCGGAGGAGCGGCACAGCTCAGCTATTCACACTGCTCTGCTTTTATCACTGCCTTTTTCATGAGTTGGTAAAAAGTTCAGTGCAAAGCACAGGAGAGGTCTCTAAAAGGCAGCCGTGCTCATGACCCAGCGTGCTGGCTCGTGTCTCCAGTGGGGATGGGGTTTTGCTGGAATCTGCCGTGTTCACTCGGCCGGTGACCCGCAGGGATGTTCACTTGGAGGGCTCGTGACATCGCCCTGAGAAGACACCAAGGGCACAGGGAAAGGTGCTGCTGCCCTTTTTGGGTGTGGGAGAGAGACCTGAGGCTGTGGGCTGGGCTCCAAATGACGCCAACACTTCTTTTTTGGCTGGGGGGGGGAAGAAAATGTGACAGAGCCAGCGGCTTTGATGCCTGCCCGTCCGTCTCCTTCCCCCCTGCTGCAGGCAGAATGATGTGCTGCTGAATGAGGAAGAAGGTACATGACAGGCTCCAATTTGCCCTCTTCTCCACCAAACACAAGGACATCCAGTAAATCTGAAACGCAGAAAGGCTGAAAAGGGATGATGAAAGGGAGCCCACGCGGCACGGTACAGAACTCACTGGCGGATCTCGGTGGCACAGGACACTGCTGGGGTCGGGACCTCAGCAGGATTACAAGTTTATAGCACTAATACCCTCCCTATTAGCCATGCTGGCATAAAAACCTCTTTGCCTCCCTGTGCTGGGTCGCTGTCCGCTCCGGGCTCCAGCCAGGTGAAGATCCATCCCCGGTTTCCCACAGCCTCCAGTTTTTCCATCTCCCGCGGATGTGGGCTGGATGGGGCATCCGAGTGTGCACTGAGAGCCCGGGCAGCTGTCACTTTACTCTTCCATCTCATATTTGTTCTGTTTTGGCTGTATTTCTGATCCTAAAGAAACCCTCCTGGCCAGCTGCTGGCAGGGAAACGAGCTGGTGGATCTGCTTTCGCTGCACATGAGCTTGTTCAGCGTTTGATACCGATCTGGCTGGTGCTCAGCTGGGGTGGGTTTTGTCATTTCATCTGCAATTGTTTTGCTGTAGAGCACCTCACTCCCCGGCTGTTTTACAAAGGACATCGTTCTTATTACTGCTGTGAATGAACTGCTTTGCATTTCTGTGAATGGGAAGGAAAACTTGTCACCTCAGGACAAAAAGGGAGTGGAAGTATCTGATGATCCCCTGAGATGCCTCTGACAATCCACTAAGCTCAAGTCATCCTCCTGTATTTCTCTTTCCTTGGGGGCAATTGAATTATTAGTCCCTTCTCAAGGACTTAGAGATCTTCCTGTCCTTTGCCAAATTCTGTCCCGGCTTCCCTGCAGGCTGCTGGCAAGTCCTGCCAGAGCCCTGTCCTGTGCTGGTGCCTGCTGGGGGGTCACGACAGCAGTGCCAGGAGCCAGCAAAACCCCTCTCCATGCCTGGCATCCTGCTCAGAGCGTTCCCTGGTCCATGCCATCCCCTCCTGGAAAAGCAGGAGCATCCTGGTGTCCCTCAACACCTCCAGCCACAGCAGGACCCGAGGACTTTATTAATCGATGTGCAAAGAGGTGTGCCTTTCCCTTTGGCATTCCTGCTCTCCAAAAAGGTCCAGGTGGCTTTTGAGATGCACAGTGGGGTGAGACACGGGGGCACAATAAACCCTGCAGCAGCAGCCAAAGGAGACTCAGGAAAAGAAGATGATTTCTTCTCGCTGATATCCAGGCACAGGACATGTGGGAATGGTTGCACCGAGGGAAGTTTGGACGTTAGGAAGCATTTCTTCACTGAGAGGGTGGCCAAACACTGGAGTGGGTTTCCTGGAGAGGTGGCTGATGTGTCAGTATTCCAGAGGCATTTGGGCAGTGCCCTTAATAACAAGCTTTAGCTTTCAGGCAGATGGACCAGATGACCATTGTAGTTCCCCTGCAAAAGAAATACCCTATTCTATTCTATTCTATTCTATTCTATTCTATTCTATTCTATTCTATTCTATTCTATTCTATTCTATTCTATTCTATTCCATCCCATCCCCTCCTAATGATCTGTCTCCCACTGCTGCAAGCAGCAACCCAGCCCCCCATCTAAGTCTCCTCCCAAACCTGCACTGAGGTTGTTCCCTTTCTGCAGCCACAGGACCAGCAGCATCCCACTGCAGTTTCCCTCCAAGGGCATCCCTGCCGTGGAAGGTGTGCTCAGAACCGGGGTTAAGCAGAGAGGATTATACTGGGAAAACACACTCTACACTCCCTCTGCTTCTGCGTGTGTTAGTCCTGAAAGGAGCATTTAAATTAAACAAGTTTCTATAGCCGAGTTTCAATCCCACAGCCACTTCCACCACTGACCTCCTTTTTCCCCCCTTCTTCTCTAGCTTGAGAGCAGGAGGAGGAGATGCAGACAGAGAAGAGTGCTAATTAAACAGGGAGTTCCACATTAGGGTACAAATCCTCTGGACTAGCACAAACCCTGCCAATTTCTGTATTTATTTATTATTTTTTCAGTACAATTGTAATTTCCAGTGGTGCCTCCAGCACCAGGAGAGAGTTCAGGGGCTGCTCTTGGAGAGGATTAGCACGCTGGAAGCATTATTACTTTCCTTCGCTGTGAATTCAGGAGTGATTCCCTGACGGCTGCACTCTATATAGAAGTGAATCGGTGCTAATTTGTTTTTGAGGATCACACATCCACCAACATGTGAAAGACAATCCTGCTTCTCGATGTATATTTCGAGCCAGTGCTACAGCAAACAACAGAAAATAAGCAAGCAAAGGAAGCCAGACCTCCCTCGCCCGGAAATCCAGAGCTGGAAAAGAGCGGACTTTCATTTTTTTATTTGCCCCTGTGAGTCGGTTCTGCATCTTTCCAAAAGTATTTTAGGTTTTGGCCCTGCTGCCCATGGCAAGAGACAGCAGGGGCTTGGGCAGCTCTCAACATGGAAAGCCTCAGGGACGCTGTGTTGGACGGGATGTCAGAGAGACTGAGCATAAAAGGCTCCTTATTTTTTCCTGTTAAATCATCCTCGAGTTTAACTGCAGGAGAGGAATAAATGAACTAATTGAATCTGTAACGATGGAGGGGCTGGGCACCTGGCAGGGGAACAGCAGCCCCGCCACCCATCGCTCCTCTCTCTTTATTTGTGTGATTCAGAGGGACATGGTCCGTGGGGAGATATCAGAGCCGGCTGAAATGGAAGACAAAGCTATTGTTTCAAACAGAGTTATTGATTTTTACATTATTACACTATGAAATTTATGGGCTGGTTTCAAACTGCAATAGGAGTTAATGACCACCATCCAGAAACTTCCAGGTGACCTTGGGCTTGACTTTGGTGGAGGAAGGTGAATGGCTCCAGTTACCAGGTCAGCAAATGTAAATTGAACTTGCAACACCCTAAAGGACTTGATTTTGGGGTGCTGCTGGCCCCAGGTCTCTGCCCTGAGCTTGAGCTCACGGCAAACTCCAATCTGGTTGGCAGCCGTGATGGAGAGGGGAAATTGGACCTTCTCAGCTCCAAACAAAAGTTGTTCCTGCTATTAAGCCACATTTTCCCCCAGCCAGAAACACCATGATGTCCCCAGAGCTCCTGAGCACGGCTCTCCATCCTCAGCTGACCTCCCAGCACAGCTTGGCTGCCCAAGGGTTTGCTTCTTTCTGTCACCACTGGAGAAATTTAAAACAAGGGGCTCTGGGATGGATGAGGAGCACCCAGGGAAAGGAGGCAACAGAGCCCAGAGCAGGAGAAGCCCTGTGAGAGGGGAGAGCAAAGGGCAGTACCAGAGCAGGCAGCTGCCTGCAGAGGCCGTGGCCCATTCCTGATCCCAGCTCTCCCATCTCAGTCACAGGAGGAGGATTTGCTTTTAGAGTGACCAAGAGGAGGTTTGTACCAGTTAACACACGAGATACTGGTGACACAGAAGGGTTTGCAAAGGCTACAGCACTCCCCAGTCTGCAGCCTTTTCCTGGCTTTTCTCTAAAAGGTACCCTCCCGATGCATCTTTTGGCACTGGCCTCTTCCCAAAGCTTTCCTTAGCACGATTCCTTCCAAATTTCCTTGTATGCTTCTTCCTGTGGGAACAGTCTTTCCACTTGCCAGCCAAGGAAGGCAATTTCCAGCTGCTGGAGAAGGTTTTTTTTTTTTCCTTGTAGTGCCATCTCCCTGGAACATCCCTGATGCTGCACCCTGAGCTAAAGTCGTGTGAAGCCAGTAGCCTCCAAGCTCATCTTCTGCCTCGGAGGTCATAATTGCCATTAAATCACAGCTTGCCTAACCAAATTATGCAAAACCGAAATTATCTCCAATGATTTTTATGTTGCTGAAATGTTCCAGAACTGCCGGGGTGATGACTGGGGGATTGGGAGCAGCTGTCACTCCATCAGAAACCATAACTCCAAACAGCTGGGATCTGTCAGTTATTTATGACACTGGTCGCAAAAAA
>VXAC01004104.1:45936-93652 GCA_013399225.1 Rhipidura dahli
AAAAAAGATGAAGGTGGATGGGTGGCTGCCACTCTCTGGCTGAAAGGCAGCTTGTGCAGGAAGCAAAGCCTCGTGCTGTGTCCTGGTGCTGGGAGCTGCAGCTGATGTTTGGGAGCAATCCCAGCGAGGGTGCTCCTGCTGCAGGACCGCGGGGCAGCACCTGAGGGGCTTTGCACAGAGGCTGGAAGGGAGCTGCTGCTCGCTGGGGAATTCAGGCTTTGTGACAGCCAGCATGGGCTTGTTTGTTTTATCCTCTCTGTTGCAAGAAAAGGGAAAAAAAAAAAAAAAAAGGAGAATAAGAGGAAATGAACTCTGCAGCTGCTAAGCACAGGTCTGACACCGCTTTGTCGAACCATCCCAGATCCAGAGCTGGGCTCTTGGCTCGTGCCCAGTTGCTTTTGCTACTCTGTCCTTGCCTTTCACCGTCCTTCACTTGGCTGATGAAATTGTAAGCATTTAAGGCTGCTTTTTCTCCCTAAAAACAGTTTCTCTCTATGTGAACATGCAATTCTGAGGTTGCTCCCAAGTTTCAAAGTGTACCTTCCCCCCGGGGGTTGCAGCCATGTCTTTGTGCACCAGCTCGTTAGGGGTGGATTTTGAAAAATCCTTTGATAGATCCAGGGTGGGAACAGTGCAGGAAAATCTCTCTCTAGAGCTCAGTGAGGTGCTGGTGTTAGAGCAGGTGTGAGTTTGGCCTCGGAAGAGGGTGAGTGATGAGGAAGCTTCTCCCTGTTTGATAATCCCGCCTGCGAGCAGATGCTTTGTCCCCACTTGTAGCGCACTCTGGTTAAGTATTATTATTTATATTATGTAGCAGCTATACATAGTGTTTTATGGCCGTAAAGATACATAAATCAGCAACCAGAAGACGAGGGCTTTGCTCTAAAGAGCTTATAAATCTAACAGCTTGAGCAGCCCTGGTAATGGACACAGTAAGCAGGCAGTCAAGTTGCATGTAGACATGAGCTAAGATGGGTCTCCCAAAGCAGATGGTGGGTTTAGGAGAGATTTGGAAGAGAAGCAGCCTGCTCCATCCTCGAGAGCGGATTCTCCTGCTGCAGAATTAGACAGGCTCTGACCCATATAAACTTGTCCGGGTGGAGAGGTGAAAACATCCATCTGAGAGAAGCAGCTCTCCAAGAGGGAATGGGCAGGGGGTGCTGGGGTTTGGGGCAGGGCTGCCTTTTGGGGTTGTCCTGCAGGTGCATCCCCCCCTGGGACAAACCTATCCTTGTCCTAAGTGATGTCTTGACCTCGAGTCTGAGACTCCTGATGGAAGTAAGTGGCATCATGTTCTAAGGAAACCGAGTCCCTGCCTGGCTCAGAGGTACAGTAAAGTGCTAGAAACCTTAAAAAGCAAGAAAATTGCCAGGGCAGGTACACCTGGCTCTCTGGAGCAAGTGGCACCACAGAGTCAAGAGTTCCTGCCATGGTGGCAGACAGGTGCTCCAACCCTTCAAACCATCCGTCTTTGATCCTGGGTATCAAACCAGGAGTTGTTTTGTTGGGCTTTTTTTTTATTTATTTTCAAATTTCTTCCTGTGCTGGCACCGGCCTGGGAGGAACCTGGTCTGGGCTGGAGAGAGATGTGCAGTGTCTGGCCGATCACGCTGGCTCCGGGCGTCTGCATTCTTCTGGCTGCTTTCAGCTCCTGCACAAATTGAGGCTTCACGCTAAATGCATTACACTGTATAACAATTAATCCCGTGCTACATATAGAAAGTCCTTACTCATCAATAATGCATGCGGGAGGAGTGATTTTCACTCTCAGTAATAAGGCTAAGACAATGGAAACAAGCAGGTAATGGAGAACATTTATAACGATGTTAATCTAATAATGAGTCTAATGCTGTTAAAAGTAAGACTGCAAACTGGACGCATCCAAAGATAAATTATTCCAAGCATTCATTAACTGATGCCTAATTAATGCCCAATTAGAGGGATGTTACATGGGAAATGGTTTGGACAGTCAGACGAATTCATTCCAATCACTGAAACCTCAGTCAGAAGCAGGAGGCAGCAGAAGGACACGGCGAGCAGAAGCCGGGGTGACACAGCACGTCAGTGGGAGAAAGGCAGGAGATAAACACCCCTTTGCTGGTTTTATCCCTGTCAGCGGGGATTTGGTTTTACTCCCTTCACCAGCAGGTTTCTGGAGGATTTTTCTGTGCTGCTTTTGAAGCTCTCCCTCCCTGGTGAGCTCCGAGTCTCGGACTGGTGACCCTCTGTCTGCCTCACAACCTTTACAAGATGAAGTTGAAAGGGCTGAGTCAGGAATAACAAGTTAGACAGGGTCGAAGTCTCAGGAGAGTTGGGCTGGGGCCTCTTGGGAAGCTTCCATGGTGTTTTCCAGTCTGAGAAGCCCACTGAGACCGAAGTGCTCCTGGCTGTCTCGGCCCAGTGGGATTTGGCTGCGGGATCCCACTGGATATCCCAGTGCTGGTGTTCCCAGCTTCATGGCTCCATGACCACGGCCTCTTTGCTTTTTGGAGGTCTCATTCCCACATCTGAACTGGGACCAGTCCCAGGGCATGCCAGGACCAGCTTCTCACAGCACTGAGCAGGCAGCAGGTTTTACAGGCTTGGAGGGAAAGCCTCCTTGATGAGACCACAGGCTTTGTGTGTGCATCCACTGGGGAGTCCAGACCTTCACACAATCACTGGATGGTTTGGGTTGGAAGGGATTTTATTTAGTTCCATCCCCCCTGCCATGGGCAGGAACACTTTACACCAGGACCGGGTTGCTCCCAGCCTCATCCAACCTGGCCTTGGGCACTTCCAGGGATGGGACAGCCACAGTTTTCTGGGCAGCCTCTAACAGGGCCTCACCACCCTTACAAGGAAGAATTCCTTCATTAAAACCTAATCTAAACCTACTCTCTATCCAGAGGCTCTATCAAGTCCTGCTCCTCTGTTCACCCTTTTTTCCCTAAGTATCCATCCTTCTGTTTCCCCATTCTCCTTACTCCCAAGCTGCAACAGGGAGAAAGACATCCCTGGTTTTGCTTCCCACCATCCTATCCTCAGGAAGCTGAGAACCAGTAACGACCCCAGCCTACCCTCACCGCCATCCCCGGCTGCAGGAACCACATCCCTCTCTCCATAGGAGCTCCAGCCATTAACTCACAGCCGCCTGTTAATTAAAGAGATGGACTCAGTTCCTTCTGACCTTTACCTCGGGAGTTATCCCCGCAGGCAGCGCGCTGCTAAACGCTGCCTTCCCTTTCGGCAGGAGCCTCTACCTTGGCCATGCTCCAGGGAAGGCCTGGGCTGCCTTGGTCCATCACCACGCGTTGCTAACAGCCTCCTGTCACCACCATCCCTATACATGAAATCCTGTATGCTCCCAGATCCCTGCCCGGCTCCACCTCCCGCCAGTAATCCCGTTAGCCCGGCAACTGTCGTGTCACGGAAGAGCGCATAAAACTGTTGTTTGGAAGCAATATGTAATCTTCCAACCTGCTGCGTGTAGCTGGGAGATGGTTTATTGATTCAGACCCTTGTGATTTGGTATTTGCAATAACAGACTCTGCATGTGGGAGATCGTCACAGCACTTGTGCCTGGCAGGGTTTTGCTAATAAACACCAGACCTGCGGAAGGCGCCGTGCTCCGGTGTCACCGAGGTAAGACGGGGGACGTGGAGCCGTCCCACCTTGGCGAAGCACCTCCTCGAGTTAAAAAAAAAGCGGCACAATGTATCTGCACGCGTGGCTCCACCTCCTGCACCGTAGGATAATCGCAGTATCCTCAGGATACCACAGCTTCCCAGGCTGTGAGTGGCAGCCAGGGCTCCCGTTTTGGCAGGGTGCTCAGCACGATGCTCCCGCCAGCGCAGCCCCTCGCTCGTCGTGCAAAGGCACGACAGCAAAGCCAAAATGCTACGGCGGTGACTTGGAGAACGTTCCTTTTCCTACACAGCCGTAGGAGTTGTCGCGAATTAAGCGTCCCCGACTCACCAGCCCTTTTTGGCAGTGGTGCAGGGATGAGACATCCCTCCTGGTAGCCCGTGCTTCGTTTCTGAAGGGCAGCGCCTGGAAGTCGTCCCCCTCATTCCCATCCCCAGACAAGGCTCGATCCGATGCTTTGGGCAGCGATGCTATTTTATTTTTTCCCCTATTAACAGCCCAGTCAGCGATGACTGCCTCTTACTGGTGATTTATGGAGAGTCTGAATAACCCAGTTTATCTAAAATATGTGGCAACTTCGCCTCGAAAGGATGGGTCCAGATGGACGGGTCACCTGCTGTTAACTAAACGGCAATAGATCTCCATACCAGGCAAAAGGCAACAGCAACCACGCAGTTACATTTCAAACACAATTAATAACAAAACAGTGAGGTTTTTGTGCCTCCAACTTGTACTAGGCTGTAGGCACTGAAAAGAGGGACTGTAAAAGCCCGAGGGGTCCAGGCTCTTGGACTAACTGGTGATAACGACGTGGAGTAATTAGAGGTGAACTCCACTTCGACTCTCGTTTTTCAGATTTTTACAAGCTGGGTAGGACTCGTGGGCAGGATGGCACCGGCAGCTGTGCGCTGCTCCTCTGTTACTCCTTTTCCCCGTGAAGTCCAGAAGCAGAATTCATTAGACATGAGCAAATTTTGCGTGTAAGAGGAAAAAGCCAAATCTAGGAGGAAAATCTGAATGGGAAATGACAAGTCTGGTGCAATGAGTCTGAAAAGCCACTCGGCGCAGAAGGAATAGCCTGAAAGCAAGCCTGGTGCGAGGAGTGGGAGCGAGACGGGAGCGGTGCGGGGCGGCGAAAGCGGAGCTCTGAGAGCTGAGCAGAGGGAGGGGACGATTCCTGCCTCGCTCTCTGCTTCTCTGCTGCCAGAAAGCCCCAGCCACAGGCACACGCTGCAGCGTTAGAGGATGCAATATGCTTTGCCACAGGACATCCATTTAAAAATATGTCCGAGCATCCCGCTTCCAAACGGAGTTTTCTGCTCAGCCTTTCCCACCAACTGCCGACAACATATTTCCCTGTAAATCACTCGGGTTTCGGGGTGGATGGTGGTGTCTAACAACTGTAGTGGAAGGAGACGGTGGGGGTGGGTCCGTGCCTTTGGGGGAGCGGGATGCACCGCACACGTGTAATTTTAGGTGGTTGGCTGGGAACTGCTGAATCTGTGCAGCTTTTCCTCTCCGATACGTGCAGGCGATTTAACAGATGCGTTCCAGGAGGGGGGTGGGCACCTGCGAGGGTTTGAATTTTCTCTGTTTGCTCTCACATCGCGGCGTTTCCTTGCCTGCAGGCTAAGGGGCTCCGCTGCCTGCACTGCCAGAGTGAATTCTCGCCGAGAAAGTTTCTCCTGCCTGTTCCGGGCTGGGAACTCAACCAGCTGCCTGTTGCAGGCAGCAAGAGGAGGCAGAGAGTACTCCATACATCACGTTTTAGCTGCCGTGGGTGATGAGCCTACTCATCACAGCCGCGTGGGTAATTCATGAGCAGAGAGGAGGGCTGAGCTAATTGGGGGCGTTTTTCACCCGGAATAGTCTCCGCAGCAGCGATGGGTGGGCGGGAGGTGCCCGGTTCCCGCTGACGCCGCTCTCCCCTCTCTCCGCACAGGGGGGTTTGCGGAGCTGCTGCTGGTGCTGCTGGGGCTGAAGGTGCCCAGTGCCCTGGGCTGCCCCACCGACTGCGTGTGCTACCCCTCCCCGATGACCGTCAGCTGCCAGGCTCACAACTTCGTCACCATCCCCGAGGGCATCCCCGAGGACAGCGAGAGGATCTTCCTCCAGAACAACCAGATCACCTTGCTGCTGCGGGGCCACTTCAGCCCCTCCATGGTCACCCTCTGGATCTACTCCAACAACATCACCTTCATCGACCCCAACACCTTCGACGGGTTCGTCAACCTGGAAGAGCTGGACCTGGGGGACAACCGCTACTTAAGGGCTTTAGCTGCAGACACTTTCCAAGGGCTGGTGAAACTCCACGCCTTGTATCTGTACAAGTGCGGGCTGAGCTCCCTCCCCAGCGGGATATTCGGTGGCCTCCACAACCTGCAATACCTTTACCTGCAAGACAACCACATTGAGTTCCTTCAGGATGATATTTTTGTTGACTTGGTTAACCTCAGCCATCTTTTTCTCCATGGAAACAAGCTCTGGAGCCTCCATCAGAACACGTTCAGGGGACTAATAAACCTGGATCGGCTGCTCATCCATCAAAATCAGCTGCAGTGGATTCATAGGCGGGCTTTTCATGACCTCCGAAGATTGACCACCCTTTTCCTGTTCAATAACAGCCTCTCGGAGCTGCAGGGGGACTGCCTGGCCCACCTGGGAGCCCTGGAGTTTCTCAGGCTGAATGGGAACCCGTGGAGCTGCGACTGCAAAGCCCGTTCCCTCTGGGAATGGCTGCACAGGTTCAGAGGCTCCAGCTCCAGCGTCATCTGCGAGTCCCCCGAGCAGATGCACGGCAAGGACCTCAAGGTGCTAAGAGCGGAAGACTTTAGGAACTGTTCGGGGTCCGAGTCGCTGCATCAGATGAAAACACACACCTTCTCTACAGCGGACAGAGGAGCCTCCAAATCCCACCACCCTCACCACTCCTCCAAGGAGAAGGGCAAGGAGCGAGGGGCTGAGAACAGTTTGCACAGCAACCAGCCCGGCCCCGCCGGCTCCCGGCCGGGCTACCGCAAACCCGGCAAGAACTGCACCAGCCACAAAAGCCGTAACCGAACCTCCAAGCCGGTGCCCTTGGGGCCACGCAAAAACGGGCAGGAGGTTCCAGACTATGTGCCTGATTATCAGCACAAATACAGCTTCGGGGCCATGCCCACGCTGTCCCCCAAGCGCAAGGGTAAGTGCACCCGGCGGACGCCCATCCGCCCTCCCAGCGGGGTCCAGCAGGCTGCCGGCTGCCCGGGGCTCAGGGCAGCGTCGCTCCTGGTTTTTATGGTGGTGTTGGCGGCCGTCATCCGCTGAGCCCCCCCGGCCCGGCCGCGGACGGAGCGGAGCTGTACTGCCACCAATCTACAAAGGACCAGAGTTTCTTTTCTTCTTCTTTTTTTGTAACGTGGCTCAGCGTTGGCCTGGCGAAGGGAAGAATGTTGTCTCGGCTTCTGAGGGTTGTCTCCGCGCCCGGCCGGACTGTGCCGAGCGCAGCGGGAGTGGATTAAAAGGCATTATCACACCTTGTCACAAACAAGCCTAACCGAGCACCTACAACAACAGCAACAAATAAAAGCCAACCTTACAAAAAGCAGATAACAGGGACGGTAAGCGATTGGTCGGTGACGACAGCCGGACAAATGGACTGTGTCCATGCTCTTGCGAAATCCCGTTCGTCTGAGAGCGCTCCGAACGACCCCTCCAATTACCGAAAGGAACATAATTGCTGTAAAAACCATCACCGATTAAGCCTACACTGTTTCTCTCTGAAAGTGAGTGCAAGGACACTGATACCGAGGTAATAAGGACATTTGGTTCTCCCACGTTTTAGCCCTTTTGGCTCCAAACCCAGAGGCCAAAGTTGGCTGGGAATCTCTTAGAAGACAATCTCAAACCCCTGAATATCTCAGGCATTACAGCAGAACAGGGCTTGCCTGCTGGGCTTGGAGTAGCCAACAACCAAAGGAAAGACTGATTAGAGGTGGAATTAAACAAAAAAAAAAAAAACAACCCAACCAAACCCCAACGAACCCAACACGTAAAGAAATGAGGTACCTGCAGGAGGTGTGTTTTTTGTAACCATGTTCACACATCTGAGAAAAAAAACCCAACAAATGCACAGGCTCCCCCTCCTCTTCCCCTCAATTATCCATATGTATGTCTTACAATGTTTATAAACTATATGGAAACTGTATCTTCAGAACTAAGGATTGTATTACTGAATTTATAGCAGACCAGTATATGATTTTTTTTTTTTCCTTGAGAAAACAAACCGGCAGCAGTGCCTACAGATGCTGAAAGCCATCGGGCGGGCTCAGTACGCGCGGGGGAACCACAGCGGACCAATGTTCTCAGCAATTCAGAGCACTAAACTTTGGGAGGGGTTGGGGGGGGTGATGCAGCAAAGTCCGTACCCAGAGAGTCAAAATTCACCTTTACATCCTAATTTGTGACCGGTGGGGGAGAGAGAGAGAGAGAGATTAATTAGCCCAAATAAATAGAGCCATGGAGCTCTGTCTCCGGAGAGCACTCCGAGGCCCCGGGGAGGAAAGGGGCTGTTTTTGGGGCTGGAGGCAGAAAGGGGCTTCCCAGCCATGGTGGTGGCGTGAGGACCTTTATAGCTGGACTAAGGTTTTCACTGGGGCAGCAAGGAGCAGCTGCCAAGCTGCAGACAGACCTGACAGAGTCAGGAGAGGTTTTGTTTCTTAAAAGGAACAGATTCTGGAAAAGTCAGAGAAGGGGGGAACCACAGCTTGCAGGGGACCGGCGAGAAGCGCGGTGCTCGAGGTTTCTGGTCCATGGCAGGAGGAAGAAATCCGTGGTCCAAGAGAGCTGTACCCAGGGGGTGGTGGGGAGGTGGAGGAGAGGGAGCAGGGCATTCTGTTCCCCTCTTCCTGGGTTCAGCCATGTGCTGGAGGGATGTGTTTGCTGGTCGGGGGCACGGCAGAGCCGGCAGCCCATGGGCTTGGGGAGGTGCTGCCCAAATTCTGCATTTGGTGTGAATTCCCTGTCAGCGTGGATATGTGAGACCAAACAGACACTGAAGTTAATGAAACAAGGGAAATAAAAGTGATCTTGGACAAGAAAAGGCTTCTGTTCTTTCCATAACCATTTCTCTCAGTGGTGGTATTTCGAGCCCGTGACTCGTGTGGGGCTGGAAATCCCAAAGGAAACAGCTGGAGTTTTCCATCAGACACACAGTGAGCTCCAGGAAGAACGGGCCAGCTAAGGGAAATCTGCTCTCCCAAGCACTTTGGGGAGGTGGAGAGGGTATTTACACAGTGGAAGATCCCTTGGAGGTATGGGGAAATGAAAAGGGGAACTCCCACTGAAAAGAGAAGCAGAAGATTCCCTGATGCACTCGTGTTTACCAGCAGCTGGATGGTGGGAGTGGGAAGCTGGAGGGGCATGGCCTCCTCTGTCCATCTTGCAAGCAAGGAAGGCCAGAGGCTTGGATGCTTCTCTTTTAAAAGCCCTTCTTGGGAAATAGCAAGAGTAATTCTGGGAGGAGAAAGGAAGAGGTTACTTCATCAAGCCCTCTGCCTTCCAGCTCCTACCCAAACTTTTCTGTCTACAGGGCTCTAAAGCTCCACTAAAGGGATGTCCAATGCAGCCAGAACAAATAATCCGTGATCTGAAATAGCTCCCTCATGTCCTACTCTCTATAACCAATAGCAACTGAATGAGTCTGGCACTGTCCCTCAGAAGTGGAGAATGTTGTTATGTTGGTTATTTCGTTTCGTACTCTGGAAATCAAAGCTCTCAGTGGGAGAATGAAGAAGAGAAGCACTTTATTAATTTTTTTTTAAGTCTGCGTGTAACTCCTGTAATATAGGAGTGAAATGTCAGCACAGGAGATGCTAATGTTTTATAAATGATTTGGGTGCAGCAGGCACGGTGGATAGTCTTTGAGATGAATTATATTAGAACAGACTACGCCTGGCTCAAAACCATAATTGTATTTTTAGTATCTCTTCCTTTAACATGTAGGAAAAATAAAGGCAACTCCACGGTGTATTACAAGCCTTGTCAATCAAGTGCTCTAACTCCTGGTGATAAAGAGAACTGTTTAAAAACCAGAAGGGAGATGATACCGTGCTAAATAGGAGGTGTCGCTTGACACAACGTTGTGGTTTAACCTGGCAGGCAGCTGAACACCACACAGCCATGCTGGGATGGGGGACAGGATTGGGGAAAATACAGGTGACATTCATGGCTTGAGATAAAGCTGGTGTGATAGGACAGAAATGGGAGAAATTATAATAACAACAATAGAATTAGAATATGCAAAGCAGGTGATGCACAATGCAGTTGCTCCCCATGTGCTGATGCCCAGCCAGT
This sequence comes from Rhipidura dahli, assembly GCA_013399225.1. Lineage (NCBI taxonomy): Eukaryota > Metazoa > Chordata > Aves > Passeriformes > Rhipiduridae > Rhipidura > Rhipidura dahli. Next base: position 55,897 of record VXAC01004104.1, read on the forward strand.
GGCCCTCAGTTTATATACTGACCATGATTCCATGTGGTCCAGGATATCCCTTTGGCCAGTTGGGATCAGCTGTCCCTTCCCAGCGTCTTGTGCCCCACAGCGTCCTCAGAGGAGAGAAAAAGTCCTTGACTGAGGGCAAACACTGCTGAGCAACAACTAAAAATCCATGTGTTATCAACATTATTGTCATCCCAAACCCAAACCACAGCTTCTAGAAGGAAAATCAACTAACCCAGCCCAAACCAGGACACTCAGATTCCTGGTATTCCTCCTGCCTCCCCCTTAGCTGTCATCCCTCCCCGTTCCCATCCTTCTTCCAGGGCCACAGCTCCTTGAGGATAAACTAAATTTGGCATGCTCTGACACTCCACCTCAGTGATGAACCTCACAGCTGCGTGGTTCAGCTCACCAGGTTCACAACTCGTGTGTCTTTTCCCCAGCTCCTTCCTACAGCATGTCTTCATGCATTTTGAATGCTGCTCTGAGGCCCAGCAGAAATCCCCTCTCCTCTGAAGCAGCAGCTCTCCAGCAGAGAGGACGTGGGTATAACCCTGACTTGCCAGAGATTGTCTGGCTTAGGCTGGAGATAAGTTGGAGAAATTTGGGATCTCGTTAGAAATTGCTCCAAGACACCCAAGGTGTCTGACAGGGGTAAAGAGCTGAACCCCAAAGTGATGGGGAGCACCGTGGCCAGCACTTTGAGGTTGTGCTGGGCTGGAATGATGGGCTGAGGCCAACAGGATGAGGATCAACAAGGCCACATGGCAGGTCCTGTGCTGGGGTCACAACAACCCCAGGCAGCACTGCAGGCCTGGGGCAGTGGCTGGAGAGGTGCCCAGTGGGGAAGGACCTGGAGGTGCTGGTCAACAGTGGCTGAACATGAGCCCAGGTGGGTAAAAAGGCCAGTGGCACTTGGCTTAGAGCCTTGGCTTAGAGTCCTCATCCCTGGAGGGATTTAACAGACCTGTGGATGTGGCACATGGATGGGGACATGGTTTACTGGTGGCCTTGGCTGTGCTCTGTCAACAGTTGGTCTCTATGAGCTCAGAGGTCTTTTCCAACTGAAAAGATTCCATGGTTCTATAAATTCTAAACCCCTCCATGCTCCTATCACCAGCTCACCCTTTGGGTGTGCCCTGATCCTGTCTCGGGGTGGGGGCTCACAGGCTCTGTTGCCTGGGCAGACACTGCCAATGGCTTCCCATAGCTCAGCTGTGAGCTCCAGACACCTCCCCTGGGAAAAGTGTCACCTGAGCCTTTATTTGCTCATCAGTTCCCCTTTCCTTTAGTGTTCTCCAGGCTGTGCTGCTCTGGAAGATGAGACAAGTCCCTGTTGGTGTGGCTGCTCTCCCTTTCCTTCCATCAGGAGCTTTAAGGCTCTGACTTTGGGCTGTTCATGCAAATCCTTCCCATTAAAAAAAATAAACACCAGAGAACCCAGAAGAGACCCCAGACTGTGCCTCTGGAAACTCACTCCCGGCGGCAGAATCCCGTTTCCTGAGCCAGAGCCAATTTTCTCTCCTTTGTACCACTTTTCCACAGTTTCATCCCGTAATTGCTAATATGGAGCTTTTCGTACACGCTTTGAAATCAGAAACCACGCAACACTGCATCTCTTTTATCCTCCCAGGCAGGATGAAAAACCAAACACCTCTTGGATACTGAGAATAAATTTTTAGTTTATCAGCCTAAACCAAAACCACGAGACCACAGTTCCTCCTGTATTCCCCATCGCTCCCCAGACCTCGCTTGTGTCCCCCCCTGCACCAATTCCAAACTATTTCCTTTGTCTCAGAAAGTTGCTTTGTGACACGTCCCCCTTCAGAGGGACAGAGCGGAACAAAAGCACCACTTCACATTTCTTGCAGCTAAATAACACTTTCTGCAGCCCTTCAAGTTTATCCTTCCCTAAATCCCCTGCCTGTGTATTCTTTCCCTGTCTTAGCTTCAGCCACTCCCACAGGAACCACTTCCCAAGACCCCATTTCCCATTATCAAGGTTATTTCCCTTTTCATCACTATCTCCTCGAGGTCCTGGCACCATCCCCTGTCCCCCCAACCCCTCACCACATCCAGCAGCCCCCAAGCTCACCCCTGCTTTGGAGAAACACGAGACACTGACACCAGTGCTGGTGGGAACAGCGATCCCAGGGATGCTGTTGTATTCCTGGCTGCGTTGGAGTTTGTGGGTTACAGATGGAAGCAAAAGCAACTCCAGAAAGCGGGACACAGGTGCTCACGCTTTGCACTGCGTGTTTTTGGGGAAGGTGGCACGCCGACGAGCCAAAAACATCTCTGCCCACATAAAAGCAGCCCGGGGAGCAGCACCCCTCCGGAGTCCCCATCCCTGTCCTCCCCTCTCAGCAGGGAGAAGGATGTGTTATCTCAGTGACCTCCTCTCTGGTCCCCGCTCAAAAGGAGCCGATTTGGGGAACAAAAGCAGGCGTTGTAACACCAGCCCCTCGTTACCCAGCTCCCTGCTGGAAATAGCTGCTCAGTAAAACCCATTTTTTCCCCCCACCCCGTGAACACGGGTGAAATTCTCCCCACGCCCAGCCACTCTGCAGATGCATCTTTATCTCTCTGCAGGCTCATTCCCCACCCTCATCCGCACAACCCCGAGTCCTTTCCAGAGCTGCCCCTCCATCCCCTTCCTCCTTTGTGAAAACAGAATCAAAATAACTGTTTAACAAATCAGCCATTACCTTCTCTCATGTCACCAATTCCCCGCTATCATTTCGTAATTGGCCAATTTTCTCTTTTACCTTCTCTCTGCTCTGAATACGTCTCGGGGAGCTCTGATTGTGTGTTAAAATATCCTCCCTAATTCACTGCTCAATATCTCTTTCTGCTCTTCTAATTGCCCTTTTAACTTGCTTCTAATTTTTTTATAAATCTCCTAATCCTCTTCCTGCACAAGTTGTTTACATGCACCGGAGAATGTATATGTATTAGCAGATGTTCCTGGGTAAATAATGCACAAAAGAATATTACTGCTTCACGCAAGCTGCAATTACTGCTTCCCTCAGAATAAGCCCTGTTTAACCCTCCTATTTAGGGCACACGCCCCTGCTCTTGCTGCACATCTCCAGGCTATTTCACTCCTGCTGCAGAACATTAACACCACCAGCTCCACCACGGCTCGCTCGCTATCTTCTGGGGGGGAATAAAAATTAGAATTCAGGAAAGAAAGAAAGAAAGAATCTAAGGATTAAGGGAATGGTGTAGTTACTCCCCAACACATTTGGTTTTTTTGGGGGGGAGGAACACAGCTAGAAGAAACGAAACAAAATAGCTCCACGAGTCAAACCCAGCAGCACTGCCCCAAGTAATAAACAAATTTGGTGGTGTTGGTGCTTTTGATTTACAGACAGCTTCCTGCACTCCCCCTGGCAGGGAGTCGGCTGCCACAGTCCCGGTGCCGCAGACAGGCGCAGGGTCAGGCAGGCGTTGTTTGCCATCTGCTTTGTAAAAACACTTCCTAGGCATTACTCAAGATTTCCTTCCTCTTTCCCACTTCTCCTCTCCATTTGTTTTGCGGTCTCCTTTTCCAGCTTCTCTGAATCCTGTGTTTTCCAGATGAAAGGGGGATGCTAAATCGTGGGTTTAAAGTTACGGGTCTGGCTTGAATGGAAAGAGTCGAGTTCTCTTCTCCAGGGGTCCAGGCAGGAATCAGTGTTTTGCCAGCCAGCCCTTGATCCTGTTGAGGGACAAAAGGCATTGCTGGTACCAGGAAGCTCCAGGAGCTGGGGGTTATTTTGTACTTACAGCTGACACCTAGAGAGTGTCAAAATCTAAGCACCAAATGGTGATTAGCAATAATGTCCTGGCCACCAGGATATCTCTGGTGTCTGACACCTCCATCCTGCCAAAACTAGTTCCTGCTACACCCTGCAAGGCTCCAGCAGCCACACCGAGCACCCCACCTGCCCCAACCTGCATGGGGGACAGAAGATTTAAACAAATGGAGTAGGAGGAAACCCAAAATCTGATGGAAACAGTGAAAACTCTTCTTCTGCTGAAAAGCTGCTCTGCTACACAGGGCCAAAAGCAAAACACTTCTGTTAAAATGCAGAATTGCTCCTATGGCAGGCTAAGGGTTTCCAAGGCTGTTGTGGAATAATGAAATTCTTGGCTAGTTGCTGAATTTCCGGGGAGATTTCCATTTCTCCCCCACATCCATACACTTTGCTCCCCAGAGGAGCAGATCCTGCTCCCAGCAAGGGCTGCCATCCCTAGGGATGGATTTTGTTTGCTTCAATCTGAGCTGCACCAGGTGATTCCTCTCCATCTGGGCAGGTACCACAGCACCCCCAGCACAAGACTTGGATGCACCTTCCCCGTCTCTTACATGAGATTTAACACCTTTCCTTTGAGCCTACCAGCATGACTTGGTTGTTTCTTTTTTCCTACACACCCAGTGAAACTTCTCTCAGGTCTGATTTCTCAATAGTGCATACAAATTGCTCTCCTTGGAGAAGGTTTTCATCATGATTCCCCCAGTCAATCCTTCTACAGCTAAAATATCCCATAATCAAAGGTGCTGGCTCCTTGCACATCTTCTCTGAGGAAGCATTTCTGCGTGTTCTGTCTCATGAAGTGCCTTGCATGCCCTCACATCCTCAGAATAAGCCCTCCTGGAACCCCTCCTGGGAAAGACAGACTCTCTGTATGATTTCCAATCATGCCTTAACCTCACTCTGAAATATAAAAATGTAAAAAATAATAATTTAGGAGAAAAATGTGACTATTTTGGCACCAAAGGATCCTGGGGAAGACCAAATATGCAAAATCCACTGGCGCACGGTGCTGGCTGCATGCACTCCATAGCTGTTGCCCTGTTCCCAGGAGAATCATGTCCCTTACCACTTTTTCAGGGATCCCTGATAGAAGGAGTCCCTGGGACACTTGTTCCTCTCCAGTTCTCAGTGTTTTCTAAAGGCACAGCTCGGAGAAGCAGCCCAGCAAAGGCGAGCAGAACACGAGGCAGGAAACCTCATCCTCGCTGTCTCGGGAAGGTTTCTCCACTCTTCCCTGCATCTACTTAGCACGTAGAAAGCAAAAGGAAACAAGAGAACACACACATATGGAGCCCCTGTTAAACCTGAGCTAAATATACCACGGGATGTTAACAGCCTGCCTCGAGTCCCTGGCACTCCAGCTGGCACGGCAGGACCCCGGCCACCAGCTTTGTTGGGTGGCTGGAAGGGTTTTCTCCAGAGCAAAGATGGGAAACCTCCAAAATCCCCTTCCACGTGTGCTGCTGACACAGCACTGCCCTGAAACGTTGGTGCCAGCACCCAGAGAGGCACGGAGCAGCCCTGCCTGCCAGCATCTCCTCCTGCAAGGCTCCATCTCCCCGAGTGCCTGTAGGATCCCCTTCCCACCAGCGGGTGAGGAGCAGAGCTGGGACCAGCCAAGGACAGCTGCGTGCGGGAGCTGCGCGGCACACCCAGCCACCAACCGAGCGGATCCCCGGGAAGGAAGATGGGAATTCTCAGGATTAGAGCAGTGAGAGAGGATGGAAGGGCTCGGGAGAGGCAGGAGCAGCAGGAAGGAGGGCATACGTGCCGGCTGGAAGCGGGTGTGTGCAGCCCTGCGAGGGGAAAGGTGGACATATCTGTCTCGAGAGCTGAGAAATTATTAGAGGCAATTATGTGAGCAGAGTACGTGGAAAGTAATCCCAGCTGCAGGGAGCTGGGGGGTAGGAGAGGGGGGGAGAGAGAAATCATGATGTGATTCGAGGGGGCCCAAGAGAAAAAGCACAAGAGCGGCGATGACCTGGTTTGCAGATGGATCCATTTCTATTTCTGCTCAGACGCTGGAGCTGAGCCTCACCCAGAGCTCTCGGCTCTCCGATGGCTTGCGTGACTCCTTCCCTGCCTGGTGCAAGTGTCAGGCACATGCATGTACCACACGTCAGCTGGGAATCATATTTGCCTTAACCATCTGCACAAATGGAAGGGCAAACAGGAATTCACTATGAGCATGAGCCCTTCCTCTTCCAGCAGAAAGATGTTTTTCAGCGCAATACAATACCCTGTTCCCAGGTGTCAATATTTGGGACATAGGCTGCTCACTTTTTTTTCCTATTCTCTCTCTTTTCACATCTTTGGAAAGGAAAGCTAACTCATTGTGTGGATTCTGGTAATTCCGAGTCATGCACTAAATACAGCACTTCTCAAGCAGATTTTTTTTCCCCCTTTCCTTCTGCTTTGTAACTTCCCCAAGTAACACTGTACACAGAGAAACCAACGAAAGAAAACAAAAAGCAGCTCCTACATCAAGGCAGATCCCAGCTCCTCAGGCTTCCAGCACATCTCAACACAGAACTAGAGCAAAAGGGCAGATTATTTAAAGCCATTGCATGTAGGCCAATTTTCACTGCAGTTCCTTTTGGCTCTGATTTTCAGGCCCCAGTGGAGTGGTGAAGTCATGAATAAATGCAAGTAAACTGAGCTTATCCACTCTTATTTTGAGCAGTGGAGTTTACTCACCTCATGCTGCTTCAGATGGAACACCAAAGGGTAGGTTTAAAGGGAAAAAAAAATCCGGGGGGGAGTGGGGGATAATCTACTGCTGCCCTCACGTACCAGCTCAGCGAGTCCAGCACAGAGCACAGGCAGGGCTGGGAAGCTGCAGACCCACAGAGTTTCCTGTTCTGGATATTGAACACACTCAGTTATCTCCTGGTGCTCTGGAAGGGCTGGAGCTGGTCCCCTGCTGGGTGATGGGCAGGGGGAAGCTCCCCATGTCCCTGCCAAGTGGAAACTCATCCAAACAGGATTTCCTGCCTCAGGCACTGCACACAGAAAGCTTCACAGGACGAGGACAAGACACCCTCAGCTGATGTTCTCCACCAGAAGGCAGTGTTTGGAGGAGGAAGAGTGGATTTTGACTGGAAACAACATGACAGCCTTAGAACTGAAAATAATTAGAGCAAATACTTGAGAGTTGAAGAGTGACCAGTCTCAGAGCACATCACCTGGCCAGCGGTGTCCAATGGGACCAACAACCAAATGCTGCTCACCTGGGATGTTCCCCAGGGACAAGGCAAGCTGGAGACACTCTCAGAGCTGGCCAACAACAGCACTACAAAGGTTATGTAATGAATTAGATACACTAAACACCATATTCTGCTCCTCAAAGCTGGGACCACTCTTGCCCGCTCACCTGGTTTGCACAGAACTTCCCCTGAGCTCTGCCCAGCCATAGACAGGATCGGAAGTCTACAGAGATAAATCCATTATCATTATCACATTAAGTTAAAGTTAAAAAAAAAAAAAAAAAGGATAAACATTCTGCAATTTTATCTCCCTGCAAGCATCCCTTCCGCTCAGCTCTGACCATAGCAGAGCGATGGCCACACTTGCTCTCCTTGTGGTCTACAAAGCAGAGAGAGCCAGCTTCATCAAAGTTAAAAGAAAATAGTAATAATGGAGTCCCCACATTCCTGCTGTGTTTATAAAGAGATGTTTTCTTCCTGAGCTCTACAGCATGGCGGGCTTAATCTGAAATTTCTTTTTAATCATAGCGGGAGTCCCAATTAACGTGTCGGGTAATCGCTCAAGTAGAACTGGAGTTTCATGGCTGCGGTAAGGCAGGGAGAGGCTCGGCATCGGGGTACCAGAGCATGGGCAGGGACCAGGAGCACACCCAGGTGCCCCTGCCGACCTCACCCCCTCCCCAAACCAGGGGGAATGAGGGCAGCTCCCCCCCTGCAACTTGAATACACAAAGAGGTCCCCGAGCTCCCCGGGCATCGGGAATGCAGCAGCTCCATGGAAAACCTCGCGGTGGGAGCGACGGTGAAGCACCGCACTCGCTGCTTTCCACCTGCACCTTCCCGAAGGAAAAACACCCATCACGCTCGCTCCTGCCTCGGTCTGCAGGCGTGTAATCCAACACATGTGCTTCCAGCGCGCAGGCGGGGAGGGGGACCTGGCTCTGACCTACTTTCTTTTGTTGCTGGAAGTGCTGATCTCTATGCAGAATTCTGCGAGCAGGCAGAAGCTGTCATTAGGGTCTGGCTTCACCTCTGCCTTGCACCGCTCCCTACATCACCGCAGCCACCAATTCCAGCCCGGGTGCTCCCGATTTACGGCGCTCCCGGAGCCAGGATGCTCTGACCTCGTCCCGCCTGCCAGCACAGAAAATTGCCGCCTGTCACGCAGCAGATTTTGGCCAGGCAAGGGGGTTACCTGCAGCCTCGGATGAAACACTGTACTTACCCAGAGGAGGATGCTGCAGTCAGCACACCCAGAGCAGAGCAGCACACACATCACCTTACTGTCTGTTTGTTTGTTTGGTTTTGTTTTCTTTTCTTTTTTTTTTTTTTTTTACGTTTTTCATTCACAAGTAAGTTGGGTCTGAGTTAGGCACCGTGCTGACCTGGAAAGCAAAGCTCCCAAAATTCAAATGCATACACCCAGGGCGGATCTCATCGGGAAGCATTATGGAAAACACGGGCATGCAGGCTCTTAGAACAAGCTCTTAAACACACAGGCTTCCATCTCCAAATACAAAAAGTCAGGCTTGAGTGTGACCCTCCTCCAGCTCTCCTCTGGCCCCTCAACATCTCCTGTTAGGATGCTGAGCCGCAGCCCTGAGGTTTGGGAGTTCCAGGCTCGCTGCAGTCACCGGGGCTTGTGTAAATTGGTCTTCAGAGAAAACCAACTCCGCCGCCTCATGCAAAAACACTCTTTAGTAACCTACTAAAGAGCTTCCCCGGAATCTGTCTTCCCCGGGCTCCCAGGTACCCGGGTGTAACACAGAGCCTTGATTTTGCAGATCTGGAGATAAAAGGCTGTTGTGTTAAACCCGCATCCTTCAGACCTTGTAAGGCAGTTACTAGAAACAAGCCTTCCCTTCTGCAACGGCTTAAGAACAGACCATTTTAATTGATTAGTTTGCCCATTATGGGTAAGCAGAAGAACAGCCTTGCAATTGAACCTCAGTCCTTGAAATGCGGAGAGACATCAGCCTGCAGTGCATTTGCAAGCCTCAGAGGCTAATTTCTACCCTTTCTGCTGTTCCACTCCCTCAGTCTGGGATTTACCTAAGCACACAGGATGCATCTCTACACCAGGCAGGGGGGGAATTGCTTTGCATTGACGTTCAGTCAACAGATTCTAACGATAAAACAATTTCAAATCCGCGCTTTGATTAAAATCAGAGCCATGGAAAAATCATGCTAAGGTTCATCTAATGAATTTTACTTTCCAAGACTTTAGCAGAAGCCTGCCAGGGACTAAATCCAAGGGGGTAAAGCTAAATTTGACAGCCTGATAGTTGTCTTCGCCCCAACTCCTCATGCAGGCTTAGCAGTATAAATAAATCTGGCGTGGCCACCAAGAAAATAATCCCATCTATTTAGCAGCAACAGTCTACTGGGGAGAGGATAAGAGGCATTTGAAGACAAAAACAGCCATCTCAAACTGTATATATAGGAAATTAAAGGATGTGGGTAATTAATTGTTTGGTGAGATAAAATCTGCCTTAAGTTAGGGCCGTGAGTCAGAGAAATGAGAGATAGAAAATATGTTCATCACTCAGTCCACCTCTTTACCAACACATATTTTGTAGCATTTGTCCAGTGTAGGCTTTGTTTTGTTTTTTTCAAGTCAGTGAATCAACTTTCTTGATATTCAGCCCAACGCCAAACAGGAGCTACTGGCATTTGCCGAGGATGAATAAATAACCAGTAATGGCACAGTCTCGTGAGATGGTCCAGGAAAATCCTAGGCGAGGTTTCCCCGGGACATGGCTGGCTCGATCACACTCCCCTGTGCTTTCTAAAAGAGCATTATATACCTACATATGTACAGAGCTGTGTTGTTACACCAACCGCCAACGAGCGCCGCCCATCCCGCACCTCTCCGCGGATGCGTTTTTGCCTGCTGCTCCCATCTCCCCGAAATACCAAGTGACTTGTTTTGAGAAAGCTCGTTTCTCCCGGCACCCTTACCTCACTCTTAGCAACCTTCTATTTAAAGTCACAATCTGTTGCAGCAAGCCAGCTTAGGAGTGTATAAACAAGCTGTTATGACCCCGCTGCAGGAAGGGGAGGAAATGGCCTATGCTTTAAAGTCAGCTGCCTTCAATAATTAGAAGCAAGTAGACAAACATGAAAGCAATGACACTTCAATGTTCTGTTATTTAAAGGGTACAGCCGCCACTCAGTCCCCTCGTTACCACCCAGGTATGCGGCTCTGGTGCAATTAGCCAAGCAAAGATGAGTGTCACCTGCCACAGGAGGGGGTCACAAACTCTTTCCCTGTCCCTGTTTCTGGGAGAGCTGCGTGCAGCTTTTTATTTTAATCAGTCTTTTTTTCTTAGCATGCAACGGCAGCTGCTTCTCACATCAGAAACCCTGAAAGGTTTTTATTGGTCCTAATGTTCCACAGAAGAATTAAGAGGTAACAGCACATATGTTCTGCTCTGCCCCGAAGAGTGGGAAAGGGAGGAGAATTAGCTCTTCTGCAGCAGCACAGCCCAGGGTGGAGGACTTGCTTACACCAGAATCAGCTGCTGGTGGAGTGAACACATCCATGCACAAAGCATTGCCTGTGCAAAGTAGCAGCCTCTGCATTCCTGGCCTGAGAGGGGGAAGCCAAAGGTCCCAGAGAGCAGCAGGAACGTTTCTTCTGGAGCTGTCAGTAGAGGAGACAGTCTCCTTGCAAGAGGCAACGCGGGACTCTGCTTTATTCCATCTCCCAAATGGGAAGTGGAGAAAAAAGCAAAATCAGCACTAACATCACACCTGGGAAGCTCACAGTGCTGCGTGGTTTAAACCTGAGCGGGGCACATATCTCCCATTAGGCTGTCTTGACATCACACTCACAAATAACCCTCAAGTGCTTTTAGTGTAAAAGCCTGGAACTTGTTTGCTGAGGGACTCGTTCACATCAGCATCCTGAGCAGGGAGCTGACTTCTTCAAAGCAGCTTTCTTTAGGGAAACACAACGCCAAAGAGAGCCAGGCACTCAGCTCTTCCAGGAGAGATTAAAGAGGAAAATTAGAGAAGCTGCAGCTTATGCCCATACCAATAAGAGCAGGCGTTTACCACCACTTAAATAATTAAAAAGATTTTTCACCAGTGACCAGGTTGTCGCCGACTCATCTCACTGCCACCCATGGATGCAGGCAGCAGTGACAGCAGGGCTCTGCTCCGAGGGGATTCTGCCACCCCAGCAGTCCCAGCACAGTGAACTGCAGGGAAGAGAAGGGGAAAGAGGGGAGGAAAAACCCCTTTTCTCCCCAGGAAGCTCAGCTATGATTTCTTTTGGGATAGGACCCAGTGTTTGTTTAGAACATTTTTTGGCTAGACCACATAATACCGACCACATTAAAATGCTGAGACTTTGGGAGCAATTATCCCAAAAAATAGCATGCCAGGCAGAGCAGTGCAATTAGGCTGCATGTTAAGAGGCAGGATCCAGGCATTAGCACCCAAACCAGCACGCATGGGACACGATCCACATTTAGTGTATTTACAACACATGACCTGATAGTAAAAGCAATAATTAGCTACTGTTAATACCAGTGGATGAAAATAGAGGGGAAGGGAAGCTGCATAACATGAGTTATTTATACAGAGGTGGCTCCATCAGCCAGAAGTAAAGAAGGCAATGGGTGTTGCACGCTCATCCCCAGCCCCAAGAGGGGACAGGATGGTCCAGGGGTGAGGGACAGCCTTTGGAAACCTCCGTGGCTGTGCCATGGGTGTTCCAGCTTGCAGGGAGGATGGGTACTCCAGGCTGAAGTGGGTGGATTTGAATCCCACCTACATCGCCTCTCCATGTTCCGAGCTCGCACGCAGCAGCCGCTTCCCGTGGAGAATCTCTCCCAGAACCTTCAAATGGGATTAAGCAACACACAACCTGTGGAGGGTAAAACCAGAAGGATGACACCCCCTCTCTTTTTACTTATCCTAAATATTCCCAGGCAGCCAGGCAAGGCAACAACCGCAGTGATGCAGAGCAACACCATGCAGGAAACGGGACCTGGCTCAAAGCTTTTCTTAGGGAGAAGAGGGTCCTTTCATAATACAGCCCTTTGTTCTGCTAGAGGAATTCAAATGCTATAAATTCATCCCCCTGGTAAATGCAGCAGTTATCAGGCATTTTACCACAGGATTCCTGGTCTCCTAGTGAAGTTAAATGCAGTGCCATTACAGCAGCACTTTAACGTGTAAATATTACATTCCCGGTTCTTTAGGAGATGTTCATTTAGTGAAATAAAATCCTGCTAGTAAAACACCTGATCAAACCCTTCAGCTGAACTGGCCCAGTAATTGCTCTAGGACTGGAGGGAGTCCAATGACTGGTTGCAATTTATGACCACTTTAGGAAAAAAATCTACCTTGAAGCATCCGCTAAGGACTGAGTTGTAGATGAGATCATGGAGTACATTTACATTGCAGCTTTCTATAACATTAAGTGGCCACTAATTCGTGCTGAATTCCTTTGTAATTCTGATGGAATCACATCTGACAATCACATAAATAGCAAAAAATTCCTCAGGAATAATGTTACTACAACAAGGAACAAAAGGCAAAGGAATGATTCATCTTTCATGGTGAGACATGCCCTTTTCTATCATCTCTACTCACCCAAAATAATTTGCCCAGCCCAAATTTCACAGCCAGGGCTGACAGACACCAAGTTGTAAAGAGGTCACTCTCCTGAGCCACACAACTCAACCACAGTTACAGTTTGAGGGAAATACAGTTAAAACCTGAAGCTGTGAGAAAGCATAAAGACAATTAAGCAACAAGATGAGCTGCCTGAGGGAGGCAGCAGGAAATCCTTGATGAAGATTTTGCTGCAGGCAGGGGGCTGCATTAAATGACCATCATCTCCACTGTTATTAAAAATCCAGGGGTCGAGGTAGGAAGTGGACTGAGAGAAGGGATGCAGAACACAACCATTTTAACCCTCTTCATTCAGCAGAGAGAATCAGGGTGAGGAAAGGGTGGAACAAAAAGGACCAGAATGCAGGAAAAAGCAGAGTCGTAAATGTATCAGAAGGCTAAGATCCAGCTAGAGAGCTGTAAAATGGCAGAGCAGAGTCACAATCCTGTCAAAGACATGGAGGGGAGGCACCATCACAGAATTTAAAGGGGTGTGGTGTTTTCTCCTTCCTGAAGTGAGGGTAAATCCTCTCCATACTCTGGAACCAGGGAGAAAGGTGGGTTTAGGCTCTCCGCATCCCCCAGCTCCAGAAAGCAAACACTGGTCCTGCCCTAAAAGAAAAGTGGTTTTATCACCTTCAATCCTGCTCCAAAAGGGCTGTGTTAGAAAAGCCACAACCCTTTGGCACTCGAATAGCACTGAAATCAAAACACCAGCTCGATTTCTGCCTCCTCATCCTGCCCAGGAGAAAAAACAGCTGGGAAAGCCATCGGGACATCTCTTCCTCTTGCTCCATGGACCCGAGAAACCTGGAGATGATCCAAAAAAAGCTGTATTTTGACTGTCTCAATTAACCAAATAGCTAAAAACTTTGTTATTTGCCTGGCACCAGTAGAAGCAGGGTCCATATGCTGAACTAGAACAAGAACTTGCTCGAGGAATTGCTGCCTGCACCGTGAGATGCCAGAAGCCAGATGGGGGATTTATAACAGCACAAGGCTGGCTCAATGGGCAGGGGCTGCTCCAGCACAGCGTGTTCCTGGAAGAAAGCAACAATCATCAAAGTTAGGGGAAAGGGTTAAAAATAAAAGTGAGCAACTTTCTTATCATGCACTACTCGCCTTCCACTAAATTAACATTGGAATCAGAAATCAGATTACGCTCCAGGCTGCCTGAAAATTGTTTTTACACTTTGAGTATGCCTGTGGCCAAAACCCAGACAATATATGTTCATGTGAGGTGATTATTTAATGAATTAAGGGAGCAGATAGATTAGGAGGAGCTGATGCTCCGTTGTGCTGTTCTCCTGAACAAAGACTTCAGGTCCACAAAACAGCAACAGCATCCCTGGAAAGGTGGCTGGCTGATGCCTCAACTCTTTTGGACAGCAAACACATCCTCCACCTCTCATGGAAGTTACAGGGCTTGGGTGTGATGTGAGGCAGAGGGATGCACAACATGAAGTTGCAGTTTTAGCTTCCCATTGGGTGCAATAATTACAGGTAGGGAGTAACAGCAGCATCTCTCCATAAGGCTGTTAATAAAGTTCACCTTCACTAGCTAAACCCATTCCTCTTTCCTGAAGACTGGAAGAGATTTTATAGCAGATTCATCACCTCCACCCTTTATTTCTATTTTTGGAGTCTATTGAACTTTTGCATATGTTGAAATGAAAAGAGTCTATATTAACACAACCACTTTTTTGTTACTGTAATGAGAGCCTTGAAACCACCACAAAGAGAAACATGCCTTTTAGCAGCTGAAACAAATTATTACAGCAACTGAGTCTTAAAAGGAATTTCAAGTAAAAATATAGTATTGCATGAAGTTGTTATGGCAACTGATGTTGTAGAGTAACTGCACTGGGGCAAGTTTTCCTCCTTCATCCTGCTCAGCAAAGTCTGGGAAAAACTTTATGATAAAATTGTGCCTTAATTAGTCAAATAAGTCATAAATATAGCTTATCCCAAAATCCTTAACATTCCAGCCTCATGCAGTCTGTGTGCAGTTAGTCTACTAATGAGAAAATATATCTACTAAAGCCCCACTTACCATTAAAAATCCTATCCAATATTTTTCTAATACAATTTATCAATTTAAACACATTGCACAATGTAATATTCTGCAGCATTCCATTAAAATGATAAATAGCTATGGAAAAAACAAGGGATTAAACATACTGTAATGTAATCTAACAGTATTTAAACATAAATAAAAAAAACTTAAATATGGATGGGAAATGTACCGTGTTTGCCAGGAAAAGGAGCCCAAATCGCTCCCTGGGTTGGAGTATTAATAGGCCAGAGGAAGCAGAGCAATGAGAAACGACAGTCAACTTCAGAGGATATAAAATGTCCATTAGGCTTTGTTATAAGATTACATCAAAGCAGTTCATATGTTTTAATCTGGGGAAAGAGAAAGCAGCTACTTGGGGTCTGTGCCTGGGGGCTGCCTCTGTGTACTGAACCAGACAGTTTGCATAATGAACAATTTTTATTCAATCAGGATTTCAGCACAGATAGTTCCCACTCAATGGGCTCTAGCACAAATGGGGTTGGATATTGATGCTATTCTTCAAGCTCCACCTGCTGGCTCCGGAAGAAGTGCTGGTGGCTTTCTGAAGGGCCAGTCTGTGGAGGGACATCGAGTTACTGGGATAAAAATTGGGATAAAAATCCAAGCCCAGGCTCTGCACTTCTTGCCTTCCTCAGTTAAAAAAAAAAAAAAAAAAAAAATCAAAACAACCCAACAATAACCAACCAAAAAACGCCAGAACCCTCCCAAAAAAATAAAATCAAACAAAAAATAAAAACCCTACCAAAAAAATCCCCCAGACTTTAAGTTTTCCAATGATTTGGCTGATTTGCTTAGGCAGATGTTGAGTTGCAGACAAGCTCCCGCAGCAAAGGTGCACGAGCTGCCAAAACCTGCCGGGCTGAACCCACCTGAATACCAAGGGAGTTGCCTTGTGCTCAGAGTGCAGCCAAAAGGGCAGAGCAGCCAGGGAAATCATTCCATTTAGCGTGCGCCTCCTGCACGATAATTACTTATTTAAATTTTACTCTGCTGCTCGAGCCATTAGGAAAACGCACTATAAACAAAGGTGATTTCATGCAGACAATAGCTGAGCCAGTCATTTTTAAAGACAGGCACACGATGACTTATCTCCCAGCGTGAGCTGCTCTTATGAGATAGCTGAAACAAGGTTTATAGCCTAAACCCTATTTCCAAGGGTTATTCCAGTGGCTGCACTGCTGGATCACCTTCAGCTTTAGCAGCAGCACGGAGCTCACTTACCCCACAAATGCAACCCAGGGTCGCTAACAGCTTTATGGAGAGGGAGAGCCCAGGCAACACTTTGCTGCACAAGAAGTGCTGGCAAAATCCTAGGATGGGCATTTAAAGGGTTTCAGACATACACCTGATAATTCAGAGTTAATTAGTGAGGGCATATTAGAGATGTTTCTGCCTGCACCTCTGGATTCTGCCTATTGATCAGGCACTGCGGCTGCTCTCGGCTCCGGGAGGAACTGTTGCAGCGTATTTTGCTTCCTGCCTGATTCGGGTAGGCTTTGCTTCTGACTGGCACCAAATCCCTTCTCCCTATTTCCAGAAGAAAAATAGCTCCCTTTTAATCTAGACCTTCCAAAGCTCCTGCCATGCCTGTGACGTCCTGAATGCAGAATTATGGCTTTCCCTGGTTCCTGCTCATCCGTCTGGAAGCCTGTAGGTTGTTGTATCTCACCCCCAGTACTTTTTTGGCCCCGTCCAGAAATACTCTTTTATCAATTCATCTGACAGCGATCCAGCAGGAAGGGTGTGTTGGAAGATGATGCTAATCCAGAGAGACCATTCTTCAGCTGGAGCGTTCATGAAGTCTAATGAACTATTGGCAGAAAGGGACTTGTGTGGCGCAATTAAAACTTGCTTCTGCGAGGCACAAAATATTGCAACTAAAAGTTAACGGTGCCAAGCAGGGGAGGTGGATTAGCTCAGGGAACATAAATTGGTGAGAAGAAGCCACTTTCTTCTCCCCCCCCGCCCCGCCCCCCATCCCCAAGCCTTATGCATTAAGCAAAGCTGAAATAATGAATATGTATTGCAAGGTGTTTGCTACAAGCCTACTTATAAAGTGCACAGCCAGGAACTCCTGGAAGGGGGATTTATGGGAGCAGTCACACACAGCTGGCACACCGTGTTCTGCAGGCTTCAGTTGGGATGAATGCCCCCCCTGTAAGCACTTAGCACCCACCACAATAAAGTAAGGTGTATAAGCAGAGTCTAAAGTTTATTTTCAGGAGCATCCCTTGAGGGGGAATGCTAAATCAACCACCTCGGGTTTGGTAAATTCAACGAGAAGCCTGAGCTGGGAGAGGGGATGTGGCTCATCTCCTGCTCTGAGACACCCAATGTCCTCAAAATGCTCGAGGAAGAGGAGGCAAAGCAGGGGAATGGGTTGCTGCTTGAGGACTGGACCAGTCATTAATGCCAGATGACATCCCATTAATCAGAGGAAATGACACTTACAGGACCATTACAACGCTGTGATCTTCCACCAGCTTTGTTAACTGAGGGGAAAAAAAACCATCGGACACTGAGTTTTAATTTCAAAAAGAATTTCACCTTCAAATTGCTTCGTCTTTTTGCATCTGTTTGCAAGAGCAGTAATTAAAATTCTAAATCAAAACACAGTTACTCCTTTCCTTAAATCTCACTTGGCAATGAGCACGCTCTCCCCAAAATCCAACACAAGGCCAGAGTATAACGAGAGCAAGTCAAACACAGCTTGGTGAAGGTGAAGGCAGCTCCTGGAGCTTCAGCATCAGCCAGGAGCCGTGGTGACACAGGCTCTGACTGCAAAGGCTGGCTTAGGGGCTGATGCTAAAGACCATGTCCACTGATAGGTGGGATATTAATGCCACTCCTTTCTTCAAACCCCCTAAGTCTGCACCGCTGCCTGGGAGAGGTTTGAAGACTAAGATACATTTTTTGAATTATTAATCTCTTTGCAGAAGCTCTACACTTGGAGACAGCACAGAAAATAGGTTAAGGCTCACAATAAGCTGAATGAGTTAAATCAGAACCAGGCAAGTGTGCTGACAGGCAGCTCCTGTGACTCTTAAGCTTATGGGCCAAGGTATCACTATGAAGGGAACAGCAGGATCAAGTCAGATAAAACAAACATGTTGGGTTTGACTAGTCTATAAGGAAGGGTCAAATAGTGGCTTGCTGGTGGGACCAATAGCCAACATGGAATGACTGACTGAAGCAAAGAAGGACTGACATTACTTCTCCAAATTATAAATTCTGCTTCCCAATCTATCTGAATGGATTAACCTCAAAACATGAGATCCGGAATTTAAAGATTCAGAATTCAGAAGCTATTATGAGTCAAGAGCAGGAATTAGCATTTGAGTTATAAATATGCCCTAACAAACTGACAGGAGTCGGCTTGCTGTTCCTTCCCTTTTTGAAGATGGTGGCATCATACTCGCAATATTTAGAGACATAAACCTCGAAGTGATTTTCACATCCCAGCTGGATGTTAACAACGTGGCTTGTTGGGAGAACACTGCTCCTCATCTAACCAGTGCTGCCTTGCAGGAAGCTGTTAGAACAAGGGAGGGTCTGGGTTTCCAGCACAGGGGATGGGAGCTGTCCAAGGAAAAAGTGCTGTCCCGGGACCCAAAGCTGTGCCACAGCATCCTGAGTTCTTACAGGTCCTCCCTTACCCAAAAGGCTGTCAGGAATGAGGCAGACACGAGCACATTCTGAATAAACAGGAGCCACTAATATCAGAGAAAGTCTCCAGGCAGTAAGTAATGAAGGCACTAAATAACTGTACCCGCTATTCGGATTTTCTGCCAAACATTAGCCAATTTAAAAGGCAGCAAGAGGCCTTTTACACAGGGAGAATTTCTTTGAGCACCGACTTAAAAGCTGAAGTTTGGCAGGAAAGTGTCTGAGAAGGATGGGGGAGAGGTAAAAGCCAATTTCACCTGGTAATCTGCTACACTATTTGTGTCCTACCCAGACCACACTTCATGCATTAAGAACACACTGCAGCTCTCCCCCGCGCTGGGGGAGCGGGGAGCTAATGGTTTCTATTACAGGCGTGTGTGGAGGGTGGCTGTGGCATGCACATCTGTCTGCAAAATAGATGTTAGCTCTGGAAACTGCCTAAACACCTCCGTTCCCCAGCAAACGGGGCCGGCAGCAGAGTTTTTTGGGCTCCCTCCCGGCGTGACAGGCGGGTGATTGACAGGGCTCGGAGCCGAAAAGCCCGCGCGTGCTCCCACTGTAAATAGTAAAGCTTAAAAGCCTCAGCCCTAACTGACTGTTTCACAGACTTCAACTCAGTTACTCTAATGAGGATTTCCACATACACACACACACACACACACACACAGAGAAAAAAAAAGAAAAAAAAAAGAGTCTGCACATTCTCGGTGCAAGGGGAAAAAAACCCAAAAAACAACAAACCAACAACCAAACAGCAAAATAAACAGCTGGTGAAGTGAAATACGAGGTTAGAGCCCTCTCTGATTCAAGAGAAGATTATTAAAACAGCTATAAAGATGGTGTTGGCATCTCTTGAAATGAGTTTGTTACATTCAGAAGAGGCAGTTACACATGACAAACCATTTTCTGTTTAATTAGAGGGCTCTGTGTGGAACACTTCCAGGCGGAGGAGGGGAGCAGATTGCCACCCAGCATCTCAATTATGGGACAGAGCCTTAACGATTCGACATGCAAATGTTTCTGACTGACCGCAGAGGGACAAAAAAAAAAAGAGAAAAAAAAAAGAAAAAAAAAGAAGAAAAAAAAAAAGAGCTGTTCAGGAAGGTTAAGGAGCAGGAGCTTTGTCCCAGCCTTCAGCAATCTGGCTTTTCTTGCCGCACACATTAGTGCTTAAGGTTTCTTTCTGCCCAAAGAATGGCTTCTACTTGCTGGCTGAAAAGAAAAAAAACCCAAACTTCTATGGGGAAAACCACAGAGATACCCTCTGTCCAACCCTGGTTAAAAGCTTTCTATTTTCCCAGCCAGGTAAAATAATTCGTGGTTGAGGAATAGAGCAGGACCTTGGTATTGGCACCAAAGCTCTGAAAGTAAGCAAGCACAGAAAGGAAATTCTAGCTAATACAAGTTAAATATAGGTTATGTTAGCTGCATTTTACAAGCACTAAGAATGTTTTTGGAGAAAGCTGTCATTTTTAATGACAGCACAAGCTCCAATTACCACATAGCTGATACACTTGGGATTTGGAAGTTTTTTTTTAAATCACTTGAAATCTAAAAAAACCTTCATTATCAGCTTCTGAGTTGGATGTAAATAACTTCACCTGGTGCTAAGAAGTTTAACATTTCACAGGGGCACACGAACAACTTAAAGCCATTTATAAATGCAGCTTCAGCTTCCTGGCAATCTAAATGCAGTCTCTGGCAACTTGAGCAGCAGCAAAGAACACAAGGCTGGGCTGCAAGAGGAAGAGGAGCAAGGCTAAAGGAGATGTGTGAGCAACACCAAACCCTGGAAATAAGGCCAGAACACACCTCAGGCAGCAGATCCCTGTCAGTTCAGGGGGAAGATTAATCTTGCTGCTAGGCTTAAGAAAGGCCACTTAAGCTTAGAGCAAAGCCATGTAACACCTTGACCCTAAACCAGAGCATTTGCCCCACAAGATGCTTTGAGAACAAAAATGCATCTATGCTGAGGAAACCCTCTGTCCAATGGAACCCCCTCCAGCTCTGCCAAGCTGTCCCTTGGCTCCCTTACACTTTCATCCCTCGCCAAGGTTAACAAACCCAAAAACAAGCCAAAAAAAAAGCCCCCAAACTTGCTTACAAAAAGCAGAAAGCTCCTTGGAAAAGTCTGCAAACAACAGCACCGTGCACGGAGCCGCCCCAGCCCCAAAACCCAATGCAGGAGGCAGCAAAGCTGAAGGCTGAAAATTCTCCTTCCCCACAGCTAATGTGAAAGCCTTGCAGTCAGCAAGAAGGGCAGCCTTCTAGCTTGTGGCAAGCACAAAGTGGGATTGAATCATTACTTGAGGAACGTGTTTCAG
Source organism: Rhipidura dahli (assembly GCA_013399225.1). Classification (NCBI taxonomy): domain Eukaryota; kingdom Metazoa; phylum Chordata; class Aves; order Passeriformes; family Rhipiduridae; genus Rhipidura; species Rhipidura dahli. Next base: position 76,597 of record VXAC01004104.1, read on the forward strand.
TGTCTATAAATAAAAACCTGCGAGGCTCCTTGCCAGAGAAGCGCAAGTCAATATCGCTTTTCTATATGCGCTGTCAAACTTTACTTTTAGACAGTATATTAATTACCTAGTCAATAATTGTGGGTTTCATTAGTGTATTAAATACCTCAGTCGATAATATTTATCCTTTTCAGAGTCGGTCTTCACCAAAAACAAAGGGAGGAGTATTTTTTGATCCTGCAGTTCAAGAAGTCAGTGCAGCATAGCAGCAAGGCTTTAATGGAAAACATAAAACACTAGAAACAGACAAAAATCGGATTATTACTCTTATTTTTCAGCCTTTTGTACAATAAGCCATGAGGGAATTCCGAGAGCTAAAGTGATGGCAAAAAAAATTAGATTTCTTCCTCTTAATTGCTCAGCAGTGATGTCAGAGTGGACATGACAAATGCTCACATCTTTCATTTCTCCATCAGATAAACCAGCAACCAGCTCTGCTCTGCCAACTTTCTGAGGATAAACTCTCAGAGCAAAGAGCCCATTTCTGGTGCATCCTCTGCAGTGCAGCTCCCAAAGTGCCTTTATCCTAACCTGGGCAATCCCTGGGAATTGCATCCCTGTGAGAGGTAACATCCTCACGTGGGACCTTAAAGAGAGTCTCATCAGGCAACAGAAAAGGAGCTCAGGAGGGTGATTTTTTTTTGGTTGGTTTTGTTGCTTTTTAAATGTTGTTGCTGTTGCTTAAAATCTCTCTTTTAAAGGGCAAAATGTTTGGGACAAATTAAAAAAAAAAAAAAAAAGCCTTTGCAAGTGTCCAGTTTACTTTAAATAACTTACAAGGATGGGAAAAAAGAAAAGCACAACAAGCAGCCGAGGAACACTCCCAAAGGCACGCTTTTGGCATGGCACAGAGGCCGAATTTAACAACAAATCAATGCAATATAAACAGGAAAAAAACTAAAAACAAACAACGCCCTACCCCCCAAACACAGACACCTAAATATCCAAACAAAATACACAGAAAAATGCAGAACAGGCCTCATGAAAAATCCATCTGGCGATCCGAACTACTTTTTTTTTTTTTTTAAATATGCATATGATTGAAATGCAAAAATGTAAACATGAAAAACAGACTCAAAAAACTGCGAGAAGGTCTGTGGGCCTCTTGTATCCTCACAGATAATATATTAAAGAGAATTTCCACTCCCTGTAATAAGATTACTGATATTTACTGCACTATCCAGTATTTATAATGCGTAATATGCTGCAGACCACTCCTTTCCATGAACACAGGCTTTGGAAGTAGGCAGCCTACTCCATTTCACGTTTTTACTAAGCCTTTTATATCAAAGTGATGTTAAATTTCCTTTTCTTTCCCATGTGAGTCTCTTCAGCAGCCTTGCAGCCGCCTGAGGCGCGAGGGAGGAAGCCCTGTGGGGTGGTTGCTCTTCTCCAAAGTGGCCACTTGGTTCAAGAGCTGGAAAACAAGGCCAAAGGAAAGATGACAAAAAAAAAGGACACAGAAGGAAAGTTAATATTCCCTCCCCGAGATGTGAGGCCGCATCTTGGGCAGCAAACGTAAATATCACCGTGAATTAGGAATCAAAACATCAGACTCATCAGCTTCCACTCACTCGCCTGTTGCACTAAAAGGACAATCCCATCGTGCTGGAACACAGGAGCCCACACACACACCATCATCCCAGCTGCCAGGCAGAGCACACACACACAGCACAAAGCAAACCAGTCACTCCTGATCCATCCAAGGCCACCGTTTATTCCTTGCAGCAGCTCCGAGGATGTGTCGCTCCTCGAAGCTTTACTTCGGGAATAGGAAAAAACCCCAAACAAACAACAAACCACCTGATGCATCCTAAAAACTCAGCGTGGCTCAAACTGAACCTCCCCTGCAGGGACGCATAAGGGGTCACTAACATCTCATTCAGGATTCATGCCCAGTGAAAACACAGTTCAATCCCACCAGAGGGAATTAAGACAAACAGCAAACTCCCTGAACGTGGCCCTGTGCAGAGCACGCTCCAGCTCTTCCCTCGGCCATGCAAAACTTGATGTTCTTGTGTAATTGCCTTTGCACCTGCCTGTTCCAAAACCAGCAGCCTCCCAATTTCGTCTCTGCTGTGTACATTTAATTTAAAGCAAAACATGAGCAGCCACATGAATCCTCACCTCACAGAGATCCAGTTACAAACAATTCCAGAATCCTTTCAATTGAGCAAATACATATTCAGCCCAGGTAATGGCTGAAGCCATCCAGAATAACCTGGACAGTACCAGAGGAGATTTATGATAAAGGGAAGGAAGGCACAGGCTAGTTTGCCAATAATCCAAATTAGCATTGTGAGTCCACTTAATTAGCACAGTCAAAGAGCCCAGAGCCTTTGTGAAGTTTTCCATGGCTCGTGCCAATGGCTGCAGGGATCTACCAGGGTTTGGATGGCTGTGGCCAGTTGGCAGGGAGGTGGGAGGAGAATGGAGACACCCCCACAGCTCCCTTGCCCTCACTCCTCAGCTGGACACACACCTCACTTTCCTTGGAGTGACAAACAATTTATTAACCAGTTACCTTCAGCAGTTCCAGCCTACGATCAGGGGAAGGAAGGCAAGACAGATAGAGGCATATATCCTTTATATAAGAGGGAAATCATATGCCCCTCTCAGGATTCATTTTGCTATATTAGCTCTTCTAGGCCCCTCCTAAAAAAGATCCTCATTCTCCTACTCAGCAGTGTAGTCCTCCTCTGTACTCGCCCCAGCTGAGTTTCTTTTTTGCCTCTCCACATTGCAGGCCAGAGCTGTACATAGCATTCGAGATGAGATCTCACAGCAGAGGCTTATATAATGCTGTGGCACTTGTATAGCTACACTAGAAATACCTTGCCTCACATAGCTTGATGTTTTTATCATATACTAGCTGATTAAAGCATGATTAAAACCCTCCAACTCTTCAGTCACTAATGAGCATCCACTTTAGAGCAGAGGGCTGTTTTTTATTAGTCCTCAAATAAATGGCTTTTCACACAAACTGTTTTAAGTTGATTTTCTGTTCCAGTTGTCAAGGTCATTCAGCTGATCCTGTAAGATAACTTAATGCTCTTGGGTATTGATACCCTCCATCTCTAGTGCTCTGGCTGATGGCATGGTAAACCCAGCAAAATGGATGTGCAGCAATTCCCTCTGGGACAAGGAGCTGCCCCAGCAGAGGCAGGTGTGCAACACTCAGAGCTGCAATGCCAGCAAACACCTGCCAAAAACAACACCCATAAAAACTTCCTGGGGTACATGGATGGGCCCAGGATTTGGAAATGAGCTTCAGGGAATATTGTGCACTTCCACTTGTTCCCAGCTCCCTAAAACTGGTAAGGAGGGATAGGAAGGGAGCAGTACTAAAAAGACTGGTTAGCAGAGTGGAAAGATGGATTATCACCACTAACCTACCATTTGTCAATCCAGAACTGTGCTGAAGACTGTAATTTTCTAGTCAATGCTTTGTAAGCAAGGTCAGAGGGAACAAATACTTCAATAAAAAAATGCAAGACATCAGCAGAAGAACCCAGTCATGATCCTCAGAATCCAAAAAAGAAGAGGTTGTGTTGGCAATTAATGGGCCCAGAATAATGTGCCTCATGTCCATCAATGGAAATGACATTTACAGTACTTAAACACCAAGACTTGAGATGACAAACAGGAAATCACAGAGAATAAAGGGCACCAACTGAATACATGAAGAAACCGTGCTCTACGGAGCAAAATAAATAAATAAGTCTCACTTCTGCTACCAGAGACCCACTGCAGCATTGCCTGGATGCTTGGAGCTGTGCAGCAAATGCCAAGCTGTGAGCTGCAGCCAGGGAACACATAATTAATGTGATTAGGAGCACACAGAGCTAGCATGCTCTGCTGACTGAAAAGCCCAGTAGCATAATTACTGTTTTCTGTACTAGCTCTATGTCTGAACAAATCTCAAAGCCTGGTTAGTTTTAGACTGCTGTGTAAACGTCAATAAAAATCCCAGAAGTGCCAGCTCATCAGCATTCTCAGGCACAGAAATGGTGAAAATATCACTGCATTTCCATGCTGTTAACATCAGGCAAAGAAGCCTCCATTCTTCAGTCTAACCTTAGAGTTTGTAATAAGGTAACATCTCCCCCAAGTGAATGCTTATTATGAAAGCTAATTAATTGCTTTCCAGTAATGAGAAGTCTTTGGTGTTCAAAGAAAGCAAAATTCACTACGCAGGAATTAAACAGTGTTTATTGAAACAAAGCTCCCCCCGTTTAAAGACCTCTTCCTGATTAACATCGTTACAAACAAAACCAAAGAAACTGAACATACAAACATACAAAACATGGATAGGCAGGAACTGTGAGCCCAAAAAATCCACTCAGAAATCCATAGTATTAATTGAAGAGAAAACTAAAGCAATGCTTTGTAGTTGCCTGGATTTCCCTGGGGGATGGAGAGTCAATGCTTATCTGCCTTCCTCAGAAGAGACAATTTTGATTAATATCAGACCCATCTGACTCAGTCTATTAAACCCTGAAGGAAGGATATTCTTCAGATATAAGAGATATGTCTTTGATTAATAATTCTACCATATTGCCATTCCAAGCATTAACAACTGCATGGCACCTGTGGAAAGTGAAAGCCTTTGAATTCTATGGAAGGGAACTAACTTGTACTAATAGACCTGTTCTCTTTTGTCCATATCTGAAAGCTGCATGACACTGTTCCTCCTACCCTCTGCTGAACAAGTCAAAGTGTCAAGGTTGTCACTACTTCCTTGCAGAGGAGACAAAATGGTTATATAATTCTGCTTTACCTATAGGAAGAGAGCAAAGTTACTCCAGACATTCTGAGTGCTTTGTCTAAAGACCTCAGCAATCTGTCTAGAGATTCCTCTTCAGTGCTGTCAGAGTTTAACAGACCACAACAGGTTACAAAATCGTGGCCATCAGAGTGCACTCTTACCTAACAGGGCACATCTCCAGAGAAATGCATCAAATCACTCAGCCCACTACGCTGGGCTGCCGTGCACGGTGTAACTAATGTGGAATTGTCACACACGGGGCGGGGAAAAAGTCAATGTAACATCATCTATCGAGTTTTTTCCTGGAAGTTCTAGGCTCAACCAGCCAGCACTGGCCTCCTCACCCCAGCTGAGCATTCCTCCTGATGTTGGCAATCAACCTCTTGCTGTATTCTCTGTAGTTCACGGGTTTGACGTCCATCGCTGTGGCCTTAATACGAGATTCGTCCTGCCAAAGAGAAATCTTAGCATGTAAAAGAACATGAAGCACTCCAGGCATTTGGTTCTAAACCTCCTTCTGCCCCAGTAACTCACTGCTCCTGGTATCTGGGTTAGCTGGGAGTGCCAACACGACTCCCAGAGCTGGTATGTTGTTTTCATGTGAAACCAGCCACTCTTGATGAGCCTGAGGGGGAGCAGCAAGGATCCCCTCCTTCAGTGCTCGAGACTGACAGTATTTGTGTGATCTTTGGAATCTTCTGTTCTCTGTGAGCAAGGGAAACCTCCCCCCCCACAAACATAAGAGGAGGAAGTCACCTCCTATGGAGACAAGTCGAACTACAAAAGCCACAAGTTACATTATTTGCCTTTTGGGCAACACTTACATTGTAAGTCTCCAGTTTCACTCGGATCCTGAACTCGTAGGTGTTGAAGTTTGCATTTTGAAACACTTCTTCAAAAGCCTGCTCGTTCTGAGGAAAGGAGAAAGACAGGGGATCAGCTGCAGACACTCCAGGCTCCCAGCAGTGCCATGAACTTTGAGAACAGCTCAGCTTTTGGGGAGGCTGGCAAAACACTGGAACTACCTGGCCCACACAGGCAGAGTTGAGTCTTCCTTCATCCCATTTTAGACGCCAAACCCATAACTCAAAACATTTTTAAGGTGAAAAGGTGACAACTTTCTAGCTGCCTAAACAAAGGAACATACAATTGCACTGAATGTGCAACCAGGTATAAGGAAAAAAAAATTACTACAAATCTACAGGAGCTGCCAAACCAGCTAATTCTGACATCGTGCTGTGATCACAAACACTGACAGAGTTAACTATTTCCCTATTAATTGCCTTATTAGGCATTCTGGTTTTCTGCTTATCCATCACAGCTGCATGTATCCTTCACATCGTGACACGGGCCTATTTAAGAAAATGTTCTATAAAAAAAGTGGATCCATGTTCTGAACGTGCTTTAATAACCATGAGAAGACTGTGTCATATTTATAACATAAGCTGCTTCTAATTACCATATGAACACTAAACATCATCATCATCATTTAGAACAGACAATTTGTCAAAACAGTAGAAAAGGAGCAAGCAACTCGTGGAGACTGTGGGGAAAAAAAAAAAAAAGTTTATTTTTGTAAAAATATGAGCCGTAAAAACCTTTGCTGACATTCCAAACAAAATCCTGCAGCCCCCTGATGATACTGACAAGTAATTATTAATGCATTTATCTACCAGATGCACTTGACTTGATCAGTCACTCCAGCAGCAGACCGAGCATCTGATCTAGAATTGAACCCACCCCAGTTCCACTCACATTCCAAGTGTTACATCTGCTGTTTTTCACTGTGTGCAGCACTACTTTACACTACACAGTGATTCTCCTAGGGTTTAGAAAAGCACAACAAATGGAGGTGAACTGGAGCAGCTAGGTTCACAGATTACAGAATTCAGGCATATCCCTCCTGAATATTAAAACCCCTTCCTTTGGCCATCTTCTGGATTAGAGGATAAAAAAACTCGCTTAATAAAGCATTTAGCTCCTCTTTGCAGCTCTGTCACAAACTGTACTAACCATTAGTGAGTCGAAAATGCCCTCAGCATAGCAGTCACTGCTACCCCACATCACCTCCTTTGGTATCTAACAAGCACAGGCAAGAAGCAGATGAAAAACCTTGCCCATGTATCTCTGCTTAGTGTGGTCACGGGCTGTACATGAACTCCCATCCATACTGTGAGCACTGAAAAGACTCTCACCAACTTCACAAGACACTGCATCAGGTCTATCAGAGAAAAAAACCACTAAGAAAAGCTTACTGCAAATGCATCGAGTACCATTTTTAAAGGCTCATAAAAGTGTCAAATCAAAACCAATTTCTCCTGGAACACAAAGCATTCCCGCTCAAGGGCTCACTCCATATTATGTTCCATTTTCTATCCTCAGCCATTTCCATTAGGCAGCTCTTCAAAAGACATTACATGTTTGTACTGGTACATAGGATCTGCTGTCTCTCCTTCCCCACCCAGCTCTCTTCAGCATTAAAAGCGACTAAGAAATTTTGTTTAAACTCTAGCAGAGATTAAGCACGGCTGAAGTAAGAAAATATTGACAAGTTAAGAATGTCTGAAAATGGAAATGCAAAAGTGCAAGCACATCTAATTTAGAATCCCCTCAGCAAACCAGCTTCCTACAGAACAGAGGTGTCCAGCCTTCCTAATGCCACAAAAACTCAGCATCCCAGAACCACAAGCTTTGAACCCTTCACCCTCTGACAGCCAGAGTGCAGAAAATTTCCAAAAATCATTCCATATTACAGGAAAAATAGCCCTGCTTTGCAGAAACAGTGGTCTACAACAGTGTCTCAAGACAACAGCCTCAACAATCCCTCCTGCTTCATTTCTCTCCCACAGCCAAGCAATGGGTTAACCAACAACTGGGATATCTGTGGAGTCCTGGAATCAACCAGCCTTAGCCTGGGAGCACAGCAAGGCTCATATGCAATTCAAGAACTTATCATGCATTCCACATCATCATTTAAAAACAAAACAAAGCCACCCAGCTTTTATACAGCACACAAGTTCAAAAAAAAATATCAGGAAAAGATTATTTTGGTTGGAAGAAAGGAAAATGCAGCAGAAAGGCACAGAGTGACAAAGGGAAGATAATACTGTCTGTTAGTGTCTAATGACTTACAACCTTCAAAACTGTTCTAATCTGTAACAGAAAGATCACTTCAGCATCTCTGCCAATGACCCATTTTACAAATCATGGTTTTCATGAGACCCACAAAGCCCTGATGATATTTGGTGGGGGGAAAAAAAAGAGCCTTCCAAAGTGGGCTCGCACACATTAGTTTAAAAAGCTTCCTGCCTACTTACAAAGATACATACAAAGTGTTCTGGAACTTTTTGGTTTTGTAAACAAATTTTTGGAACACGTTAGGGATAATGTTGTCAGTATTCATTGCTAAAACAGGGGTTTTTTTTCAGATTCTTCCAACCTAGGTACAATGATAAAACAGGCTGTCCTTTCTACTGGAGCCAGCACGTGTTAAAGCTGTCAGTCCCCAAAGGCAGTGGCAAAACCCTCGAGTGATCAGCTGCCTCTCCAGGTCCAGGTGATGAGGACAGGCTGATCTCCAGCTTTCAGCAGCCAAAAGAGCTCAGAGGTAGACAGACTGACTGTGGGAGCAAACTATGGGGGAAAGCAGGCAAATCTCTGTTCTTCGGGCAGATGGCCTGTGGAAAATAATCCCGAGGAGAGTAAACAAGACCCTGCCAAAAACTTTGGGTGAGGGAGAAGCAATCATTTGTGAACTTGTAAAAGATACTGAAGGCCAACAGCTGGAGGACAACCTTGGGCTGGGCTGAGCTGGCCTAGCACCCAGAGAAAGGGCAAATTTGTTACCCTTGACAAATGAAACAGAATATCCCTTTTTTTCATATGGCACTTTTAATGTGTTTTAATAATGCTGTTGATTCCCACAGCAAGTACATGAACATACCCCACTGCCTTTGCCACGTTTGCTGCACATTCACACACAAATATCAGACCATGCTTCTCTGAGGGATCAGCACTGGTGTTCCACACAAACCTTACATCTTTTCCAGAGCTGCCTTCAAAACATTACAAGAATATTTCCTTACCAGAAGGATCAAAAAAAAAAATCCCAAGAAATCTGAGGGCAGCCCAAAACAAGATGTGTGAAACACAGTTCAGCTTTGAGACAAATGTAAAAATACAATAAGCTAATTGACTGACCTTTTCCTTCAGTTCTCCCAGGAAAGCTGCATTTTGCCCAAGAATGAATTCTGCTGTATCTTGAAAACAAGTCACCCACTGATATTCCAGACAGTCTGCAATGGTCACCTAGAACACAACAACAAAACCTAAAAGGTTATTTCATCCAGTTGCCTTTTCCTCCAGAAAGACAGAAGACAACACAAAAGAAAAAAATATCTCAGAGCTATAGAGAGTTTTAAATTTCCAGTAACTCTCAGAGCCTGACCTGTATGTCCCTTCAATCACTGAGGGTGGGAAACAGTGACTTCCTGCCTTTTTTTAAGTTCCACAGAATGTCCATAACTTAACACAAGTTAATACTGGCAGCAGACTGAACCACAGGGAAAGGCCAACAAGATTATATCAGGACAACACTGATGGATGCTCAGCTGTGTCCTGCTGCCACTGATGAGCTGTGAGCAAGAACAGGTATCCCAGAACATCAAACACCAAGGGGGAACAGCAGCAAGTCTGCAAACTGAATTTATTTTGTAAATACCTGAGTAAAATTCATGTAAGACTATGTTATGTTACAAGGAAACTATCAAAACATTCAAGGACAAGGTAAAATATCAACTGCCAGCCTCACATGTATTTCCTGGCTGCTTTGACAATTAGGAATGAGGAAATTGGAGACACTGCTCTGAAGGCCTTGGTTGTACCCTCAGCATCCCCTTTATATTCTACAAGAGCAACTCTGCTATGTAAAGCAGTTCATGCGTTCCTAGAAATGATCTGATAAAAATTATTCAGAAGCAGTTTGTGTTTTAGTGAGGCTGCAGGGATAGTTCCCTTCTCTCTGCATGCCCACCTGGCAGAGCATTTCTAAGAAGCAGATACAACTCTAATTTATAATGTAAAACAGAAGAAGGTTCAATGCCTACGGTGTAAGTGGGCATCACAATAATAATCCCCAGACAACTTTCTGAAGCAGGCTCCATTAAAGCATGAGGCAGAACAATACCTACCAAAAAAACTGTACTAAATATAGGTAGCAGCTGTAAAAGTGCAATTACTGCTCTCCAGAAATGCCATTTTACTTCAGTTTATCTCCACTACTGAAGAGGCGGGGGCCATCTGTACTCTGCACTGCATAGTACACTTGGAAACCAGAATCAACGGAGCTAGCAGCAACTTTTTGGCAAAGAGAAAAGCTTTTAATTGGAGCACTAGGAAAACAAACTGCTCATCAGCTCAATGAAACATCCCTCACTCAGGTAGAGCAGACAAACCAGCCAGATACCCTCTAACTCACAGGCAGCACAGACAGCACCGAGACTCGGCCAGTTCCCTGAAAAGATTCTCCGCTTGGATTGTGCTGGGAACGTGGCAGGAAACGCCCTGAAATCTGATCCGGGTACTCACCAGGAGCATCAGGCGGTACTTGAAGTTGGGGAATTCGCGGTCGCACTTCTCGCAGCGGTAAAGTCCATTTTGCTGGTCTATCACTTTCTTGTTGCAATCCGGAGAGGGACATGCCTGGTACATGCAGTTCTCCTTGCGCAGATGTACTATTGTGCCCACACAGCTAAAATAATCTGCCTGCGAGAGTGAGTGTGCAACATTAGCCTCAAAATACTCAATGTTTTCCCCATTCTGAATTAACTACAAAAGCAAGGCAACCCATGCTTGGATATTTAGGATTAGAAAGCTTAACAGCTATGGATTACTGGGAAACTGTAAATCAACCCCTCTGTTGCAATAATTTTCAGGCTTCCATTATGTTAATAAAGCCCCTACAGCAAGATTATTTTGTGTTTCTATTGCAGGAAACTCCAATTGCTAGGTCTTCTTTAGATAAAGCATATTTGATTCTCCATTGTGTCTGTTCAAATCTGCACTTTTTTGCAAGGATTAAGATTCTGCACTTTCCTACGCTTCTTTCAGGAACCAATACAAAAAAACAGAAAGCCTATTGTGTAGTGCTACAGATAAGCATTTGATTAAACTATAGCCTACAGAACAAAATACCCACTCACCGCACTAAAATGATCACCATAATGGTTTAAAACCACGGTCAAGTCCTTCAGCAATAAAAAACAGAGGCTGCTTAAGAAGCATGGGCAAAAATTGTCACAGAAAATAGCTGAATTACAGGTAAAGTGAGAGTGTTCAAGGCCAGGTTGGATGGGATCCTGAGCAACCTGATCTAAGGGGTGGCACCCCTGACCACAATAAAGAGGTTGGAAAGAGATGATCTTTAAGGTCCCTTCCAACCCAAACCATTCTATGATTTTAAAGGGTTTTTTCCCCCACAGATAAAAGCTCTTGTATATCCCAAACAGCTTGTTTTTAAGTTTGAAACAAACAAAAAAAAATTTAAAATAAAAAGCAGTATTAGCCTAGAGAGGTTTCTGGAATGAAAAGCGAAAGACCTGGGGTTTATTACCAGCTTTTCTATTGACCAAGTGTGCACCCTTGAAAACCACTTCCTCCTAATGCACCTGTTTCTCCTGGAACACTTTGTGCTGCTTATATGAACATCTTTGGGGTAAAAACATCCCCCCTTCCTTTACATATGGCTTAGAATTCTCTTGCAAACAAAGTATCACGTTGCAACATCGGCAACAAGCTTGGATTTATTTGAAAAACAGTAATATTAATTAAGAGCATAAATTCCAAGACAGTAAACACATACTGCTCAACACTTGGAGTACTTCAACAAGCAAAATACCTGCATAAAGCCTTGCTTTTTATTTTCTCCCCAATACACAAAGCTTGTGCTGAGTGGCCATGCTTTACCTTATCTCCTTGTCCCAAGTTCTCAGATTTGGCTTCAAACAAAGTTTTCCAATTGGTATTTGCTCCAGCTGCTGGCCCACCCCTCACATCAGAGATGGAGGCACATTCCAGAAGCTGCCCCTCAGAGTCAAACCTGCAAGCACAGAGATGCACTTCTATTTTTGGAGAGCAGACCATACAGACTTATCAAAAGCTTACGTTTATTTTCATGTACTCGATACATGAGGGATTTTTTATCAATGATTGCAAAGGAAACAATTACAGTAATATGTGTATATTGCAAACAAAAATAGCATTTCAGAATAAGTTAATAGTCTGACTTAATTAGCACAGTATTTTATAAACCCACAAAAGGAGGACAGCTTTGTTCTATATAACTGCAATTTGTTTGCCAGCTAGTGGTCAAACCACGCACTGCACACTTCTTAGAGGCAGGCAGATAACAAGATTTAAGGGCATCAAGATATTTCCATAATTAAAATTAAATTACATGGTACCATTATCTTCGCAGCAGCTTTGAAAGAAAAAGCAAATAGCATTGAAAAGATTATGCTTCCTCTGTTAAAATAAGAAAGCAGAGCTCTTCAGCAAAAGGTTGCACTGCCATCCCGTTGTGATGGGCTTTGTGATTTCACAAACACACCAACGAGGCTCAAAAATTGAGCTTAATTAAAGTGTGACAGTAATAGCTCAGACCCACAATCAATTTTATCTCCCAACAAGCCTCTGAAGCATGGGAGAGCCACAGCTCAATGACAAATGGAGGATGCCATTTATTTCATCCCCATTTGGGTGATGTAACTGGAATCTGAAGACTCAGGATTCACAAGCCTGATGCTGTTGGCACTTAACCCTCTTCACACACGCACGCACCACATCTCACCACATTCACAGCTACAGCAGACAATTTAACAACTACTTACAGGAGAAGCAACAATAAAATTGCTTTGTTTTCCTGACAATAAAAGAGTTATTTTGCTATCTGAAAAATATCTGGCAAGAACTAGACGCTGAGAGATGTCAAATAGTCCCTCCACACTAACTGAGTGCATATCAGATTCCACACAATGGAAAAGCCTGTGGAAAAAAATGCTGTTCTCTCAGATCATGCCTCAGAAAGTGGAGCTGGTCAAGCCTGATTTCATGCTGCCTTCCAAGGCTTTGGGTCAGCGTGCACTACCCTGATTTCAATTTTTCAAGGTCTGTCATGGAGTTAAAAGTTTTTTGAATTGAACTCCTTAAGAAGGACAGCCTTCCAGGCTCTAGGGCTTGCAAGCCAGAGGGGTTTCTGCAGCCCTGGAAGCCATACCCTCTGCCACCTTCCCTCAGTGCTACACACACCGTTCAAGTACCAAGAAACAAAAGGGAAACAAATGCTCTGCAGGAGGTGGAAACAAAGCAACATAAACACACTCGTACCATCCTCGGAGTTTAAAAGCCTCTGGGCTATCAGGGTTGATGACAACTGTGCTGGAGGACAGGACAGACAGGCTTCTGCCACCAAAGTCAGAGACACGGGCTCCTTTGATGGCAATCACAGGTTGTCTGGAACCATCAAACTGTTCAGCCTGCACGTGTGAAAAACCAGAGAGCAGCAGCAGCATGTTACAGGAAAGGTACTGAACTTGTGGTGGTAATTCACAGGTCATGACAACAGACCAAACCTGAATCAAACTACCCTGCTGTATGTAAAAGGTAAGGTTTTGAATGGTGTCCTTAGGAGTTTAAGCAAAGGCAGGTGAGAATTTTCTGTGCAATCCTAACACCCTGTTTCCTGGGGAACCAGAGAATCCTTAAGTCACACCACTGGTTTGTCAGAAAGGATTGGTCCCCTCTGTTAGCAGTGTTACACCAGGATTTTAGGAAGGGAGATGCGTTGTGGGAATGGAAGCAAAATTAATTGCTCATATCAGACTCCTCAGGAGATGAAACAACTCACTCAGCTGCACTGAGCCAATCATGTCCATCTTACCACCACTTACAGAGAAGTGCAGCTATGCTGAACAAACATTTTTTACTCAACTTTCTATCTTCTGTTTTTTATCTCATAAAGCTGCTTTAATGCTGTTCAACTGCCATCACCTGAGTAGTCTGACACTAACAAAGAACCTCATGGCATGAGAGAGGGCTTGAAAGGTATAGATTTTATGGACCCCACACCACTCAGCAAGCAAGGGGGGGATCATGTGCTTAAAGATAACAAATGAGCTGGAGCTGCAGTGGTACTCACTGTACCCATGAGATGCAAAAAGAACAGAAAACATATCGCAGCAGCCATGGCAATGACTGCTGTAAAGAACATACAGATTCTAACCCTAACTGTTCCAGCTGCAAGCCACACATCACTCCACCCCAAGGCTTATTGATTCCTCTATTCTACAGGCAAGCAAACAGATTTAACTGTGCAAAATGCAGACCCTGATCTCTGTTGGAAGAGTTATGCCAGGAATTGTGCACCAGTAGTCCCTCCTATTATGACCTAGTTCAATCTTAAGGCTTCGTGATACTGAACTTCAGTTTACTTCATTTGTATCAGCAGATGGTTAATGGTGTTTAGGTACCTACAGTATCAGTGCACTTGATCATTTAGCCATAAAGCATCACTGTCAAGCTGGCAGGATCACTCCCATTTTATAGACTGGCACATAAATCCCTAAGTATCTATAACAACAGTGGAAAACAAAGTAGCCTGTTAAAAAGAAGAGGAAGCAGTTTACTGCAACTGTTCAAACTTCGACTTCCAAGGCTCTGATGCTTTTAAACTCCCAGTCTGAGACTGAGCCTCTCAACCTGCTCATTAGGTAGCAATTCATGCAAGGTAACATGTATCCCACCCTACAAATAAAATTCCTCTCATCTGAGACAGACATAGCCACCAGGCTTTTCCATAATCAAGCTGCAGCTCATACCCCTTCCTACACCAGGAGCCCGTTACCTTCAGTATTCTGGCCTGAGACATGATGTCTGCAGTTGTTCAGAACACATTAGTCAGATCATGTCAGCAGTTTGTCAGAGAAAGGTTAAGAACATCACACCTGAATGCAACCAGACAGTCTTTCACCTTCTCTCGGCCCCCGATCCTTAGAACACCCAGGACCGTGTCAGTGCTGTGCCCATCTCGGGTGACAACAGCACTTCCTCACCCTACACCAAGGAAGCTTTGCTTAAGAACAGGTAAGAGAGCACATACCTCATTTCCCCACAGCGTAGCTGTCACCAGCTTCCCTGATGTATCCATCAGATGCACGTTCCTCTTTGAAACCTCCCTATTGTTAGCTTTCACTGTAATTTTAGTGACTTCTTCGTAGCTCTTACAAATTCCAATTACATCTGAGAAACAGTTACAATTTAGAGTTACTTTAGGGTCACAATTGGGGAATACAAGATCACAAGGGAAGAATTCAAGCCTACTGTCAGATTTTTACCTTGCATCCCAGCTCTCTATTGAAATGAAATCTGATATGGAAATTAAGTGTATTATGGTAGGAATGTTCCACTACAGAACTCTTCAGTGCTTTAATTTTGTTGACGCAGTCATTAAGATATTCATGAATGCAAGCCTCACCACATTAGAGAGATCAAGGCATTGTAGTATCTTCTCCCATCACATTCTGCCAAAGGACTTTCAGTCCTGATCATGTAACACACTCTTGCTGTTAAAGCACAAGCAAGAGCCTTCAAAGTGATTGTAACACAATGAAACAACTGGCTCGTGCCTCCACATAACCCTGCAAAATCAGAAGCTGCAACTTTAACAAGCCTGCATGTTCAGGTGGTAAGAGCTAAAGCAATCCCTTTTGCACTCCCTAAAAATACACCACTTTTACTATTACCCATCTACCTTTAAAATCCCCAGCTGAACGTCTCTGAATCACAGGCATCCTGTGCCTCTGAAACCTGAGAACCCTCGCCCCCACCCAAGCCTCTGATTTTTCCGGAGTACTCTGCCCAACGAATTACAGAAAAACAAACCTCCAAATACTTCACAAAGCAAGCCAAAACAGTCATGCAGCTTGGACTTGGATGCAATGAATTATGCCAAAATCACTACAGAGATAATTAGATAGTGGAAGAAAGCAAGACCACAGAAGGTATGAAATGCACACGTGCTGAGCAAGGGCATTTTTCCTTCAGCCTTTTCCTGTGGAAAACAGTATCATAGTACAATAAACAACTGTCATCTACTGTCTTTAGTTTGAAGCACAAGATTGAAGAATAATTGTTATATATTGTTAGAAAACAGGACAAAAACACCTTAACAGGAAAACTGCCTGAGGTGTTTTTAATGGCAACCATCACTGGATGACTTCAATTAAGAGATCACAACACTCGAAGCATCCTATGCTCACTACCTGCCCAGTATTCAGGACACAAAAATAAAACTTCAAAGCTTTAGAATCTGACATTTTTCTACTTAGACTGACCAACAATCGAGTCTTTGGGCATGTTCTCCAAGTCAGAGATGGATACAAAATCAAACTGAACAGATGGAAGATGCTGGGCATCATCACAGGGCACAACTGAAGTCTCATTAGTGAATGTAATCTCATAGTCATTCTTAACAGCTGTATATTGCTTGTTAGCAGTCTTCAAATTGCCTTTGGTAAAATAATACACCTACAGGAGAAAGCAATGAAACAGGGGATATTATCAGTAGTCAGGGAAAATAGATTGTGTTCACCTTTAAAAATCCTTGCTAGGCTCAAGCTCCTCTTTTCCAGCTCCTGTCACTCTAAGAAAGCACAAAGCTACCATACCTTGTTCAATTCAATGAGTGGAAAGAACTTGTCTGCTTGATCGTTGAATGCAGTAGCTCTAATCTCACCCTGCAGGAAAATAGGGGAGCTGGTCAGAACTGAAATTTGGCATGGAAAAAGATTAAAAAAAAAAATAAAAATCTTTGCAATGTTAAGTGGCAGCAGTTGTGCAGAGACTGGTGGGGTCTGCCAGGGTAGCTCCAGGTGTGTGAGAAACAAACAATGTTCTCTTCACATCTGTAGTTAGAGCTAAAAATGACATATTCTACACCTGACAATCAAACCTCACATTCAAGTCTCATTAGTACATCTACAGCTTCAGAATAAAAGGCATAAGAACTACATCCATCATAGAGACACCTCTGAAAACGCCAGTAAAACTGGCATTGATGAAATAAAATTCAAATAGACCCTGCAGCTCCACAAGTTAGCACACAGTATATTGTGATGGCTCCCACTCAGATATGTCTATAAGTGAGAATTAATAACAATTATACCCTCACCAGATATAAACACTATTTAAAAAAAA